>OZ024740.1:327204492-327261992 GCA_964016885.1 Eledone cirrhosa
AGCTATTCAACATAAGCTCACAAGTCTGCAATACCCTGACACTAGGCCCGGTTACATTACTCTGCGCGCATCTCGGTAAGTTCCGGTTGCTAACACTTCTGTGGCTTTGGATCATGTAATGCTCATCCATAGCACTGTCGTAATAAAGTCTTTTCATAACTTTTCATAAACCCCGACCTAAATGTCCTCCTGAAATGTCTACTCCGACTGTCCTCGTCTAGTGCTAGTGTCGTTACCTAGTTATTGTCACTCTGACCTTCCAATAATCCTCTATAGAATGCAAGCATATGTATTGCAGTCACCGATCACATTGTCCACCTGATATAGTGCGTGTGAGTCTGCCAGCATTCTGGATACCAGACGTTTAATCTCTGTCTGCAGAGAACTGTGTCTGGCTCCCGGAAACTCAGTTGCAAACAACACCCAAACATCTTAACTGGACTCTGAGACTTGCGACGAAACATTCTGTTGGCTAATATGGACTTCCTCACCAAGAACTAAGTTGAACGCCTACATATTTGTCCAGATTAATGCATGCTCCCGTAACCTGTTCGTATTTTTCCAGTATAGCGCCAACCACCTTTACACCCGAAGTGTCCAGCAAGCGATGACGTCTTCTGTGTCCGCAAACATGACTCTCAGGTGAACCAGCGCGTGTAGAGTGCTTGTTAAAGTTTCCATAATATGCTGCAAAGTTTCCAATGCCGACACATAAAGAAGAGAGGAAATGGGGTAGCGTCCCACTCACTGGATCACAGTGACTAGAAATGACACCTGCATCCAGACGGGCATGTAGAACTAGAGCTCGTTAAGCTGATCACCCAGTCCCGGTGATTTGTCTCCCAGACAGCGGCTCAGCATGTCAGCAACTTAGTCTACCGAGGTTAGTTTTTCGTAGCACTTTCCCAAGAGTCCTGAATAGCAGCGGGCTGCCGAAGTCGGTATCGATGTTCAACCTTTCCAGTGAGTGGCGCCCCACGAAAAACTTGGCAAAGTGCTACTGGCAAAGTGTACACATCTGTTTAAGGTCAGGTAATACGCACGCGCTGCAATGTGTTGGGAAGCGGATTATGACTGTGATGTTACGCTGCACCTCTGCGACACGAGCCCACTGAGCGGCTATTGCGGCTTCGTCTTTCAACGCAAGAACCGCGCACTCATCATGTTTCCCGTTCAAGAATTGTACGAAGACCATTCCTGTCGTTAGCGCATCATTTGCAATTCCTTTTCCTTTTCCATAATCCCTTTTAAACAACTAACTAGTGCTTTGCTTACTATAACGTTTTCTCTAGCTATTTCTTCACTAAGCGATTCGGCTCTAATTTTCCTCTTTAGCAAAATTCATCTGTTGTTAATTATAGCCCTCACCAATTCTTGTTTGACTAGTTCGCTAATCTTGTTCCTGAAATCTTCTAATGTAGACTAACACTAATGAGCGAGATGCTCCCAGAACTATGATAATAATAATAGTTTCTGATTTAACAACAATAATAATAATGATAACAATAATAATATTATTTTATTTACCACAAGATGGGGAAACCAAATATAAAACCGGTGAGTGTTTATGCAGAATCGATTATGGAAAAGAAACTGTTATGTAAAACAGAAGTATACAATTGTAATGCAATAGAAAGAATTGTATTTTAATTTTACAGCAAAATACAAATGCTGAACTCAAAAACAAAGAAAGCAATATTTTAACGACTACAACTGCTGGTTTAGATACAGCGAAAAACAATGTTATCACAGACAGACACATACACCAATATGCAAATCGAAAAAAATGTTGACATCTTCGAATGTAAATGGCATCTTTGCTGGTGTAGTAAACGTCATAGAATATTTGAATATTTAACTTTCCTCGAAAAAGGATTCAACATGGAGGAGAGACGTTGCAAAGAGCAGTATTTCTCTGCTACATGACTACATACAGGAAAAAAACAAAGAAACAATATTCACATGTTTCCTAAAAATGGATCTAACTGATGAGATTAGACTAGAATGCGTGCTCTTCCACGTTTTGTATGGAGTGACAAGTCTCGTTGGTTACAAAATCTAGTTGCTATCACACCCACCTCATCGTGGCATCGCAAAGTAATTGCTAATCGTGAGCAGATATATGCTACACCTAACGCACCTACGGAATTACCGCGAATACTGCGACGTTGATGACCACGAAAGTGAAGCACAACCAGTGTTGTGCCTTACAGTTTTGGGGTAAAGCGCAGACCAAGGTTGGGCATCAGACATCTAGAGTGCTACTAGGTATAATGACACTTTATCAGCTGAACAGCGATTGGGTGACTAGAAAATAACACTTGCTTTCTATAGAGGTTTAGTGGAAGTTATGAGCGACGATAGCCTAGAATCAGCTCTGAGCGTTGACGAAGACAATCTTAACAGCCTCCTGGCATGGAAGTGTTATATATGATCCACACAAGCTCAAAATAAGCTCTACTGTAACGGAAGTGCCAACAGCTGAACAGTGTGACGAAACCGTCCCTTCGTTCGTGCTTTCCAGATTTTTAGGCGTCTGTCGAATAATTGCAATCCCATGTAGGATAGATCCGACAATCGCTCAGATCTATTCTCAAAATTGAGCCATTACCATCCATTAGAAGGGACGCGGTGACAAAAGAAGCAGTACGGTGGACACGTCTAAAAAGGTTTTTGGGTAGGAACCTTCTTCTCTGATCAAGCCCTCATCAACGCCTTCAAGTATCACTTGAAGAGAAATGTGAGGGTAAAGTGTATGTTTACCCTTGTTTTCTAGCGTGTTTTATGACTGATGGGTGGGACCGGTAAGATAGCAAGGCTGAATGTACCTATTCTGACTATGCGTTTTTAAGCAGAAGGAAAGAAACGGGGAGAGGGTGCTTTCAATGTCCATAGGGCGACAGTGTAACCCGGGATTCTGTGTCGAGATATCCATGGAGTTACCCTTAAATGTGCTACTTCTCAATCGAAGAACTGTTCCTAGATAATATTTTATTTTGTGATGACTATTTATTACAATTACTGTAATTGCTATACACACTGTTTTCTCTTCGTTGACGACATTTTCCTCCACTTGATGAGGACCCCACTCTGTGTTGGTTTTAGTATTGTATTCTCCTCTATGACCAATAAAATATATTATTATTATTATCATTATTTTAGTTATATTCGATGTATGAACGATATTTATGGTTTACTGAATGACAATGTTTTTTTTTCCCTTTTAGAATATTTTGCTGACTGTGGACTTACTAACATCGGGACATCCATAAAAATAATGGGGATAAATGTAAAGTCTTTTTATTCGGACATTAATTCTTGTTTACATAGAGTCTGAAAAGATGTTGAGGCGAGGTACAGCGAGAGGTATGAATAAAAGAGGAAGTAGCACAAAAGACTGAATCAAAACAAACTACAGCTATATTCGCTAAAGATACGAGAACTAGTTTATAAAAAAGCAATCGATGTTTTGAGAAAGACAAACAAACAAAACTTATATCAAAACAAACATTCGAAAACATAGATAATGATAACCACAGTCATATGTCCGAAAATGATAATAACAGCAATATTAACAACAACAATATACACACGTACACTCACACACTTTCACATTAACACACAGACACAAACGCGATTCACCAACGTAGCATCCAATATTAAATGTTTAGACTTGGTAAAAACAAATACCGAAACAGACCAGTGGTTACACTGTATTCAAAATAATTGTATCTCCTTATCTAAAGAATATATTCAGAATCGGACAAAGAGGAAACTGAGTTGGGATTTTGTATGCTTCAAAAATGAAATTAAAGAAGCGCTATCCGATGTCTACACTAACATTTAATCATAGAAAGCAGAGCTCAAGGGATCATCTTCTTAATTTTCGGGAATGGGGAGGAGGGAAAGCGACAAGCAGAAATAATACGCAAAAACTTCTACTCACATGTTTGTAACCAAGTACACTGGGACGTGCAATACAAAGGTAGCTCCCAGAGGCAAAGCAAATGATAGGAAAAACTGGATCATAGCTGCCTTTATTAAACAATATAGGAATCTAATAAGTGCAAAAGTAATGAGAAATGTTATGTGATCGGAAGGGGTAAAAATGGACTTACAATTACATATGTCTCTCCAGCACCACAAGGCCCGTTATAGGAGTAGAGTTTGTGCAGGAAAAAAGCACAGTTGTTACACTTGTAGCAGCAAAATCCACTTGAATGTCTTCTGCTATGAGGCACAGGAAATAAAACCAACTAATTAGCATGTTCCTGTAATACCATTAATTACACCTCCAATTCCGGGAAATTGACTTCCTCCTCAATTCCTGAAGTGGATGGATGATGCTGAGGTGCCTCATAATCTTGAGGTAACCCCGAAACCTGAGTTAACTCCTAATCCTGAGGGGAAAGATACTGAACTTCCTTATCATAAGAGCACCAAAAATCCATTCATAATGACGATGATAAAAAATGCAGGTTGAAGAAGGCTGGCAGACTGTTGTAATAGGAGTCAAAGTTTAAAAAAAAAATAGACATCAAGCAGTTTAATTCCCTGAAATACACGCTTGTCAGCACTAACAATGTTGGGTTTCTTAACAAAATGTACGAATTGGAGGAAGAAAATCCACGCAATATGTGGACGAACAAAAGATTGCTACTAAGAGCTTTCGAACGATAGATGTTTACTGTAACAACAAAAGAAATATATGAAGAAATTGCTCTCTAGATACGTTATAGACCTTTTGTTCTTATTTTGTATGATAGTTTCTGATTGATTAGCCCTCTTCCTCCATCTTGTCTTGGCAAATATAAATGATCAACATTTACCTTGGGGTGATACATTTTGTCGGCTGTTAGGAGTTTGCGAGTTTTGGAATCCATTCTTTGAAGATCAGATAATTTACAATTGATATAATTGTATCTTTGGTACCTTTGGTACAACTAAAGTGTTTATAGCCTGAAAATGGTTTTTAGAATTTTATTCAGTTTTCAGGATCAGCCTGTTATATTCTCCTTCAATTGATTATGTATAATTCGATCACCTTTGTTTATGCCACGATATTTATAGGTGCCTTCTGGGTCTAACTTCTGTATCTATATCGAGTTTAACAGATGCTGTCGTTATTATAATTTTATTATTATTCAGTATCGGTAGAGCGTCTGGCACCATGCTTTGTAGCATTGAGTTATAGCCCTTTACGTTCTGAGTTCAATTCCCACCATGGTTAGCTTTGTCTTTTATCCTTACGGGGTCGATAAAATAAAGCACCAGTAATGCACTGAGGTCGATTTAGTCGACTTTCCCCTTCCCTTCAAATTGCTGGCCTTGTGCCAAATATAGAAACCATTATTATTATCATCAGTTATTTCTACTTGTTTCTACTTTAGGCACAAGGCCACCAATTACCCAGTGCATTACTGGTACTTTATTTTATCGACCCCGTAAGGGTGAAAGGCCAAGTCAACCTCGGCGGGATTTGATCTGAGTTCAAATCCCGCCGAGGTTGACTTTGCCTTTCATCCTTATGGGGTCGATAAAATAAAGTACCAGTAATGCACTGGGTAATTGCTGGCCTTGTGCCTAAAGTAGAAACAATTATTATTATTATCAGTAGTTATTGGAGGAATATGAAAGGTTGACGGGAGCAAAATTTAATCCGGAAAAGTTGGTGAGCTTGCAACTCGGCACCTGGAGAGGCAAGTCCATGCCGTCCAACAGCGTCGTTAGGCGCTGGACAGACGGACCGGTAAAGTTGCTCGGGGTTTGGTTCGGGCCAGACCTCCAGGTGGACAAGAATTGGGACGAGGTGACGGGCAGGGTAGCCAGTCTCACCCAGAAATGGGCTGGGATGAAGCTATCACTGAAAGGTCGGGCGGAGGTGGCGAACACGTACATCGCGTCCGTCATCTACTACCGTCTGACCGTCGTCCCTTGCCCCCGTTCGCGCCTCGCCATCTTGGAGCGGCTCCTCTTCAAATTCTTGTGGAGGGGTCAGGTTCCGCTGGTGAGGCGGTCCATCTGCTCTCAGCACCCTCTACGTGGAGGGCTGGGCATGCCGTGGCTAATGATAATAATAATAATAATAATAATAATAATAATAATAATGATTTCTTTATTAACCACAAGGGTTTACATAAAGTAGACATTAAGGACAGTGCAGGACAATGCAGGACGGTACAAATGGGCATTTCTGCGTGTAAAAAAAGAAAAACAGAGGATGTAACAAAAATAACAATGAAAATAACAATGAAAAATTCCCCAATAGGGGGGAGACTTCAGAGGGACATTTGTGGAGAAAGCCCAGTAAAAAGCCACAATGACCCTGCCCACCTAGGCAAGTGCCCTCTCCCAGTTTTCCACCTTTAGTTTACAGATATATGCTCAGAGTCGGCCCATTCACTCGGGCCATTCTTGCTTCTCTCACCCATCTTTCAACAAAATGCTGGGAAGAGAGCACTTCCTTCTCTACTCTGATTTTCCTTTTCAAATGAAATTTGAAAAAGTCAATCAGAGCATCACCGAAGAGGTAAGTGCTCGTCTTCAGCCCTTTCAAACGTGTCCACCATACTATCTCTTTCGCCATGGCCACCAGACAGATAAAAACTGCCTGCCCTTCCCGGCTAAAGGAGGAGGGCGGGGCAATCCTCACGATAGACTCAGATGATAGCTGGATCCGTCCTAAACGCGACAGCAGGTGTTCGACATAAACCCACAAGTCAGCAATTTTCGGACACTGGACGAGTGCGTGCAGGACGGTTTCGTCGCCCTGCGCGCATCTCGGACATGCCCGGCTGACGGCACCTCCATGCCTGTAGAGTTTATCCCGAACTGGCAAGGCTCCTCGGTAGCACTGCCAGGCCAGAGATTTCTGGAAGTTGTCCATAGGCCCTGGCCCGAAAGTTCTTCCGAAGAGATTGGCTAGTTGATTTTCGTCGACGCCTAGAGTTTCCCCAAGTACGTCGTCGCTCTTCCCCTCCACTAATCCTCTATAGAACGCCGAGGTGGAGTTTCCACCGATCACATTGCCCGATTGGTCGAGGGCTGTGAGCGCCTGAAGACATTCCAGTCTCCAGGCGCTCCCTCTCGGTCTTCGCTTGATCCAGGACTGCAGCTCCGTCAAGGAAACGAGCTGGGGAAAAACGCGTCTAGCAAACGGCGACCACACCTGATCACCGTCGAGGAAGAGGTGGAGATGTCGTAGCCTGAGCGCGTGCCTGCGCATCATCAGCAACGGCATGCCCAGCCCTCCACGTAGCGGGTGTTGACAACAGATGGACCGCCTGACCATCGGAGCACGTCCCTTCCACAAAAAGCGAAAGAGCAAACGCTCCAGCGCAGTCAGGCGAGGCTTAGGACAAGGTACGACGGTTAGGCGGTAGCAGATGACAGACGCGATGTACGCGTTAGCCACCTCCGCTCGACCTTTCAGTGATAGCTTCCTCTCCGCCCATTTCTGGGTGAGAGAAGCCACCCTGCTCGTCACCTCGTCCCAGTTTTTGTCCGTCTGGAGGTCCGGACCGAACCAGACCCCTAGCAATTTAACCGGTCCGTCCGTCCAGCGCCCGACGACGCTGTTGGACGGCATGGACCTGCCTCTCCAGGTGCCGAGCTGCAGGCCCACTGACTTTTCCTGGTTGATCATTGCTCCTGTCACCGCTTCGTATTCTCTTAGTGCCGATCGCCTCGATGTGTTTGGCGTTCGACACCACTACGGTGACATCGTCCGCATATGCTGACACGGATCTTCCGCATCCTAGTTCGCGCGGGACTCCCCTCAACGTCTCCAGTTTGTGCAGTAATGGCTCGAGCGTCAATACGTACAAGAGGGACGAGAGGGGACATCCTTGGCGGACCGAGCGCATGATGTTGAACGGTTCCGACAGGTGACCGTTTACTCTCACCACAGAGCAGATGTCGCTGTGCATGGCAGCGATCCAGCCTCTGAAGACGGGCCCAAAGCCAGCCGCCCTCAGGACTGCCGCTAGGTAACGATGGTCGACCCTATCGAAAGCTTTCGACTGATCTAAATTGATCAAGGACCCACCCGTGCCAGGTTCCCTAGCTACCCTCTCTACGATGTATCGCATGAGGTGGAGGTTGTCGTGGATGGATCTGTCGGGAATGGCGCATGTCTGCGCCTCTCCCACCAGACCACTAACGACAAGCGCCAACCTCTTTGCTAGCACCTTGGCCAAAATCTTAAACTCTGTGTTTAGCAGAGTTATGGGCCGGAAATTGTCTATGTTATCCCCCTTGTTCGGATCCTTTCTCAGCAGTGCCACCGCTCCTCGGCTCACAGAACTGGGAATTCTCCCGTTCTGTTGCCAGTTGCAGTAGACGTCCGCCAAGAGGCCTCCGAACAAGTCTGGCATCTGTACGTAAAGTTCATAGGGCAGACCATCCAAACCAGGCGATTTACCCCTTGTGCAGCCAGTCATTGCCTCCCGTACTTCAGCGGCTGTTATCGACTTTTCGCAACACTTCGCCTCAGTGGCCGAGAGCCGCGGCAGTCCGTCGAGGTAGACACTAAAGTCCATCCCTCTACCCGGCCCCCCGCTGCCCCCGAACAGCTGAGCGAAGTGTCGCTGGAAAGCTTCACACATTTGCCCGGGATCGAGTAGCATGCGCCCGTCGTGGTCCACCAAAGACCGGATCGTGGCTTTGTTGCCACGACGCGCCTCCGCCACTCGGGCCCATTGAACGGCTTTCGTCCCCTCGTGTCTGAGAGCACGCACCCTAGCTCTGACAACGCAGCCTTCGTGCTTTGCATTGAAGAATTGGTCAAGGGCCAATTTCGCCGCAAGCACGTCGGTCGCAATGCCTTTGCTAAGCGCCTCGTCTAATTTTCTAACTAGTTCTCCCTCTGCTCTATTTTTCTCTATTGCTAAAGCCTTACTAAACCTAATCGATTCTATTCTAATCGCTCTTTTCAGAGCAAACCACCACTTGTTGTTGACGATGGCCCCCGTCAACGCCCGCTTAACTAGTTCGCTAATCCGGTCTCTGTAGGCCTTGCGCGCTGGTAAGGACGCGTTTAGCTTCCAGTAGCCGGGTCCTCGTCTATGAAGCCTATCTAAGTCAAGCACACAGGTCACGAATTTGTGGTCCGTGTAGCTGACTATCTTGAATTGTGGACAGCCTATGCTAGACCTATCTATTTCCCTACAAAATACTCTATCTAGATATGATCTGGATGACCCTATGCGGTTTGTCCAAGTCCACATTGGCACATTCGGGAAATCCAATCGGTACCTGTCAGACAGTTCAAAACGCCTGAGCAGGTTGGTGAGGCTCTTGCACCCTCCACCCCTATCCGCTAATCCCACACAGTCCCAGCGTGCATCTAAGATCCCGTTCCAGTCGCCCACTAACACTAAAGAGCGGGACGTTCCAAGAAAGGTCTCCAGACGCCGGAAGAAATCAGGCCGCCCTGCTCCTGTCGGGGCATAGACGGCCACTAGCCTGAAAGCTTGCCCGTCTCCGCTGGTCACGTCCAGCACCACCAGCTTACCCTCTGGGTCCAGGAAGATGGCCCGTATGGCGAGATCCAAACCTCTCCGAAAAAGCACAGCAACTCCTCCACCCGATCCAGGACGGCTGGGAGATGCGTACACATCGTAGCCGCCGAAGATCGGTGCGAAGGCCCGTGCTTCGGAGATTCTGGTCTCGCTGATGGCCACTACATCTATGTTTAGTGACCTGAGGTCGTTGAGCAGGTGACCCTGCTTCCATGACGACCCCAAGCCACGCGCATTTATGCTGCCTATTCTGAGTGAGGTCATGTTTAAAATAGAGTGGAAAAGATGGGAAAGACCACTTACCGTACTTTTGGTAGAGGAGGGATGGTTTTTACATCCCTTTTCACTTGATCGTCTGGTGAAGGGACCGTTGAATCGTCCCTTCGGCTGGTCGCCGGCTCTTCTAAGAGAATGTCTGAATATACTCTTCGATTGATGGTTCCTCCTAGGTCCCTGAAATCACCAACTGCGTTGGGGAATTTCGTTTTAATGTTTGTGTATTGTTTCTGTGCTATTTTTAGCAGTCTTATGTTAGTTGGCGTTTTGATTGGTGCTGGTATTATGTAGTCCTGTTGTGAAATGTCTGTGTGTTCAATTATGTAAGTCATTAGTTTCTTGTTGTGTGTGTTTATTGCCGTGCATTTGTTTTTCTGGGGGTGGGGTGTGGTTCTGCTATTTTCTTGTCGTTGTTGCTGGGTGTGTGTGTTTTGTTGTTGTGTTTGCGATGTTGGTGCTTGTGGTGGTGGTGTTGAAGGTGTTGTTGGCGGTGGGGTTGTCGCCGGTGGTGATGGTGGTGCTGGTGTGGGTGGTGATGGTGTTGGTGGTGTTGCTGCTGTGGGTCTCTTTGCAGTAGACTTTACCCTTTTCTCATTTCTTTCCTCCCTTTTCAAAGGCGACGATGCGCTGCTTCTGCGTTTGTGCCTTCTTGCGACCTTTTGCCATCCCTCTCCCACCTCACACTCCATGTCTGATTCTGTAAGGTCGGGGAGGGGTACCAGCTCCACTCTTTCACTTGTTGTTGTTGGTGATGTTTGCACTGGAGTCTCTGTTGCAGCTGCATTTGGTATTGCTGTTGTTGTTGTTAATATTTCCACTGCTGCTGCTGTCTTTGATTTCCGTGGAGTGGGTATGGGTGCCACGGACCTATCGTTCCTGGTTGCCGCTTGTCCTGTTGCTGGTAGCCGTGGAGCCGGATTCGGAAGGAGGGGGGTTTTCTCCTTTCTCAGGGTCTTCTCGTTGCAGAAGGCCCTGAGGTGAGTCTTCGATCCACAGCGAAAGCATTTCGGGCGTTTGCCCTCAACACTTATGGGCAGTTGAGTGCCGTTATCGAAGTCTATCACATCCGGGATAGCTTCGATGCACTCCTGGTTGGTTTGGATTAGCATCTCAATGGAGGAGCCGACCCAATCTTCTCTTACTTTTTTCTGTACTTGCAGTACAGTTGTTTTGTCCTCGATTCCGACGAGGACAGACGCGGCCAGCCAAGAAGGGGTCATTCCGGGGGGGACGTGGGTCAGTTTGACCCTCACAATTTTTTGCCCGCAGTAGGAGGGCACCAACACCATTTCCTCGCTCCTTAGGGTCACTACTGATTGGGCCTTTGCCTCCTGGGGTGTGGCAAAAAGTACGTCTACGGTGGCGTATTTTTTGCCTCGGGTGATGTGCGTTTTCCGCTGCCACACAGACCCCAAGGCTTTTTGTATTTGGGCCTCTGTGGCTCTTTCCACCCTACGGGATTTTGTACTTACTGTACGGTACGTGACCGTACAGTGCTCTTGGGTTTCGAAAAAATTTTTCGCTGCCTTGCAGATTGCTCGGTGTCCGTTCTTTGTCACCATCTTCTTCGCTTCCTCTAATTCCTCATTTGTTATGAGGATTGTTTCCAAGTTTTTCGCAATACCTGCAAATGAGATTGGTTTTTCTCTGCTGTTGTTGTTGTCGTCAGAGCTGCTGGTACTTTTGTTGTTGCTGCAGGTACTACGACTACTGCCTCCGCCGCTGTTGCTGTGGTTGTTGTTGGTGTTGCTGCTGCTAATGCTGTTGTTGTTTATGCTGCTGGTGATGCTGTTGCGGCTGCTACTGTTGTTTTCATTGTCACTGTTGCTGTTGTTATTACGGCTGCTACTGCTATTATTCCTGACGTCAGACGAATGAACTGGGTTTTCGTATTTCCCGCACACCTGTTTCGTCGCTGTCGTCGTAGTCGTGGAGAAACCTTGCACGCTTTGCACGAGACTTTTCTTTTCTTTCGTCACTTGCGAAAGAGAAGGGAGGGAGAGAGACACATTTAAAGAAGGGAGGGAGAGAGACAATCTTCTCTCTGCTGTAGTGATGATTGAGGAAGAAGAAGACGGAATGAGTGGGAGTGACGTATGAAATTTCTTTTTCGTAGCCATGTTGTTTTTTGTTTAAAATGAAATTTTGGGTACAAAACCCCAATAACTGGTTATTTAACCCCGAAGGGCCAAATAACGGACATAAAGACCCCTCTCACGAGGAGGAGGGTGTCTTTATCAACAATTTGGTTCAAGTTTTAAACAATTTACAATTGTTTTAACGGTTAAAAATTACTATACCTTACAGAGCCGAGCCTCCGTCAACCATGGCATTCAATAATAATAATAATAATGATTTCATTTATTGGCCACAAGGGCCGACATATAGGGGACAACACAATAGACAGGGACAGTGGGGGTTTACATAGAGATCGAGTAAGTATAAATAACAAAAAACAAAATAACAATAAAAATACAACAATGAAAGTTCCCCAATAAGAGGGATCACCACCCAGGGTTGACTCAAGCACCCCACCAGTCCTGAGCCACCCGACGCTCCTAGGGCACCCGGGAAGGGCACCCCTCTCCTTCTCGAATTCACCAGCCTACAGGCGCATGATCAGAGTAGGCCCACTCACGCGGGCCATTCTCGCCACATTCACCCACCTTTCAGTAAATGTACTGGGGGGCAGCACTTCTCTCTCCACCCTCACCTTCCTTTCCAAGTGAAACTTGAAGAAGTTGATGAGGGATTGGCCGAAGAGAAAAGTGTCTGTCTTCAGTCCTTTCAACCTGGTCCACCATGCAACCTCTTTCGCTACTGCCACCAGGCAGAGGAAAATTTCCTGCCCTTCCTGACCAAAAGAAGGCGGCGGGTCAATCTTCACTATGGACTCGGACGATAGCCGGATCCGTTCTACACGCGACAATAGCTGTTCGACATAACCCCACAAGTCAGCAATGCACGGACACTGGACGAGTGAGTGCAGAACGGTTTCGTCGCTCTGCGCGCATCTCGGGCAGGTTCGTCTGACAGCACTTCCGTGCCTGTAGAGTTTATCCCGAACCGGCAGCGCCCCCCGGTAGCACTGCCAAGCGAGGGATTTCTGGAAGTTATCCATCGTCCCCGGCTCGAAAGTCCTCCGGAACATACTGGTCAGTTCTACTTCGTTGACGCCTAGAGCCTCTCCTAGTACGTCATCGTACTTGCCCTCCACTAATCCTCTATAGAAATCTTGAGTGGAAGTTCCACTGACCGCATTGCCCACCTTGCAGAGTGCAGTGAGCGCCTGGCAACATTCCAGATGCCAGTCGCCCAGTCTCAGTCTCTTCTTGACCCAGGACTGCAGCTCAGTCAAAGAGATGAGCTGCGGAAAGGCCCGTCTAACAAACGGCGACCACACCTGTTCACCTTTTAGGCAAAATATCTGGAGATGTCGCAGCCTCAGCGCATGTCTGCGCATCATTAGCCACGGCATGCCCAGCCCTCCACGAAGAGGGTGCTGGCAGCAGATGGACCGCCTCACCAACGGGACCCGTCCCCTCCACAAAAATTTGAAAAGGAGCCGTTCCAAATTGGCGAGGCGTGGACGGGGGCAAGGCACGACGGTCAGGCGGTAGTAGATGACGGACGCGATGTACGCGTTCGCCACCTCCGCCCGCCCTTTCAGTGATAGCTTTCTCTCAGCCCATTTCTGGGTGAGGTTGGCTATCCTGCTCGTCACCTCGTCCCAATTCTTATCCACCTGGAGGTCTGGTCCGAACCAAACCCCGAGCAACTTTACCGGTCCGTCTGTCCAGCGCCCAACGACGCTGTTGGACGGCATGGACTTGCCTCTCCAGGTGCCGAGCTGCAAGCCCACCGACTTTTCCGGGTTAAGTTTTGCTCCCGTCAACCTTTCATATTCCTCCAAATGGGGGCGGATGACCTCGATTTCCGAGGTGTCCGACACCATCACGGTGATGTCGTCCGCATAAGCGGACGCAGCCTTTCTACGTCCCGGTTCGAGCGGGATGCCCTGCAACAACTCCAGCTTCCGCAGTAGAGGCTCAAGAGTCAATACGTACAGAAGTGAGGAGAGAGGGCACCCTTGACGGACCGATCGAGAGATCTGAAACGGTTCCGAGAGGTGGCCATTAACTTTGACCACCGAGTAGATGCCGCTGTACATTGCAGCGATCCAGCTTCTGAAGACGGGGCCGAAGCCAGCCGCCTCGAGGACAGCCTCCAAGTACCGATGGTCGACCCTATCGAATGCTTTCGATTGATCTAAATTGATCAGAGCCCCACCGAAGCCAAGTTTGCACCCAACCCTCTCTATGATGTATCGCATGAGGTGGAGGTTGTCGTGTATGGACCTGGTCGGGATTGCGCAAGTTTGCGCCTCCCCAACCAAATCTTTGACGACAAGCGCCAACCTTTTCGCTAACACCTTGGCCAAAATCTTAAACTCTGTGTTGAGCAGGGTTATGGGCCTGAAATTATCTAGTGTGTCCCTCTTGTTCTCGTCTTTCCTTATCAGCGTCACTACGCCACGGCTCACAGAACTGGGAATGCTCCCGTTCTGCTGCCAGTTGCAGTAGAGCGCTTCGAGGAGATTGGAAAACAAGTCTGGCATATTTACGTAAAGCTCGTAGGGCAGACCATCCAAACCGGGTGACTTGCGACTCGAGCAGCCGACAAGGGCGTCCTGAATTTCGACTGATGTTATCGGCTCTTCGCAGCGCTCAGCGTCGGCCGTCGAGAGGCGTGGCAAGCCGTCGAGGTAGGGACTGAAGTCCGCCGCCGTCTCCGACTCACCCATCCTCCCGAACAATCGAGCAAAGTGCTGGCGAAAGGCCTCACACATCTGCTTGGAATCGCTCAGTTCGTGTCCATCTCGATCCGTCAAAGACCGAATTGTGGTTTTATTTCCACGCTGCGTCTCTGCAAAGCGAGCCCATCGGGCAGCTTTGGTTCCCTCGTTCCTCAGAGCACGCGCCTTAGCTCTGACAATGCAACCTTCGTGTTTCGCATTGAAGAAATGGTCTAGTGCCATTCTCGCCGCTAGCACGTCTGTTGCAATGCCACTACAAATAGCCTCGTCTAACTTAGCTATCAGCCCCTCCTCCTTTCTATTTTTCTCTATTGCTACTTCTTTGCTAAATCCTATCGAGGTTGCTCTAATCTCTCTTTTGAGTGCCCCCCACCACCTGTTGTTGACAACCCCCCCTGTCAACTTTTGCTTAACTAAGTTGTTGACCCGGTCCCTGTAAGCTTTACGTGCCGGAAACGACATGTTTAGCTTCCAGTAGCTAGGTCCTAACCTACGTGTCTTATCTAGGTCGACCATACAGATCACAAGCTTGTGATCTGAATAGGCAACCGTTTTAAAATGTGGACATCCTACACTATTTCTATCTCTTTTCCTAATGAAAATCCTATCTATGTACGATCTAGATGACCCTATGCGATTGGTCCAGGTCCATACTGGCGCATTAGGGAAATCTAGTCGGTACCTGTCAGACAGTTGAAACTGGCTGATCAGGTACTTGAGGCTTTTGCACCCCCCGCTCCTATCAGATATTCCCACACAATCCCAGCGTGCTTCTAAGATGCCATTCCAATCCCCTATTAACAGTAAAGGGCGAGACGTAAGCAGAAAGTTTTCCAGGCGCCTAAAGAAGTCCGGCCGACCGGCCCCAGTAGGGGCGTAGACGGCCACCAGTCTAAAGGCACCACCTTCGCTATTGCTCACGTCCAGGACCACCAACTTTCCGTCAGGATCCCGGAAGATTGACCTTACCTCGAGATCCAGACATTTCCTAAACAGCACAGCCACTCCACCTCCCATTCCCGGCCGACTAACAGATGCAAAGATCTGATAATCGTCGAAAATCGGCGCCAGTGCGCGTGTGTCGGAAATTCTGGTCTCGCTGTTGGCAATTACATCCATTCCTAGTGACCTGAGGTCGTTGAGCAAGTGACCTTGCTTCCAGGGCGACCCCAGGCCACGAACATTTAAACTTCCTACTCTTATGGCCATGCTGGCAGGATGAATGGGAGAGGAAAGGTTTACTTACCTTCCGGGGTCTTGTGAAGGTCGGGTGGTTCGACCTCCATGGTTTGTGGGGTTTCTTTTGGGAACCCCTTTAATAGTCTTGACGTGGGTTTTACGTTCGGGGTTCCCACATCCCGAGGAAAGCTCTTTCGAATTTCTTTGTATGAAGCGAGCGACATTCGCATCAGAAGCAAATTATCTGGTACGCGAAATGTGCTCGCTTCAAATGTTTCCCCCTCTTTTTCGATGTTTGTGCTTCGTGCTACATGGGCCATCAATTCCTTGTTGGCCCTTCTGGCAAGCACGAAGTTTTTAATGTTTTGTTGCTCGGGTTTTATTTGTTCGTGTGATTGTGGTGGTGATAGCTTTGTTTCTATTGTGTCTGCGTTTGTTGTGGGTGGGGTGTCTGTAGTTTCTGATGTTTGTGTGTCTATTTGTTCTTGTGTCTGTTTAGCTTGTTTGCGTTTGGGGGATTTTGGTGGTTGTGTTGGTGATGCTGTGGGGAAAATGTTTGTGTGGGTGGTGTGTGTATTTTTTTTTTGTGGGGGTGTTTGTGCTTTGTGGATTTCTTTTTTTTTTGTGTTTTGTTTTTTGTATTTTGGGGGACTTTGGTTTTCCCTCATCTTCACTGCTGGAGGATGAGGGGTCTGTGGCTGTGAGCGTGTTTGTGTCTGAGTGAGTGTTTATGTTCTTGTTCGTGTGTGTATTTTGGGGGGGAGGGGGAATGGGAGAGCTTTCCTCGTTTCCCCCCTGGGTGTGCAATTTTGGTGGTTCCATTGTTGACGGTGTTGCTGGTGGTCCTTGTCCCGGCGTCGCCAGCAGTGGAATCTTTCGACCCCTTGCGCTTTTCGGCAGTTGAGGGCAGAAGGCTCGCAAGTGTGTCGTTTTCCCACAAAGGAAACAATGCGGCCTTTTGCCCTCAGTCATTATATGCAACACCCTCCCGTTTTGGAGGCGGATGTGGTCCGGGATTGCTTTTACGTTTTCGGGTCTGATTTGGAGCAGTATCTCCAGATCAACCCCGGACCAGTCGTCCCTGGCAGTTCTCGTTGCCTCTACCGGGACTGTATCCGTTCCTTCCACGATTACGCAACCCATGAGCCACCACATATCAAGTCCTGGTGGAATCCTGGGAATGCGCACACGTGCTATTCGTTTTCCCATGTGGGAGGGGTACATTATGACCTTGCTGGTTTTGCAAGGGGTCATTGAATGCTTCACAGCGAAGGCTTCAGACTTGAACAGCACCGAAACGGTGCCGTATTGCCTGCCCCTCTCTATGAAGTTTGTGTCCTCTCTGATGTATTTCAGTGCGGCTTTTATATCAGCTTGGGCGATTATCGCTGCCCTCTTTGTCTCTACTGAGATGCATCTGAAATGCACCGTTCTTTTTTCCACTGCCTCAATGGCTTCTGCCGGGACAGTTAAGTTTGCCCAGGTCTGCTCTTGATTTATGATTTTCCAGGCCTGGGCCAACTTTTCCTCTCTGTTGGTTAAGTCGATGCTGTAGCATGGTCTCCTTTTAGCCGCTGCGACAGCAGCGAAGGTGTTCTTGTTGGTGTTGTTACTGTTGTTGTTCTTGTTGGTGTTGCTGCTGCTATTGCTGTTGTTGTTCTCCCCTGTGTCGTGGTTACCCTCTGTGCTGTTGGCCTTGTTGGTGCTGCTGCTGTCGCTACTATTACTCTCTGTGCTGTTCGTTTTGTTGGTGCTCTCGCTATTACCACCTTCTGCGCTGTTCGGCTTGTTGGTGTTGGTGTTGTCGCTGTTACCACCTTCCGCGCCGCTCGGCCCGTTGGTGCTGGCACTGTCGCTGCTCACACTCGTGCTGGTGGCGCTCCTCGCCCCACCTCTCCTCTCAACGCTCAAGTCGCCGTTGCACGACAGCAGACCCGCCTCCAGGGGGCGTGGCTCCGCCATGTTTTTTTGAGAAAAAAAATTATTATTTTTCCAAAATAAAGTTCAAATATTTGGGCCAAAAGGCCCAAATATTATGAGTTATTCCTTCACAGGATACAAATGAATGTCTTATAATGCTTCAGCGGTACAAAAAAATAAACAATTCTCCACAATTAATCCTCAAAAAATTGCTTACTCACGGAGCTTCAAAAAACGTACATCCACTTTCGTCAATAATAATAATAATAATAATAATAGAGTGAAGATGAAAAAACAAAGGAATTCCCACAAGAAATCTACTTGGCAAGAGAACATCAATCGCCAAATAAACCTTCTCCGATCTGACATAGAAATTTTAACAAACTATAAAGTAGGTGAACATGTTAAACAAACTAAACTTAGAAAATTGAAAAGAAAGTACAGTATAAAATCAACAAGTGACATAGACATGCTGATAGAAATAATCAAGCAAAAAGTGTCGGCCAAAGCTGCTCGTATAAGGCGCTTTGAAAAACGATCTAGATTCTATAAGGTTAATAATATGTTCAGAAACAACCAAAGAAACTTCTACAGAAAAATTGGTAAGTCAACAATAACTGCTAAATCAATACCACCCAAGGAGGAAGTGCAAGAATTCTGGGAAAAGATCTGGGCCGAAGAAAAAGTTCATAACATACATGCCCCATGGATAGACAGACAAATGAAAGATACAGCTCACCTTGAGGAACAAATATGGGAAAATATAACAGTTGAACAGTTGCACTTGGCTCTAAGAAAAACCAGCAAATGGAAATCCCCAGGAAAAGACAAAATACAAAATATTTGGATAAATGCCTTCACAGAGTCTCATGAGCTGTTAGCCCAGCTTTACAATGAAATAGTTAAGGAGCCAGAAAAGATACCATCATGGCTAGTTAACGGCATTACATTCCTGCTTCCGAAGAATGATGAGACAAACAATCCCAAAAATTACAGACGGATAACTTGCTTGACCACAATGTATACAATTTTAACATCAGTCCTAACTGAATATACATATGACGACCTGATAACAAATGACCTATTTCCCATTGAGCAGAAAGGGTGTAAACGAGGCTCATATGGCTGTAGGGATCAGCTTTTGGTTAACAAAATGATACTGGAAGATTGTCATAATAGACACAAAAATCTATCAATTGCTTGGATAGATTATAAAAAAGCATTCGATAGTTTGCCACACAGTTGGATTGAAAAATGTTTAGAGATTTTCAAAATATCCCCCGTTGTCAGGAGGTTTTTGTCATTCAGTATGAAGACATGGAAAACGACACTCCTTTTGAATAGTGAAACAAAATCACTGGAAGCTGGAGAAGTTAATATTAATTGTGGAATTTTTCAGGGTGACTCTTTTTCACCGCTTTTATTCTGCATCGCACTTATACCATTAAGTAAAATGCTCAATGAAAATTCTTAACCATGCACAGAATGCATCACCCTAAGGCAGATATAGATAGAATATATCTCCCTAGGAAAGAAGGAGGACGTGGGTTAATCCAGTTAGACATTGCTTTGAAAACTGCAACAATTGGATTATCTACATATCTAAGGGCATCACATGATTGGATGATCAAACTCGTTTTGAAACACGAAAGCATCAAAAGATCATATTCCATTACAAAAGATGCACAAAGATACAGTAATGGACTACAAATTTCAGAAGTCCCATTTACTGCTGAAATGGAAAACACAGAAAAAGCAAAGCAGGTAAAAGTAACTGCAAAGAAAGAACTGCTACAGAAACTGGCTAAGAAATGGCAAGAAAAGCCTCTGTATGGAAAATACCCAGAACGAGCTAACAATCCTGATGTTGACAAAACTTTAACCCATCAGTGGTTGGCATCCTCTGGACTGAAATCGGAGACTGAAGGACTGATTATATCAGCACAAGATCAGTGTCTGCCAACAAAAAATTACCAAGCCAACATAATAAAAAATGGATGCAGCCCATTATGCCGTGTATGCAAAAAACAACCAGAGACCATTGACCATATAATTTCAATGTGCAGTCCTATAGCTCTAACCGAATACCTAAACAGGCATGACAGAGGTGCACAATATATACATTGGATAATGTGTAAGCATTTTGACCTGCCCCATCAAAAGAATTGGTGGGAGCATCAACCACCTCCCATACTTGAAAAAGATCACATCTCAATCTTGTGGAACTTTAGCATCCAAACAGACCGAAAAATAGATGCAAATAGACCTGATATAATATTGAAGGACTTTAAAAAGAGGGTATGCCTGCTAATTGATATGTCCGTTCCAATAGACAAGAATGTATCTATAAAAACATTTGAAAAATTGAGCAAGTATAAGGACCTGGAGATAGAATTTGGAAAAATGTGGAAATTGAGAACTAAAACAATACCAGTGGTTGTAGGCGCTCTGGGAATGATACCTAAGGGGTCTAATGATTACTTATCGCAAATCCCAGGAAACCCGCGTATAGGAGAAATACAAAAGATAGTACTAATGGGAACTGCCCATAGACTAAGGAAGATTCTGTCAATATAAGTACATCACAGGTCTAACCACTAAAGATGCATGTGTGAGTATGTATGTTCTTCCTTGAACATGGCGGACCTTGTTGTCTCTTGAGGTCACTGGTTGTGACTTGGTGATAACTCGTATGAACATAAAGCAAGATAAATGCAACTGTAATAATAATAATAATAATAATAATAATAATAATAATAATAATAGCCTGGAGATCTTCAGGGTGGCAGACAACATCAGACAATTGCTGGGCAGGAGTATGGTGTCCTGGGAGACAGAGTTGACATCAACTGGAGTATCCTTGGAAAGCGTGAAGATCAAGAGAGGTATCTTCCAGGGAGATAGCCTGTCCCCTCTGTTGTTTGTCCTTGCCCTGATGCCCTTGACCATTATGCTGCGAAAAGTGAGAGCAGGATACAAGTTGGGAAGGGGAGAGCTTACCATCAATCACCTCCTCTTCATGGACGATCTTAAGCTCTTCGGGAAAAGTGAGACGGAGTTGGATGTGCTTGTTGACACTGTCCGTATTTTCAGCAATGATATATGTATGCAGTTTGGTATTGGTAATTGTGGAGTCATTGTGATGAGGAGGGGTAGGTTGAGCAGAAGTAACGGGATCCAGATACCAACAGATGAAATGATAAAGGAAATTGACTCTGAGGAAGGATACAAGTATTTGGGCGTTCTGGAGGCTGATGGCATAAAGAACAAAAAAATGAAGGAATTGTTAAGAACTGAATACATTCGGAGAGTAAGGAGCGTATTGAAGTCACATCTGAACAGCAGAAATGCCATAAGCGCAGTAAATTCCCGAGCTGTGTCTATTATTAGGTACAGTGCGGGAATTCTGAGATGGAATGTTGCTGAACGAAAAGAAATGGATAGGAAGACTAGGAAGCTATTGACTATCTACAACATGTTCCACAAGAGGACTGATGTCGATAGACTCTACCTAAGGAGATCTGAGAGTGGAAGAGGTCTTATCAGCATAGAGGACTGTGTTCAGATGGAGAAAAACAACCTATACAAATACGTGACCTATAGTAAGGAGCCAATGCTCAGAACTGTACTGAAGGAGGGGACAGTAGGCCAGGGGATGTCCAAGGAGGAAATAACATCAAGGAGGAAGAGCAGCCTTAAGGGAAAATCCCTTCTTAGTACCTTCTTTGAGAAAACTGAATTTAGAGATCCACAGACATGGAACTGGTTGAGAAGAGGAGACCTCAAAAAGGCTACAGAAGGAATGCTAATGGCTGCGCAGGAGCAGGCCCTCAAAACGAAGTGGTTCAAGCACCATATTTACAAGGAGGAGGCTAGCCCACTGTGAAGGATCTGTGGAGAGAGAGAGGAGACTGTGGCTCACATTGTGTCCGAGTGTAAACACCTAGCCCAGACCCACTATAAGGGCTGGAGACACGATGTGATGGGCAGGGTGATCCACTGGCACCTGTGCAAAGTAAACAATTTTCCACATTCTGAGAAATGGTATGAGCATAGGCCAGAGGCGGTGATGGAGAACAATCAGGTGAAGGTGCTGTGGGATTTTAGGATACAGACGGACAAAAAACTGGAACACAATAGACCTGACCTGGTGGTTGTGGACAAGGAAAAAAGATCGTGTCTGATTGTGGATGTGGCCTGCCCGTTCGACACAAGAGTGCAAGAGAAGGAGAGGGAGAAAATTAACCGATACCAGGACCTAAAGTGGGAGGTGAAAAGGATTTGGAACTGCCATGAAGTCAAAGTGATCCCGATTGTCATAGGCGCACTGGGGACTATCTCCAAAAGTTTCCAGGGATGGTTAAAGAAAATCGGCCCCTTCACGCTTTTTGGAACGCTCCAAAAGGCATGCTTGCTTGGAACAGCAAGAACCCTCCGATACGTCCTGAATATCTGAGGCTGCAGGTAGTGGCTTGATATTCAATCCAACGGACTTTCCAGTTAACCAACATCAATGACTGAGATTCAAGGAATAACAACAATAATAATAATAATAATAATAATAATAATAATAATTGTTTCTACTTTAGGCACAAGGCCAGCAATTACCCAGTGCATTACTGGTACTTTATTTTATCGACCCCGTAAGGATGAAAGGCAAAGTCAACCTCGGCGGGATTTGAACTCAGATCGTAAAGGGACGTAACTATGCTGGAAAGCATGGCGTCCGACCCTCTACCGATACTGCCAATATAATGTTCGACAACAACCAGAAGATGCTGTTTGGACAGCTTGAAGGGAAAGAAAGAGGCAACGACTTGATCCCTGAGGCGGAACAAACTAAAACATTCTGGAGAGGAATATGGGAGCAGGATGTTAAACATAATGACCAGGCAGTGTGGATTGAGACAGTACAGAAGGAGATTAGTGAACAGGCACACCAACAAACTGATTTGAGTATCACAGTTGAAACTCTTAAGGGGCAGGCCAAAAAACTAACCAACTGGAAATCACCAGGCCCAGATGGTGTGCAGGGGTATTGGATTAAAAATATAACATCCCTCCACCCGAAACTGACAACCATGTTCAATGACTGCTTGATGTCAGGTGAGGTACCAGAGTGGTTGACAAAGGGTACCACAGTTCTGATAATGAAAGACCGAATCAAGGGTAATGATGTTACCAACTATAGACCTATCACATGTCTGTCCGTAATGTGGAAACTGTTGACAAGCATTATGTCTGAGGAAATCTACCATCACCTCCACACAAACAACTTGTTACCGGACGAACAGAAAGGATGCCGAAAAAAGTCACGTGGTACAAAGGACCAGTTACTCATTGATAAGATGGTAATGAGGAATTGCAAGAGGAGACACACTGGTCTTGCCATGGGATGGATAGACTACAAAAAGGCATTTGACATGGTGCCTCATTCTTGGATCACCAAAAGCCTGGAGATCTTCAAGGTGGCAGATAACATCAGACAGTTGTTGGGCAAAAGTATGAAGTCCTGGGAAACAGAGTTAACATCAACTGGAGAATCCTTGGGAAGCGTGAAGATCAAGAGAGGTATCTTCCAGGGAGATAGTCTGTCCCCTCTGTTGTTTGTCCTTGCCCTGATGCCCCTGACCAGTGTACTGCGAAAAGTGAGAGCAGGATACAGGTTGGGAAAGGGAGGGCTTACCATCAATCACCTCCTCTTCATGGACGATCTTAAGCTCTTCGGAAGAGTGAGAAGGAGTTGGATGTGCTTGTTGACACTGTCCGTATTTTCATCAATGATATGTGTATGCAATTTGATATTAGTAATTGTGGAGTCATTGTGATGAGGAGGGGTAGGTTGAGCAGAAGTAACGGAATCCAGGTACCAACAGGTGAGATGGTAAAGGAAATTGACTCTGAAGAAGGATACAAGTATTTGGGCGTTCTGGAGGCTGATGAAATCAAGAACAAAAAAATGAAGGAATTGATAAGAACTGAATACATTCGGAGAGTAAGGAGCGTATTAAAGTCACATCTGAACAGTAGGAATGCCATAAGTGCAGTAAATTCCCGAGCTGTGTCTATTATTAGGTACAGTGCGGGAATTCTAAGATGGAATGTTGCTGAACAAAAAGAAATGGATAGGAAGACTAGGAAGCTATTGACTATCTACAACATGTTCCACAAGAGGAGTGATGTCGATAGACTCTACTTAAGGAGATCTGAAGGTGGAAGAGGTCTTATCAGCATAGAGGACTGTGTTCAGATGGAGAAAAACAACCTACACAAATACGTGACTGATAGTAAGGAGCCAATGCTCAGAACTGTACTGAAGGAGGGGACAATAGGCCAGGGGATGTCCAAGGAGGAAATAACATCAAGGAGAAAGAGCAGCCTTCAGGAAAAATCCCTTCATAGTACCTTCTTTGAGAACACTGAATTTAGAGATCCACAGACATGGAACTGGTTGAAAAGAGGAGACCTTAAAAAGGCTACAGAAAGAGTGTTAATGGCTGCGCAGGAGCAGGCCCTCAAAACGAAGTGGTTGAAACACCATATTTACAAGGAGGAGGCTAGCCCACTGTGAAGGATCTGTGGAGAGAGAGAGGAGACTGTGGCTCACATTGTATCCGAGTGTAAGCACCTAGCCCAGACTCACTATAAGGGGTGGAGACATGATGTGATGGGCAGGGTGATCCACTGGCGCCTATGCAAAGTAAACAATTTACTTCTGAGAAGTGGTATGAGCATAAGCCAGAGGCGGTGATAGAAAACGATCAGGTGAAGGTGCTGTGGGATTTTAGGATACAGACGGACAAGAAACTGGAACACAATAGACCTGACCTGGTGGTTGTGGACAATGAAAAAAGATCGTGCCTGATTGTGGATGTGGCCTGCCCATTCGACACGAGAGTGGAAGAGAAGGGGTGGGAGAAAATTAACCGATACCAGGACTTAAAGTGGGAGGTAAAAAGGATTTGGAACTGCCATGAAGTCAAAGTGATCCCGATTGTCATAGGCGCACTAGGGACTATCTCAAAAGGTTTCCGGGGATGGTTAAAGAAAATTGGCCCCTTCACGCTTTTTGGAACGCTTCAAAAGGCATGCTTGCTGGGAACAGCAAGAACCCTCCGATACGTCCTGTAAATATCTGAGGCTGCAGGTAGTGGCTTGATATTCATTTCAACAAACTTTCCAGTTAACTAACATCAATGACTGAGACTCAAAGAGTAATAACAACAATAATAATAATAATAATAATAATAATAATAGCCTTCATGAAAAATCCCTTCATAGTACCTTCTTTGAGAAAACTGAATTCAGAGATCCACAGACATGGAACTGGTTGAAAAGAGGAGACCTTAAAAAGGCTACAGAAGGAATGCTAATGGCTGCGCAAGAGCAGGCCCCAAAACGAAGTGGTTGAAACACCATATTTACAAGGAGGAGGCTAGCCCACTGTGCAGGATCTGTGGAGAGAGAGAGGAGACTGTGGCTCACATTGTATCCGAGTGTAAGCACCTAGCCCAGACTCACTATAAGGGCTGGAGACATGATGTGATGGGCAGGGTGATCCACTGGCACCTATGCAAAGTAAACAATTTACCACATTCTGAGAAGTGGTATGAGTATAAGCCAGAGTGGGTGATAGAAAACGATCAGGTGAAGGTGCTGTGGGATTTTAGGATACAGACGGACAAGAAACTGGAACACAATGAACCTGACCTGGTGGTTTTGGACAAGGAAAAAAGATCGTGCCTGATTGTGGATGTGGCCTGCCCATTCGACACGAGAGTGCAAGAAAAGGAAAGGGAGAAAATTAACCGATACCAGGACTTAAAGTGGGAGGTAAAAAGGATTTGGAACTGCCATGAAGTCAAAGTGGTCCCGATTGTCATAGGCGCACTGGGTACTATCTCAAAAAGTGTCCAGGGATGGTTAAAGAAAATTGGCCCGCCACGCTTTTTGGAACGCTTCAAAAGGCATGCTTGCTGGGAACAGCAAGAACCCTCCGATACGTCCTGAATATCTGAGGCTGCAGGTAGTGGCTTGATATTCATTTCAACAAACTTTCCAGTTAACTAACATCAATGACTGAGACTCAAAGAACAATAATAATAATAATAATAATGAATTTATTGTGTAAAGTGCTCAGGTGCACTACAACTCGTCAAAGGCGTATGTATAGTACATAGAATAATACACAAATGTCAGGGAAGTGAATAGTGTATGAGTCATGGTATACATGTGTAGATGCGCAGACACGCGCTGAGGCTGCGGCATCTCCAGATATTCTGCCTAAACGGTGAACAGGTGTGATCGCCGTTTGTCAGACGGGCCTTTCCGCAGCTCGTTTCTTTGACTGAGCTGCAGTCCTGGGTGACTGGCATCTGGAATGTTGCCAGGCACTCACTGCCCTCTACCAGGCGGGCAATGCGGTCAGTGGAACTTCCACTCTCGAGTTCTATAGAGGATTAGTGGTGGGAAAGTGCTGTCAGACGGACCTGCCTGAGATGCGCGCAGAGCGACGAAACCGTTCTGCACGCACTCGTCCAGTGTCCGTGCATTACTGACTTGTGGAGTTATGTTGAACAGCTGTTGTCGCGGGTAGAACAGATCCGGCTCTCGGCCGAGTCCATAGTGAAGATCGACCTGCCGCCTTCTTTTGGCCAGGAAGGGCAGGCAATTTTCCTCTGTCTGGTGGCAGTAGGGAAAGAGGTTGTATGGTGGACGAGGTTGAAAGGACTGAAGACAGACACTTTTCTCTTCGGCCAATCCCTCATCAACTTTTTCGAGTTTCACTTGGAAAGGAAGGTGAGGGTGGAGAGAGAAGTGCTGCCCCCCAGTACATTTGCTGAAAGGTGGGTGAATGTGGCGAGAATGGCCCGTGTGAGTGGGCCTACTCTGGTCATGCGGCTGTAGGTAGGTAAATTTGAGGAGGAGAAGGGTTCCCTTCCAGGGTGTTCTCGAAGCGTCGGGTCGTTCAGGATTGGTGGGGTACCTGAGCGAACCCTGGGTGGTCATCCCCCTATTGGGGAATTTTTTCTTGTTGTAATTTTATTGTTACTTTGTTATTGTTATTCATATTGTTTACTCGATTTTTCTGTAAAACCCCACTGTCCCAGTCTTTTGTATTGTCCCCTATATGTCGGCCCTTGTGGCCAATAAATAAAATCATTATCAGTAGTACCAGTAACAGCAGCAACAGTAGTAGTAGTAGTTTTTGTTGTTTTATTAGTAGTAGTCTTTTACACTGTACGGACATATTTTTAGAACGCTCCGAATGAACTGGAATTTTACCACATTAACTGAGTGAAAGTTTTCTATTTTCAGATTATTTTCAAACAGGAAAACGTACAAACTTTTGGACATTTTGCCCTAACGCTTGAAGTGAACAGAAAATCTGTGTTTAGACATATGTTAATTTATTTTTTGTTGTTTACATCACTTTTCAGTATGGCTTTGCGTGCTAGAGCATAAGGAAACGCCCCCAAGAAAACTAACATTACATTTTACAAAACAGTTAATCATTCAATCAAGTTTCCGTAACTGATGAAACCAGTCATTAGGGTACCACTTAAGTGTGTACATCATGTCATTTTAGTGGACCTTAGAAATGCTTGCTGGTGCCCATCTCCTCTCCAAACACCCGGGTGACGATATAACGTGTATTTAGATATTGGGTAACCGTAGTTCGGTATTGTATTTAAGTTTCTTCAAATGACTTTGCTCTATTTCAATATGCACGTTAGATAATGCAATATCTGGTATTGAAATAACGTTTCTTTAAATTGATTTACTCTACTTTCAAACAGACAGTGGATAATGGTACGTTCGGTTTTGAAATAATTATCTTTAAAATCCTGGATATCAGTACGTCCGGTACTGATATAATAGTTTATTTCCTGACACAGCTAAAAACACATATTAGAAAGCGAATCCAATTAAATAGTTAGACAGATATTTTATCAAATAAAAGAATAACGCAATTTTAACAAATGAAAATATTAATTTACACGACGAAAATACGTTAACAACAACACCAACAACATATCTTTCGTTGGTGCTAGAGAAACAAAAAAAAAAAAGAAGACGATAATTAAAAACGTGGTAGTGAATTGTTACAAAAGTAAGTATTACTTTGCCTGAGAGATCTATCTTAGAATGAGAAAGGGAGAGAGGTTTTTCACTTGACTTAAGAACTGCTGAAGAAACCTCACATCGATGCGTGGAGCGATGTGGTTTTCATCCATCCAGGCATGACATAACATACGTGCTAAATCCTCAAGACTGAGGTCGAGCGAGTTGGCGCGTCGAATTGGAGTGCCACACAACTTTTGTATAGATAGGCGATATATTATTATGTATTTCTTAATGTCTTCTTACTATTTTCACCCATTCACTTGGTGTGAATACCCTTCCGTTTCATTTTTGTTGTTTCGTTTATGTTGAACTGTCCTCAACATCTTGGGCTATTGTGGTTCCGAAATCCTCATCATCACCCTCATCATCATATTTTACTTTTTGAAGTTCATATACACTACCGAAGCTATTTTTTGAATCTAAAGGGGAAATGAAATAGATTTGTAGTTATAGACTTTTGAGTTTTATAAAAATCTTATTGATATTTTTCTTTGATTATAGTCACTTTCATGGATCGCAGTATTATGAACTTCACACAAGGAAGTTTTTTTTTCTGATTTTCCTATAATTACAGAGACAGTTCTTCAGTCCATAATCCACAACCTCGATATTTTTATTACAAGGTTTCTGTAGCGTTAACAGAATTTATCTTTTTGGGTGGAGGGTTCTTTCTTTCAACTTTTTTCCCATGAAAAGTTATATATATATATTGGACAAGACACATTGCTTTATGTGTATAAAACTTGGATATGTCGTCTTTTATTGTGATATTAGGAAGTGTCGGTGATATATTCTAATCCATTTCTATTTGCATACGTTGAGAAGGAATCACACATTCTCGACAACGTTTTCTTTTCTGGAGTAGGCTTGTATAATTTATTTTTATGCTGGAGGTCACCATCTATTATTACTGGATAAGCAGAGTCAGTAGAGTACTGAACAAATGTTTAGCAGCATTTAATCTGGCCTTTACATTTGAGTTCAAATCCCAAGGTTTGCTTTGTATTTCATCATTACAGCGTCGAAAAAATAAAACACAAGTAATCCACTGGATTTAATTGAATATCCCCTTCCCTTTGAATTGCTGTCCTTATGTCACAAATCTAAAAACACTTATTTTATTTTTGTAGTTGTTGTCGTTGTTGTACCAGTCACACACTGAGGTCGATTTAATCGACTGTCCCCTCCCCCAAATTACTGGCCTTGTGCCTATATAAGGAACCATTATTTATCTATGTACGTGCGTATGTTATGGTGTTAAATACATTGCTGGAGGAAGGAGGATGTGAACTAAGCAAAATGACGGACCAAAAAAGAGGAAAACGGAATGTTTACAAGAGGGGAGGGGTAGCAATAACCAGAGACAGAAGAAAGCGAAAGCTATGGACATTCAACCTCCCGCACACTGCGGTAGCTGTTAAGGTGGTGGAAGTTAATTTATGGGAGTGGCGGTTATGGTTATGGCTGTCGTAAAAAAGGAGGCCACAACAAAAAATGTAGTATTTGTTGAAAAATCAGCATTCATTTAAATCATGCGATTTAGTGCAGTTAATTGTCGTCGTCTAGGCATAAACAAGCATTAATACCTGATGCACAGTTATTCATATTTATCTTGTATTTCACAAAGTATTCAGCTTCCTATTATATTAGCTTATTCAATTATTCATATATCATAAATAATAAAGCACCTGCACAAACATTTAATATGATGCTGCATTCTCGGGAGCTAGGAAATTATTAGGGCATGAAACAATGGAAAAACTAGGTAAAGAAAAACTGTCATTAAAACATTGTGTAAGAAAGTATTAAATGACATAAATTTATAATAAAAATAAATGAATGATAAAAAATGAGATTGGAATATCAGGTGTTCTATTCTCATCTATCCACTTACATGTGATAAATTATCATTGTATAAATATGGCAAAGTAATATTTTCTTACTTGTTAACAACTATGGAACCTTCAAGGTTCAGCTAGTTATTATTATTATTGGATTGGCAGTATCGATAGAGCATCGGATAACACGCTTCGGAGCATAGAGTAACGTCCCTTTACATTCTGAGTTCAAATCCCGTCGAGGTTAGGTTTGCTCATGATCCTTACTGGGTCAATAAAATAAAGTACGAGTTACGCGCTGGGGTCTTTTTCCTCCAGCATTTTCCGAGTATTTTGTGAAATGTCTGGTGGAAATTGTGAAAGAGGATGTGTGGTGGTCGAGATTAAAATGGCTGAAGGCAAATAATTTACTCTTCAGCCAAGACTTTGTAGACATTTCCAAGTTTCATTTGAAAAGGGAATTGTTGGAAAGGGAAGTGCTGCCTTTCAGTAAATTTATTGAAAAGTGGATGAGAATGGCAAACATGGTCTGAGTGATCGGGCCTACTCAGAGTATGCACCTGTAGATTGGAGGACAACTGGTAGATGACATTAGTTGTCAGGATGGACGAGGTTTTACTACGAGTATCCCTCGGATGTCTCCACCTATTAAGCAATTTCCATTGATTCATTTTATTGTTGACCATTTTGTCCCCCCCCCCCCGTTTTTCACATACATTTCATGTAGACACACACTGTACACGTTGTTAATCTTTATAGAAACCCTTGGAATCATTATTATCATCATTTGGTGGATTGACAGTATCGGTAGGGGGTCGGACGCATGCTTTGCCGCATAGAGTTAAGGCCCTTTACGGTCTGAGTTCAAATCCCGCCGAGGTTAATTTTGCCTTTAATCCTTCCGGGGTCGATAAAATAAAGTACCAGTCACGCACTGTAGTCAATTTAATCGACTTTACCCTGTCCCAAATTGCAGGCCTTGCGCCTAAATCAGAAACCATTATTTAACTCGGTCGATTGGCAGTATCAGTACACCGTCGGACAACATGCTTTGCGGTATAGAGTTATGACCCTTTACGTTCTGAGTTCAAATTATGCCGAGTTTAGCTTTAACGTTTATCCTTACGGGGTCGATAAAATAAAGTATCAGTAATGTACTGGGGTCGATTTAATCGACTTTACCCTCCCCAGAAATTGCTGGCCTTGTGCCAAAAGTAGAAACAATTATTAACTTGATTTAAGGCGGTGGATTGGCAGTATCGGTTGAGCGCCGGACAACATGCTTTGTCGCAGAGACTTATGACCCTTTACGTTCTGCGTTCAAATCCCACCGAGATTAGCTTTGACTTTCATCCTTACGGGGTCGATAAAATAAAGTATCAGTAATGTACTAGGGTCGATTTAATAAACTTGTTCCTCCCCCAAAATTGCTGGCCTTGTGCCTAAAGTAGAGACAGCTATTATTATCATTACCTTGATTTGATTACAGACTGAAGGCTGAATTAGTTCACTTATATTGTCTGTGAAAGACATCAATGTTGAACAATCTCATGACGCCACTACAAACTACATTCACCAACCATGTCTCCACCTCAATTACCACCACCACCTCCACCACTATCACTGCTTCCACTACATTTGTAACTAATTAAGAAACCATTATTATGCGGTTTTTATTTACAAATGAAGACATATTTAAAAGATACTTGATAACGTCCGTATTACGAACAAACAAACAAAGAAATAAACAAGTAAATAAATAAACAAATAAAAGCAGTGTGATAAAATAAACATTTTCAAAATAACAAATATCTTGAATGAAGTAAATGAACTTATAATAAATAAGGAAATAACATCCAAACACAACAACAAAAGAAAGTAATCAACGGAGACCAATTAAAATTATAATTTCATAAATCACTCACGAATTTGTCCAGGCTGGCTGATGGATTAGTGGACCCCTGAGATTACTACTTCCGGTTGCTCAGACGACTTTAACTCATAACCAGTCAATCGGTTATTAAAAGCAATGATACACTAAATTGGAAAAGAAAACAGAAATAAAAAAAAATATAGAATGAGTTTATAAAAAAATTAAATGGTTACAATAAGAGAAAGATGGTAAATATATATAGATAGATAGATAAAAAGCTAAATACAGACATGATTTAGCGATGTCTTGAAAACAACCTAGATAATTAAGCGCAATGGATCCTAGAAGCCAATAGCTAAGGATTATATGTATATATATATATATATATATATTGTTATACTTTGGGGGGTCATCTGCCAATAAAAACACACGCACCAGTTGGTTTTCACTTCAATTTATTATAAAATCTGGTTTGTTGGTTCAATAATCGGATGGTTGTTTATATATTGTTAAAGCTTTTTCGTCACGCATTCTGTGACCTCTTGGTTGAGTACAGAAGAAAGGAGAGACACAATATGAAATCAGTCACTGAGGTTACAGAATGTGTGACGAAAGAGCTTTAACAATATATAAATAACAATCTAGTTATTGAAACAACCAACCGGAAATTTATAATAAATTGAAGTGAAAACAAACAGGTGTGTGTGTGTTTTTATTGGTAGCATGACACTCCCGAAGTATAACAATATCTGTTTCAACACTCGCTATCTGATAAGAAACTTAGCAAAACACATTAAAAAAACGAAGTGTCTATATATATATATATAAATATATATATATATATATATATATATATATATATATATATATATATATATATATATATATATATATATATATATATATAAAAGTGGATGAATACCTCAACAGGCACTATGTACTTGAAGAAATATGCAAGGTGTTTATAATATTTGTGGTTCAATGGTACTAATTCGATATATATATATATATATATATTTAAAAGAATAGAGGTGTAACACACAAGTTATGATATATTGGTAAACGGAAAAGAAAATGCTGACAAATTGTTCACAGTGAAAAATAGTTTAATTAGGAATAAGTGAGAATTAGTAATAGTATTGGTTAGTATTCAGTTTTGGTTTTAAGTTTTACCGGTTGCGCATTTCTAATGCTTTTCAAAAATAATTTTGAGATAGAGTGTCCGTGATGTTTGCTCTAATATAACGGCGATGAATTTGTTTTGCGAGAAAAATGGCGTAGACATACAATACAACAGGAGGAACATAATAGTACCACTGATGACGTGCAACGAAAGAACTTTGTTAGACTATATATAGTGTTTATATCTATATTATATCTGTATTTTTTACCGTTGGTCAGTCAATGATAAACATTGAGGACAAAAGGAATTAACTGTGGAGATATAAAAGATACAGAAGCGAAAACCAACCAGCGATCTAAGATTCGTCACAGCTGTGTGTGAGTGTATCTTTGTATCACTTATGTGAGTGAGCGCGAAGGAACCAACCAACCAATCAACAAACAATTATCTCTTTTTTTTTATATTATGTATTCATATTACAATTAACCATTATTTTTGACAGCACGAGGCCATCTAATTTAATTATATTCGTTTATATATTTTTTTAAATTTTGTTTCGGAAAACAATACTTATTTATATTTTGTAGAATATATCGAATACTAATAAATTCAGATTGACTTATGAACAATATTTGAGATATTTAATTCGTTATAAATATATAATTTTGAATATTCGAGAATAATTTGTTTACAATTAAGGACTTCTATATTCATCAGATAGCGGTAAATATTAAACGATATTAGATCGTGACTTTGATAAATGATTCAGTAGGTTAACCTAGATCGACCTAAAACGTTGGTCAATAAAATAATGACGTGAGAAACAATAGTAAAGATAACTTGAAAAATATTATACTTCTTCAGATAATCAATAATCTATAATTTAATAGATAATATATACAATGACACATGCATCGATATATATATATATATATAAGTATGTATGTATACGTACATATATGTATACAGACGTACAGTAGTATGTATATGTATACATACATGCACACATATATATATGCACGTATCGGTTTACCGAACATTTATTATAATGCTCGGTTTGTTTGTTTGTAAACAAACAAACAGCCTGAATTACGCCGTACAGTGTTTAGGCAACCACGTCACCTTTTTGTTCAACACTGACACAGGAACGATGTACTAGTTTCAAGCTTATTAGCTATCGTCAGCATCGTATACCTTCCTGCCAGATGGTTGAACGTCTGAAAGTATATACTTTCCTCATGCATATTAACGGCTGAGCAGCCTAATTTGCATATTGAGTCAGTTCAGTCGGCCGGGCACACCGAAAACGATAAATGGAATAGAATGAAACGAAATTTCATTTCTCACTCTTAGTACGGCACTTACATAAATGTAAGTATGTATGTATACGTACATACATATATGTATACAGACGTACAGTAGTATGTATATATATACATACATGCACACATATATATATGCACGTATCGGTTTACCGAACATTTATTATAATGCTCAGTTTGTTTGTTTGTTTGTTATAATGCTCGGGCTGTTTGTTTGCAAACAAACAATAAAATAGAAAGTTTGTTTTATAAATAGAGAAACCGATATTGTTATACTTTGGGAGCCTCATGTTGACAATAAGAAACACACGCACCAGTTGCTTTCACTTCAATTTATTATAAATTTCCGGTTGGTTGGTTTCACAACCGGATGGTTATTCTTATATTGTCAAAGTTCTTTCGTCACACATTCTGTGACCTCTTCAGTGACTGGGGATTCTTTTCTTTGTTTTGTGCCTTTCCTTTGTTCTGTCCTACGCCATCTTGTTTTTGTGTTCTGTGCTTAGTTTGGGCATGTGTTACATCCGGGTGTCTGTGTGTGTTTTTATTTGTTTATTAATTAGTTTATTTACAAACAAATAAAAACACGCCCAGAGATGTATGTATGTGTGTATGTGTGTATATATATATGTATCTTATGTATGCATGTGTGCATATATGTATGAATGTGTATATGTATGAATGCGTATGTATATGTATGAATGCGGACAAATGTTCATATTGATCATATGGGAGGTAATCTCGAAAGATATTGATATTTATATGTGCACCTGGACGTTATTCTGTACATGTGTGTTTGTGTGTGCCTGATTATACAATGGGCGTCTTTTCTCTATTATCTTAGAATGTATAAACGTTCCATAATCTATTATTAAATACACCGAGATTTGCTATTTTGAACGAATAAAGGAATATAGAGAATTGCGTTATTTATTTATTCCATCTCCTCCAATGACAACTCATGCACTTCTGCTTTCACACATACTGACCTTCTTCGCCAGTATGCTACACCTCTTTCTTCGGGATTCGTGCAACACCTTACATATGTCTCTCTCTCTCTCTCTCTCTCTCTCTCTCTCTCTCTCTCTCTCTCTCTCTCTCTCTCTATATATATATATATATATATATATATATATATATATATATATAAATGTAAGTATGTATGTATGTATACGTACATACATATATGTATACAGACGTATAGTAGTATGTATATATATACAGACATGCACACATATATATATGCACGTATCGGTTTACCGAACACTGTACGGCGTAATTCGGGTTGTTTGTTTGTTTACAAACAAACAAGCCGAGCATTAGAATAAATGTTCGGTAAACCGATACGTGCATATATATATGTGTGCATGTGTGTATATATATACATACTACTGTACGTCTGTATACATATATGTATGTACGTACACATACATACATACTTACATTTAAGTAAGTGCCGTACAAAGAGTGAGAAATCAAATTTCGTTTCATTCTATTCCATTTATATATATATATATATATGTGTGTGTGTGTGTGTGTGTGTGTGTGTGTGTGTGTGTGTGTGTGTGTGTGTGTGTGTGTGAATTATTTTCTCACGAGTCAGTTCTTTCGTTGCTACGGACCCCGGCTGAATTACCGGTCGCTGTCCTCATTTTTCAAAGCCCTTTAAACTGTATGTTATTACTCTGAGGTCCTACACCTTGTCGAGTGCTTGGCTGCACTGCTGAAAGCATTCGTCGGCTTAGCTCAGGCTCTGGCTTCGAATATGCTGTACTTCCAGTTGTACGTATATATATATATATATGAGGGTGTTAAAGTTTGCTTGAAGCATTGTGAAATGTGTAAAATACGTAGTTAAGAAAGCCACAACAATGCAGAGGGGAATCTCGAGGTAGGAAGTGAATGATAGATAGGAGAAACAGGTGAAAGTGAAAATTGAGAGAGACAAAGATGAAAACAAAACAAAAGTAGAAGGGTTACCAAAAAATCTCCACTACGGTAACCCTTCTACCTTTGTTTTGTTTTCATCTTTGTCTCTCTCAATTTTCACTTTCACCTGTTTCTCCTATCTATCATTCACTTCCTACCTCGAGATTCCCCTCTGCATTGTTGTGGCTTTCTTAACTACGTATTTTATATATATATATATATACGTACATATGCATACATACATAAATACGTGGAACACACAGACACACAGACACACACACATATATTATATATATATATATATATATATATATATATATATATATATATATATATATATGTTTATACTTGATCAGGAGTAGCGCTAAAATAGCCTGGTTCATAATAGAGTTGTATGTGAAAGCATACACGATATGTTTATATATAATAGACAGCTGTTTTGGATTCTTATTCGTCATCTATATGGTATTTGCGTATGAAACATCAGCTGGAGATGTTCATTTGCATATAGTGTAAACTTAACTGATTTAAAAGGAGGTTGTTAGAAGGGGCGCTAACAGTTCTGTTTACATGCCAACGCAAGAGCAGTAATGAGGGACTCATTCTACTGACATGGCTTTAAAAAAGAGGCTCTTCGCATAATTGCAAACGAATCGATTATTATTATTCGAAAAACTCAGATTACACACACTCACACACACACATATATATATATATATATATATATATATATAAGTTTTAATATAGATGAGATTCTACAGGACTAGAACTGTTTCATTCTTTAGAAATCATCATGATTTCTAAAGAATGAAACAGTTCTAGTCCTGTAGAATCTCATCTATATTAAAACTGTTATACTCTGCTATTTCGCTCTACATGGCTGAATACAATAAATGTAATCTGAGTTTTTTAATGTTAATAATTGTTTCTACTTTAGGCACAAGGCCAGCAATTAACCAGTATATTACTGGTACTTCATTTTATCGACCCCGTAAGGATGAAAGGCAAAGTCAACCTCGGCGGGATTTGAACTCAGATCGTAAAGGGACGTAACTATGCTGGAAAGCATGGCGTCCGACCCTCTACCGATACTGCCAAATTCGATTCGTTTGCAATTATGCAAAGAAGCCTCAATTTTATAGCCATGTTAGTAGAATGAACTCTTCATTCTGCTCTTGTGTTCGCATGCCAACAATTGATGTCTAAATTCCAAATAAAAAGTATTATTTGTATGTTGAAAACCGGCTCTCTATATTGGTGAAGATTAGAAAAATAATAAAACCATACATATTTATATATGCATACTTGCATAGATACAGACTTATACACACACATACAAACAAACACACACACACACACACACACACACACACACACACACACACACATACGCATATATATATATATATATACATACATGTATATGTATATATATATATATATATATATACATACATGTATATATATATATATATATATATATACATATTTGTGTATGTATATATATATATATATATATATATATATATATATATATATATATATATATATATTAGGGTAAACATTGATGCAATTAAATTCAAGCACTCAACGTACTTTTTCCACATAGGAGTAACGGAGTAAATATCGAATAAAGAAAAGCGAAGTAGTTTCAGATGTTCAAATCCTTTAATAATAATTGTTTCTACTTTAGGCACAAGGCCATCAATTACTCAGTGCGTTACTGGTACTTTATTTTATCGACCCCTTTAATAATAATGCTGTGATATATATTTCAGTGACGACACTGGCCACACTGTTCTGTGTGCGAGTGTCGTGTCATCATCAGACAGCTTGTTACATAATAAGGTTATGTTTCCGAGGCAATCCAAATTGGATCGACAAGGGAACGGAAGAATTGCGTGTTTTGGGGTTTTTCATCCGCTCCCTTGTGAGTACCAATTCACCCCCACCGGCCTGCGCAAGCGCATGTCCGAAGGAAGTTGACCATTCGCCACCGCTGACTTCAACGAAATTTTCTTAGTCAGTTCACCCCGTCATCCAAAACAATGGCCCACCAATGCCTGTACCATATTTTACTGCTACCCATCACGGCTGTGGCAGTCAGCCGAAAGCCAGAGGGGATGGGAGACTGACCATCACCTTATAAGGGAAAATAAACTTATTCTAGATATCAGAAGTTAAGAGTGAGAGTTGGAAATAAAAATTAAAATCCTAAATCAAATATCAGAAATTATAAATTAAATAATTAAGAAATTAACAGTTAGAAATTAAAGAATTAAAAAAAGGAATTAAAAAAAGGATTTAAAAAAATTCTTTTCAGGTGATAATTCGGATTGAGGTGAGTAAATAATATGGAGAGAGATGTTTAAGTAATATTTTCTGAGAGGGATTCTAGTGTCACAGTTACTCTATCGACATATTGAACGACAGTGTCGTACATTATAACTACAGGGCTCCCGGCATTAGTGGATCTGGTACACAGTCCTATTTTCCATCACATGGAACAAAATCAAAGAAAAACAGACATAAAGTACACAAAAGAAAAGAACAGAACCAATCGTGAATAAATGCAAAATCACAGAGTACATTGGGGGTGAAGTGGTACTCACAAGGGAGCGGATGAAAAACCCCAAAAACACGCAATTCATCCGTTCCCTTGTCGATCCAATTTGGATTGCCTCAGAAACATAACCTTATTATGTAACAAGCTGTCTGAAGATGACACGACACTCGCACACAGAACAGTGTGGCCAGTGTCGTCACTGAAATATATATCACAGCATTCCCGCCGAGGTTAACTTTGCCTTTCATCCTTACGGGGTCGATAAAATAAAGTACCAGTAATGCACTGGATAATTGCTGGCCTTGTGCCAAAAGTAGAAACAATTATTAAAGGATTTGAACATCTGAAACTACTTCGCTTTTCCTTATTCTATATATATATATATATGTGTGTGTGTGTGTGTGTGTGTGTGTGTGTGTGTGTGTGTGTGTGTGTGTGTGTGTGTGTGTGTGTGTGTGTGTGTAAAAGGTAAACAGAAATAGCAACACAATCGGTACAGAATATGGAAGGAATATATTAGGTTAACGCTTGAAATAGCAGGAAGATGGTCTTAACGTTTCGGAACGCATACATATTCCTTTACTTATTTTTTCAAGTCTGGTTCTTTTTGTCGTCTCACTAAGTTACTGGGCATAAACACAGACACATGCACCAACTTAAACATAGAGGGTCACACACACATTTGTATTAATTTCATTATACCCATAACGGTTACCTACCCACATTTGTGTATTTCATTAATTTGTAGCAATGTTCCTGATCCATACCGCTATGGAGATATTTTGTCTTTTTTTTGTCCAACGTGCATTATGTTTTCATCCCGAATAGATATCCGTCTTTATATACTATTGATGAACTGGAGGTGAATAGTCCTATCTTATGAAGTGTCCGAAACTATAGTGATCCCCAGAAGACAGCTGTAGAATGGGATGTGTCCATGTGCTTGTTTCCATCGAGCTTTCTGTTTCCTGTGTATGTCCCACGTGCTTTTTTATGATATGTATATAAATATACGTACTTAACAAAAACAATTGCAGCTTGTAGAATTATTAATCTTAGAGTCATAGTAATCCCCGTTGTCCAGTACATAACAGATATGTGGGTCAATTCGCGTAGGCGATATTGTCCACTTTCTCCGTCTTATATCGTGATTGTAAATGTATTAAGCTTATCACATATGAATCTTTAAAGGTCTTAAGTGTTTATCATATACATATATACTGTATATATATAATTTGTGTTTCTCTTACGTTTTCTAAACAATATTTATTGGTAACCACACAGCGCCTTTGTCACTTTTAATTCTTATTAATGTATTGCTGTGACCTCCTCTCGCTTCTTTGTTGTTAATTTGTTTTGAACTGCCATTTTGGATTAACTCTTTTCCTTCCTCCTTTCTCCCTCTTTCTTTCTCCCCCTCTCTCTCTCTCTCTCTCTCTCTCTCCCACTCACTTATTACTTCTCTCTCTCTCCCACTCACTTATTCTCTTTCTCTTTTACCATCTATCTCCTTTCTCCCCCTCTCTCACTGTTCCCTTACCACACCCACTCCCCTCTCTCACTTCCGTTTTCCTTCGGCTTTGCGCCTGTTGTCGCTATGATCAGACGTTTTTCTCTTCGCTCTCCCTCGTGCTGTTAATACGGGTTCAGGACTTACGTTCGGTCTCCTATTTTAAAACTTATTCCTCTCTCCCATTGGTTACTGCAACTTACATGTACTACTATCTCGCGTTTTCCCCTCTCTATCGGTATGTTTGCCTTCTGTTTATTTTATTTTTCTGTCGTTCTCTTCGGTATATCCTCCGAAATATGGTAGGAAGTCGATAAATAAAACAAATACAGAACAATTTAACTTCTTTATCGTTCCTTAAAATTTACTGAGAACTTAATGCATTTACTGTGTCATCGGATTTTTTTCCTATGAGATATTAGGCGGTGACTGTCAACTATTGTATGAACCTATTTGAAAAAAAAATGTTTCTCACTTTCACTCACTCTCACTCACTCTCCTTCTATTACACACACTCTCCCTTTCTTTCTTTCTCTCTCTCTCTTTCTTTCTCTCTTTCTCTCTCTGACTCTTTCTCGCTTTCTCTCTCTCTTTCTCTCTTCCCCCTATGTCTCTCTTCCTCTCTTTTCTCTCTCTCTCCTCCTCTCCCACTGTTTCTCTCTCAGACCAATGGGCAACACAGAAACTTCTGTCCATGCCATAAACCTTTATGCAGATTAATTAAAACCTATACTGAAAACAAGGAGAGGCCAGTTCTTTTACTCAATTTTGGTTTATATGAATAATATTTACATACTACATTAGCACAGAATATGACCTCCTTGCATTTTGGGGAACATATTGATGCATTTCCGCATTAAATTCACTGATTGTCTTGGTGGGTTGTATGGCTCTGTACTAAATAATCCATTTTGGCTTGTGAAAAGACAACTCTGACTAAAGCTATGAAAACCAAACTTTAAAATGGAAAGTGAAATGGAAAGAACTGGACTCAGGATAACTGGAAAAAAGTCATTTTCAGCGGTGCAAGGAACAGAGAAGCCAGCATATTTCGAGGTCACCAAATAAAAAGATCATCGTTTAGAGCATGAAACTCACAGGAGAAAATGTTTTAGGGATGCTTCAGCTATTATGGTCTTGAAAGCTTTTACCCAGTCGAGGTTGAGATGTGCTCACCACAATATATTGAAATTCTACGAAGAAAAGTCGTAGCAGAATTGAATAGGTTGTTTCCCAATGGATTCAATGTTTTTAAGCAGGGTTTCACTCCGGGTTTTCAGCAGGGTTTCACATCAAAACTGATAACGAATATTTTTTACGATAATCATATGTGCATGTAAGGATGGAACTGAAAACTCCCCTGATCTAATCCCCATTGAAAAATTGCCTTTATAGAATTCATTACACAACAATGGTGAAACTGAATGAAGCCATAATTCAGGCCTAGTACAGAACCCCTCCTTCAACATTCCTTTCCCATAATTCCCCCCTCTTTGCAATGATGTTCAGAATTAATGGAATAGATGCAAAACGGCATCAATATGGTTTACAAGTCTCGAGAAAGTCATATACACTAATATATATATATATATATGCGTGTATAATAATAATAAATTTGAAGACTAATATTTAATAAATATATATATATATATATCAGTGTGTGTGTATGTGTGTGTGTGTGGGGGGGTTCTATATATATATATATATATGTGTGTATGTATATATATATATATATATATATATATATATATATATATATATATATATATATATATATATATATATATAAATATATATATGTGTGTGTGTATTTGTGTGTGAGGGTGTGCGTTTCTGTATATATATGTGACAAAAGATTTGTTAGTTGAAACAGGCGTAGTCTTTACCGAATAGAATACATTTGATATATAACGTATACAATGTAATGTTGTTTTTTGGTTATAATCGATATTTACAGCATGGTTATGCTGTTTCGTTAATAATAGAAACACTTATTATATATATATAATGTAGAAGAATATACATTTCTATAGGAGTATAGATACAAGTATAGAGTTAATAATGGTTTCTTATATAGGCACAAGGCCAGCAAGGTATAGAGTTAATAATACCAACAGATTCAGAGCCTATTAAAATCATATATGGGAAAAGCAAACAAGATAAGAAAAAATCTTTACTTACTCATTTTAATGTCCCTACTGCAGTTTCATTGAGAACATAACGATACTCCGAGTAGAGTAACGCGAGAAATCTCAAATCATCAGGAGACTGATTTTCTTTCATAGAATCAAACTTAGTATTAGTTGGAAGCGCTGTATGTATCTATACTTATATCTATACTCGTGTAGAAATATATATACATCTTCATTTAATATATAATTGTTTCTACTTGTTTGGCACAAGGCCAGCAATTACCCAGTACATTACTGGTACTTTATTTTATCGACCCCGTAAGGATGAAAGGCAAAGTGAACCTCGTCGGGATTTGAACTCAGACCGAAAAGGGACGTAACTATGCTGGAAAGCATGGCGTCTGACACTCTACCGATACTGCCAATCTACCACAATCCCATATGGTAGAGTCAAAATTTGGCCGAATCGAACTACTTTCTAGTAGCACGTAGTCTGCCATTGTCCACATTTACTACCCTCCTGTTGGTCACTTGTCACGTGATAATTCTTCCATTCGAAATTTTCCCTGACAGCGAATGGCTGGGAATTCTTGTCTTGAATTTTATTTCTGGACTGAGAAAGTCTCCTGATGATTTGAGATTACTCGCGATATTCTACTCGGAGTATCGTTATTTTCTCAATTAAACTGCAGTAGGGATATTAAAGTACGTAAAGATTTTTTTCTTATATTGTTTGCTTTTCCCATATATATATATATTTATTATAAGAACAGATTAAAGTTTAAGCAAAGAATCGCTGCTTTCACCCATAACGGGATCTTCTGAAATTTAAAAAAATCAATCTGTGGGCGCAGAAGTAAATATTTCGAAAATCCTTACAATCGAAGGAAAATAGGAAGACGATACTTTGGTTCGTGATGGTGTTCCTTGGCAATCAACGGGAAAAAAGCGGGGATAATTACGTCGTTATCTGGAGCGAGAAGAACGATTTCTTGCAAAGACAAAAACACTTTCATGGTATAAATGGAGTCGTTCGAATAATAAATATTCTATTTACAATAAGAGCACTCTTTAGACTTTAAACCAACGGATTTTAGTCTTCACATTTATTATTATTACTACACACACACACACACACACACACACATATATATATATATATATATATATATATATATATATATATATATATACGGGCACACACACACACACATATACAATGATCTTCCCTATGTGTTTACACAAACAAAATGCTCAATCTGCATTAATGAATGTTATTATACATAGATATCTTGTTAGAGAGAAGATATCTATTTATTATCCCTCACCAGCAGGTGTTTCCCGTAGTCATCTGACTTAAGCTAGTTTTGTAAATTTGACTGATACATTGAATTCATGGACACAAATACGAAAATGAATGACTAAGTAAATAGATGAATGAAAACTCTAAATTCCGATAACTATTTCTTCTTTTTTTCTCTTGCCAACAATCCAAATATTTACAAAAACACATGATCTGCCAAGAAAACAAAATTAATTAGTTTTAGTAACATAACACAACATAAAATAACATAGAAAAGATACGGATATAAAATGTAAACTAGAGTATAAAAATAACGAATAACAAAATATGAAATAAAAGGAACTACAAACGGTGTAGAGCTGTTTTGTTCAATCATGGTTAGAAAGTCGACCAAATAACGATCTAGCAACAAACGATGAAATGGCCAAAGTGAATGGATTGGAGAAATAACTTACTACGGATTGTGGATCGTGTTCTACTAGCTAACCTGTTTATTGTTTTATATGTTATCTTTATGGCTTAGTGAGATGAAAAGAACTATGCTAATGACTTTCACTATATCTGACCAGCGTGAAATTAATGCAGTTTGTATTCAACCATTCAACAAGACCATACAATGTTTGTTGAAAAATATGTAGGTGTTGAATGAATTCTTGACTATTGATGTTTTGAGGTGTAAGGATTAGGAGAAGTAGTTAGTGCAAGCCTGTGTGGTGGGGTGAAATGACGGGTGAACGAGTACTGGAGGCGCAGTTATATGTGAATGGAAGATCGGTATGTTGTTGAAGTGTGTATGGTATAGGTGGAGGTAGTATACATGCAACAAACTAGTTTAAAAGAGCAAATGGCCCTTACAGTAGTGGTAGAATAAGCAAAATGATAATGAGAAGCAGAATAAAATATGTCAATGGATTAGAGGCTCTACGGCGTTGATGAGTGAGTCTTTGCCAGTCAGTCGGATGCCTTTGGTTTGGATATGGTCTAGGATTTTTGTGTTTGTTGCAGCAAATACACCATAGTGGGTTATACTTTTCTGTTATAGAAAATCAGCAATAAATTGTATACTTTCTGTCTTGAATTTTTTGCGACCAAGATATTATACTATGTATTGTCTACTGTCAGTTTGCAAAAGAAAAACAATTCACTGCTCCATGCAGTGGTTGGCTCGTGTGTTTATACGTTGGAAAGGTCAAACTTCTACATACAAAGCACGAAGAGAAACGTCTCCAGTTGTGGTCTTGTGACCCAATAGATTGTGTAACTCAGTGCTCATCAAACTGGGAGATAACGCCCACAGAGAGATGAGTTAAGACTTCGTGTGGGCAGTAGAAATCTATCTGCCAAGGATTATACATAGGCAGTTACATATTTCCTGTATATTTCACTCGTTCCCGGTATATAATGCTATGCCAGTAACGGCCAATGATATGAGGATCAGCTGAATTGTTCATAGGTTCACAATAAAGGAGTGATGCTAGAGCTGTTTCTTTCCAGAGACTATGTGGAAAAATAAACCGCCTTTGGTCATTCCATGAGAGTATCTTGGTCAGCCTAAGAATTTTTCTGCCGACCCTCGTTCCACCTGATAGGTAACCTCGAACATTTGTTTGCTAATTTTCTAAACCTGTTTGAAACTGTTCCAAACAAGTCTGGATCAACTCCCTGTCTGAATCTTAGCAGATCAAACGACACACGGAATTCTGGCTGAGAATGTTGTTTTTACGTTATACACGCAAACTTACAGAAATGTTTTCATGGAATGTCATGTATGTATGTATGTATGTATGTATGTATGTATGTATGTATGTATGTATTCCACAATCATATACTTTGCAATGGTTTTCTGTGTTGCATTCAGGAATTGCGAGCATGGTGTTTACATCCGATATCGAACCTCAGGCAGCATATTTAACATCAGGCGCTTTGCTGCGAAGACAAAAGTATTTACATCAGTCATAAGAGACCTCTTGTATGCAGATGATTGCGATCTTGTAGCGCACACAGAGAGTGATATGCAGCACATTTTGAATGTATTTTCTGACGCTTGCACTGCCCTGGGTTTGACTGTCAGTCTCAAGAAAACTGTCGTCATGTACCAACCTGCACCTGGTAGGCAGTACACTGAACCAAACATCTATGTGTATGGCAAACGACTTGGAGTGGTTGATCAGTTTGTCTACCTGGGAAGCACTGTCAATCGATACGGCAACCTTGACAGTGAAATCTCACTCAGGATTAGGAAAGCAAGTGATGCTTTCGGAAAGCTAGAAAGGCGACTCTGGGGTCGGCGAGACATATGCAGGAGGACAAAGGTAAAGGTGTACAGGGCATGTGTACTCTCTTGTCTTCTTTATGCCTGCGAGACCTGGGTCACATATCGACGCCACCTTGAGCAATTGGGGCGTTTCCATCAGATGTGTCTCAGACGGATACATGGCGTTCACTGGAGGGACCACATCAGTGATGTCGAGATTTTGGAAAGCTCTATGTGTGACAGTATAGAAGCTCTTGTGCTTAAGCAGCGACTCCGTTGGAGTGGTCACCTTGCCAGGATGAAGGATTCTAGAATACCAAAACAACTCTTCTATGGAGAGTTGGTTAAAGGAAAACGACCGCCACATAAACCAAAAAAGAGGTATAAGGATTCCTTGAAGGCCTCTCTGAAAGACGCTAACATCTCTGCTGATACATGGGAAAATATTGCTGCTGATCGTAATAAATGGAGAAAGACTGTATATGAGGGAAAAGTTGCCTTTGAGGCATCTCGAATCGCACACGAGAAAGTAAAGCGGGACGTGAGGAAGGGTATTGCTGTTGCACTTCCAGACGGCGAGGGTCCTCCTATGTTTCTGACATGCAGCGTCTGTGCGAGACTCTGCCTAAGCAAAGCTGGACTCGAAAGTCATCTTCGCAGTCATAAAGTAAGACCAGTGGTTGACTACCAGGCTGCTGTTGGAGATGCTACTCATCATGCTTGCCAAACATGTGGTAGAGAATGTAAATCAGCAGGAGGACTCAAGCGACATGCAAAAGTACACGAACTCCAACCACAGCCGACTATTCCCAGTAAATGTTTTGGATGCCGACTCTGTGCAAGACATTTTGGATCATTGGCTGGGCTAAAAAGCCACATTCGATCGCAGCACTGTTAGTTGCTATCGTGTGTTTGTGTGTGTGTGTGTAGATATGCTTATGTGCGTGCGTGTGTGTGTATATATATATGAATATGTATATTATTATTGTTGTTGTCGTTATTATTATTATTGCTATTATTATTATTATTATTATTATTATTATTATTATTATTATTATTATTATTATTATTTTTTTTTTTTTTTTTTTATTGTGCAATGGCCATACTCGATAACGAGGGGGCAGCCATCATGTATGTATGTATGTATGTGTGAATGCTACTAGTAACATGTAACCAAGTACAACCTGTCGCATGGTCGGGTCGTCGGCGACTAAACCGGCAACCCACCAAGTTTACTTGGTGAGGAGGGTGATTTTGGACCCCCTGCAGGACAAAAAACAAAACCTGACAAAGAGCGGAAGAACTCATAAGAGTCAACGGCCATCCAAAAGTGTGTAAATATGTATATACACATGTACGTATGTATATATATATGCGCGGGGACATAGAAATAGTCGGGCTGGACACCCGATCGCGCGGTTAAACCACTGGGAGTGGAGGACTCCTTTCCTTTGTCAGGGCATTCGTCTAGCAAACTCAGGAAACTGGGATAACTGCGATATAAAACCTGCGGCTCAGTATGTTGATCTTTTCTTCTTTTCGGGTTATAGCTCCTGTCGCTCATAGAGTGGGATTGGTCAGTGCACAGTCTTTCCTCACTTTAAAAAATATCTGCACGCACAGGCATTGCTCGATAGAATTAATTAATAATTATTAATAATGGTATATTGTGCAATGGCCATACTCGATAAGGAGGGGGCAGCCACCATGTATGTATGTATGTATGTATGTATGTATGTATGTATGTATGTATGTATGTATGTATGTTCTTCTGGTTTTATAATTTCACAAAGTTTTACCAATAGAGAGAGAGTCGGTTTCTAACATAGACACAAGACTCTCTCATTGGAATTTACACATCAACTAGGTAGATATGTATGTATGCATGCATGTGTAGATATGGATGTTATTGTATGTGTGGATGTATATGTTTTGAGTTGTATGTGTGCATGTGTATATGCTTTGTATCTGTACATGTGTATATGCAGTTATTAGATGCAACATTTTTGGAATGTTTTATATATTTTTACTGTTACATTAATGGATTGTACTTGTAATTTCCTAACTAGTTGTGTTTTTTCTGTTCCTGTGAAGCCTAGCTTCTCAAGATTTGTATTGAGGCAGTTACTAACATATCCCAGTGCCCCAACAATCACAGGCATAAATCTGAAGGTGTAATCAGGGTGGAGTATCTGCAGATTTCTCATCAGTTCTGCATAAATATTCTCCTTTTCACTAATCGTTGATATTATATTGGCATCTGCTGGGCAGCTAATTTCCACTACTGTGCATGCTTTCTTCTCCCTGTCCTATATCATAATTTCTGGTCTGTTATGCCTGCATTTTATTCGGGTTTTTACTGGAACATTCCACCAGTACTCTTTCATATTATTGTTGTAGTTTTTAATGTGTTTATTATCGGGGCTATCTTTTTTAGCAACTGCATTGTACATTGTTTTGGCCACTACATCATGCCTCCTAGGTAGATAGTACCGCGATGACATATTTGGACAGATGCTGATGACATGGGTGGTATCCTCGATGTTAGTTCTGCAGAGTCTGCACTTGTTATCACATCTAGGTGTTTTGCCTGCATCCCTATCTCTTTTGTGAATCAGGTATTTCGTGTTAATCTCCTGTTCCTGGATTGCAAAAGTGTATCGTTCAAAGTGGGAGCCAATATAGCGGTTGTTGGTCCAAGATAGACTACTTTCCTTATCTATATTACTCTCACTCTGGAGCTTCCTGGCAACATATCCATGCATGATTTTTTGCTGATAAGCATGCAGTTTTTCATCCATGGATTCACTGCGATACTGCTGAGCGACATCCCTGGGTGTGAGTTTTTGATTATGACACAGGGAATATCTCTCGGGGAGTTCCTTCCCAACTCTCATGATCTTATCTGTTTCATGCAGATATACTTGATCGAGAAACGGGCTCCTACGCTTCGAGGTTCGTAGATGTTGTTGGAGAGATATGATGCGACATTCAAATGTTGTCTGGACTGGTGTTAGGCCTCTGCCTCCCTGCTTACGTTTCAAGTAAAGGCGGTCTATGTCACTGTTGATGTGGAAGTTTCCAGTGTTGTTTAGTATTGTTCGAGTTCCAACATCAACTGCTCGGATTTCGTCTATCGCCCAATTGAATATTCCAAACGTTGGTGTTAGGACAAGCACAGCAAACACATTGTGAGCCACTGTTTTGTTTTGCGCAGAGAGTTCCGATGACCAAATCTTTCTTAATCAGGTGTAGTATTCCCTGGTTACGCGTTCCTTATTACAGATACCATTATAGGATATGTTCTCATCTATCCCCAGGTATCTGTAGCAGTCCTCATCAGATATCGGTGAAACAGCTAGGCCATTGATGACAATGTTGCTAGATTGGGTTGTTGTTTTTCCCCGCTTTACAGTCATGTATGAGCTTTTATCTTGGCCAAACTCCATTCCTATATCCTTTAAGAACGTTGTAACCAGGTCAAGACTTTTCATCATCCCATCCATGTTCTTGGTATAGTGTTTCAGATCGTCCACAAAGAAATTATGGGTTAGGTTCGTATTTCAGTCCTCCTGTAAGCCAATGATGTATCCTTCACATTTCTTGAGCAGAAAGGACAAGGGGTTTAATGACAAGATGAATAATATCACAGAGAGACTGTCCCCCTTAAACATACCCCTGCAATATTTTATTTTATCCGTGAAAATAGAGTCTTCCCTCTCTGTCTTTAACCTTAGGATAGTAGCCCAAGAAGAAGACAGCCTCTCTATGACTCTGACAATAATGTCTGGGACTTTAACAAGTTGGAGGGCCTCTATCATCCAAGAGAGGGGAACAGAATCGAAAGCTTTACTGTAGTCCAGACAGACTGTAACCATATTCGTCCTAAGTTGTCGCACCTCCGACATCGCAGTTTTGTTGATTATGAGCTGTTTAGCACATCCCCAAACCCCTTTCTTTACAGCTTCTTGTTCATCTGTGATGATGTTATTATTTTCAGTGATCTTAGAGGAATAGGTTCAGGCAGGCTGTATACATCTTATACATCAGGTTCTGGCATACAATGGGTCGGTAGTTTTTTGCCAAGTGGGTGTCTTTGTTCTTGGGGACCAGTAATGTTTGTGCTAATGTCAACCATTCTGGTATAAGTGTATCTCCCTTAAGAACTTATTGGTAGAGGTCAGTAAGATACCTCCGATAGAATATCAGTTTTCGTACCAGTAGCCGACAATCATATCTCTTCCTGGTGTTTTCTTATCTTGGAGTTTTCCTATCACAGTCTCAAGGGTACCCTCACTTATTTCGTATCTTTTTGTTGTAGTACAGGAGCAATAGTTCTTTCGGATTTCTCTTAGCCAAACTGCATCTTGGTTGAAATTCTTCTTTTCACCCCATATTTTGCTACACAAGGAATGTATGTCTTTCTGGGATGAGGCCTCAGTGACACTTATTATTTTGTCCTTCATATCTCTATAGACTGATGTTTGGTTTTGTCTGAATCTTTTATTAAGCACTTTTCTCTCATCTACCTTCTTCAGGTATATGGCGCTTTTCGCTAACAGCTCTCAATTCTTGTTTGAAGGTGATCAGCTTATATTGAAGAGTTCTGGTTCTACTGTTACCAAACATCGTCTCTATTTTATTTTTCACTCTTTGTTCGGGAGGAGTGAGGTATGTTTGTGTTTGTTTGCATGTAAGGAGCATTGTCGCATATCCTATGTTTTGTCGTAGGTCAGCAATCTTTTTTTATATTTTAGTTATACATGATGGTATTTTTGGTGGTGTTCTGTTTTTGTTAATATCTCTGCTATCACCAAGATAATGCTTCACTGTCGTTGCTATGGCATATAAACAGGCGTTGATTTGCCAAAATGTTGGGGTTTTTATCAGTCGTAAATATTCATCCCCTATTTCGTTAATAACACGTAATATTTCATTATTTGTTTTTTTATTAAACATTGTCGTTTTAGTACGCTCAGCAAGAGAGATATTTATACATGAGTTAATTTCTCTCTGGAAGATTTCGTTGAGGGAAATTTTCAATTGTTTATACTTTTGATTATTATCATTATCGATAGTATTTTCCACAATAGTCGAGGTAGACACGGATGGTACGTGGTATCAAATTTCTTCGATTATTATTATTATCGATAGTGTTTTCCCCAGCATTCGAGGTAGACTTAGATGGTACAGGTGGTGTCAAGTTTCTTACAGGCATAGTTGTTTCAAGGCAATGTTCGACCTGGCTGCTAGGAAGTCTGGTAGCATGGCGACCTGTAGCACGTGTTGTTGATCCCATGTTTGTTGTGGGGGACTTACAATTAATACTATTTATCTTATTTTTACGTTCAACAAACGTCGCTTGTTGGCGTAATTGTTTCGCTGTGAAATAATTTAGCTCTGGGTGCATTTCGTCTCAGTGTAGCTTCATTCTATTCATATAGCCAATGGAGGGATTGTATTTTGCCAATTTATAACAATTAAATAAATCATTATTAAGTTCGCAACTCCAAGAGAAATGCGATTTATAATTTCGGTTTCTTCTGTAGCTACAACTGAATAAAGTTTGATTACCTTCCTTGTTATTTGTCTTAGGTACTTCCTTAATTTTTTGTTGATGTTGTGTTCAGCCATGCTGTTTGTAGCAATTCCATGTAAAATGAATTATGTATTTAGTCGGATATCTCTACGAATTAGAATAAAAGGTGTCTTCAGAAGGGATAGTTAGAAGTATAACCAGTTATTCAACCTGGCTGTAGTTGTGGCATTACTGTCGGAGAGAGTATTCATCTTAAATTTAATAAATAGTCTCCTACGCCAAAATATGCGACTGATCGCGTTGTATGTATGTATGTATGTATGTATGTATGTATGTATGTATGTATGTATGTATGTATGTATGTATGTATGTATGTATTTATGTACATATGTATGTATGTATGTATATACATATGTACATACATATATGTTTGTTTGCATTTGGTCATAGCCAGAAATATACACGCATACATACATACATACATACATACATACACACATACATACATACATACATACATACATACATACATACATACATACATACATACATACATACATACATACATGAGACGTAAAACACAGACCATAGAGGGGATAAACACTCAAAAAGCCCGGCATGGAGTTCCGACAAGTTTATGACATCACACCTTGGGAGATATCTCTATGCAATACAGGAACAAGAACTCCCTACCAAATATCTGCTGCACAAAAGAGGAGGGCCAGCAGCTGACAATAAATGTAGGCTATGTAAAACAAAGATCGAGGATGTAAGCCATATTGTTGCCAGCTGCGAAAGAATGTCATCTCGCTACTACCTCCCCATGAGACACGATGGGATAGCTAGAACCATCTGGAGCGCACTTCGGAAAACAAAATTAACAACAAACGAGGAAGAATATATTGAGACAGATGGCACTAAGGAATACTGGTGGAACCTGAAAATAAAAACTGCCACCAAATTAAAGCACAACCGGCCTGATATTGTTGTTTGGGACCACATATTGAAAACGTGTTCTGTTGTGGAGATCAGCTGCCCACTTGATGTAAACGTTGTCAGAAAAATACAGGAGAAGGAGGACATCTACGGACCATTGATGAGGAGTTTACAAATCCAGTATCCAAGATACACCTTTAGCTTCATACCCATCATTATTGGAGCTACGGATTATATACCAACCCGCTTAGACCAAAGTATGACTGAACTTGGATTTGCGGACAAAAAGCGCAGCTCCCTAATTTATAGTCTACAAATGGCTGCGATAGCTGGCACCTTCAAAATTTACAAAACATTCTTGCGATTCAAGGGATGACAATTTCTTTTCTTTTACAACCTTGCCACCAGGAAGGTGGCTGGTCAAAAAAATATCCTCGAAATTAAGAGAAAGAGATAACATACATACATACACACATACATACATACATACATACATACATACATACATACATACATACATACATACATACACGGACGCATGCATGCAGACATGCAGCACATACATCCATACAACCATCCATACATCCTTCATCTATTGTTTGAAATTATAATGTTTGCAGAATGTTTTCATTGACTTTGGCTGACCGCCAGTCTAAACGAAGGAAAACAGTAAATCAGTGACATGTAGGTCATCAGCATCATCATCATCATCACACCCCTACCATCAACATCAGCATCAACACCTTCCTATCACTACCACCACCACCATCATCATCAATACCACCACCACCAATACCACCCCATCTCTGTCATCATCATCATCATCACACCCCTACCATCAACACCTTCCTATCACTACCACCACTACCACCACCATCACTACCACCACCACCACCACCACCACCACCATCACCACCACCACCACCACCACCATCATCAATACCACCACCACCAATACCACCCCATCTCTGTCATCATCATCATCATCACCACACCCCTACCATCAACACCTTCCTACCACCACCACCACCACCACCACCACCATCATCAATACCACCACCACCAATACCACCCCATCTCTGTCATCATCATCATCATCACACCCCTACCATCAACACCTTCCTATCACTACCACCACCACCACCACCACCACCACCATCATCAATACCACCACCACCAATACCACCCCATCACTGTCATCATCATCATCATCATCATCATCGTTATCACAACCCTACCATCAACATCAACACCTTCCTATCACCACCACCTATACCACCTACCACCAATACCACCACGATCATCATCATGATCATGATCATCATCATCATCATCATCATGATCATCATCATCATCATCATCACCATCATTGTCATCATTAAGACTGATGGAGAGGGAAACTAACCGAAGCATTAAAACAAACATAAATTCTTACTGAAGTGGTTTGATGCGAACGTGGAGATTATCCCTTTTCTCGCTTTGTGCCAAATACTTTGATCTAGATTTACGAACGGGTCACAACAATGAAATTACGAAATATTTTTTTTAAACTCTCAAAATAACTAAAGTTATCTTTGTTTATGTGTTCTAATATTTTAGCGAAAACAGTCCATTCTAGAGAAAAACTGTTTTGACTAATGGACTCTTAAACACAGTTGATGTAAGATGGCTGAATGGTCAAGAAGTTTATCTTTTAATCACTAGGTCCTGGTTTCGATACCTCTATGTGGTATCTTCGGCAAGTACCATTTACCATGGTCTCGGTTTGACCTATGTCATCTGACCGAAATTGGCTCGACGGAAACTGTTTCGAAGCTCGTTGGGTGAACTCTAACTACATTTCTAATGGCCGGCTTATCATACACTGTGTCACGCTGAATCACCTCGAGAATTACACGTTAATTTCATCGTCAAAACTGACGGAGAACCATTCCATTCAATTCCTTAAACACAAGCTGTTCCGCCTAAAGCATCTTCCAGTACATTTCTAGAGCTGGACTCTCATCCCAAACAAAAAGTACATCCCTTATTTCATCAAAACGGCAAATTATTTCCACCCATTCATGGTACAGGGAGCACAGAAAGTAACACACTCACTGAGAAACAAACACACAGACATACATACACATGAACACAAGAATAAGATTCATACAAAAACACGTGTATATAATTGTTAACGCTCACGTATTAACAAACTCATGATCCATAGATACACACACACACACACTGACAATAGACACGCACACATACGGACAAACACAAGGCATAAAGACATTTACAAGACGCATACATAATATGTGTGAATGTGTGTGTGTGTGTGTGTGTGTGTGTATGCGTGCGTGTGTATGTTGGACCTCCGTTGGTTCAGACGACGAATATTCTAATTGTATGAACAACTGAACATCCTGTAAGTGACTGAGTATTCCATAGGCACGTGCACCCTTAACGTAGTTCTCATGCAGATTCGGCGTCACAAGTATATGACAAGGCTGGCCCTTTGAATTTCTGGTACAACTCATTTTTGTCAGCTGAGTAGACTGGAGCAATGTGAAATAAAGTGTCTTGCTCAAAGACACAATGCGCCTTCGATTGTTATCGAACTCACTGCGATCCAATTGTTAGTCAAACACACTAACTACCAAACCATGTACTTTCCTTTCACATATACACAATATGAAGAATACAAATACGAACACACACTTAATAGTGAACTTGCTATCATCATCAATTATTTACGTACAAACATAAGTCTTTGACTCGTTGACAAGACACATACCTATGCGAGCGGTGCTTTATTCAACTAGCATTTCTGCCATCACCGGGACAAACACTTAAATCACTGAGACCTATGTAATTAACAGAACAATGAGGAGTCTCTAAGCTGTCTGTCGACCTGCCAGAAATATCAGCCAGATTTCATCATATCAGGCCTTAGCATTATGAACAAAGAACGACATATATGCTAATATAACCCCACATTCTATATACTAACGGAGGAAATGATTCCAATTGGAATAACTTTAATAATAATTCTGCTTGATCAAAGTTGTCCTGGGGCTAAGCCAAAACAACCAAACGATCATATACGCTACCACCTTTAGAAAGGACACACACGTTGGAATATGTAGTCTTTATAAACAGTATGGCTAGAAAAATATGTGATGATCAAGACTGAAATGCCTTTGGATATAGAATCGATCGATCAAATGTTGATATTTATTTTATTGGTTTTGTGTGATGTGGAAGAAGAGGTTGTGCCTATATTCTAGGCAAGCTCACCAAGATCGGTAATCTGGGCCTAAGCAATAGCAAAATGGTCATCGAAGTACAACCAAGATACAAAAGATGGTTGCGTAGTTATAAAACCCACCAACAGTAATTTCACCACCATCAGCAGCAACACTACCACCGCTACGACAACCACCACAACAACAAATGCCACAGACATCACAAATACCACGTACAACCCAGTTCGCATCCAGACAAACAACAATAGCATCGGCAGCACACAAAGAAAGAAAATGAACTTTAACTACACAACAATAAACACAAACAATAACGAACTAATAAACCACATACATTAAAACAGAAACAACACAGAATGATTGTATTACAACATGTTACTATATAAGCACACATAAAAGTTATCAAAACCACACAAGACATACTCAAGTTAAAAAATATATACTTCTCTAGCGGAATAGATGGTTTCTGAGAAAAGCTCCTCGAAAGAATATGAGGCACCTACAATTGGCCAGAGGAAATTATCAGCCTTTCCTTTCACAAGAATAAGGTAAGTGGCCCTTCTAACTCCCCACTCCTTTGTTCAACATTGCCTTATTTAGAATAGGCTGTGTAAATGCACGTAGCATGGGGTCATCTTGGAAGCAAGGCCATCTGCTCCACATCCTCAGGTCACTAAATATAGATATGGTAGCCATCAACGAGATCAGAATTTCACTGTGTTATTTTACTGCGTTATTTCGCAAAGGCATGGATTTCACGGCAAGAACTATGTTCCCGGTCCCGAAAGGTAAGTTGGTGATACCTGACGTGTCAAGCAACGAAGAACATGATATTAGGCTAGTGACCATCAATGCCTTGACAAGGGCAGGGTGGCCAGAATTTTTCAGGCGCCTTGAAACGTTTCGCCGTACTGTGAAAGGCCAACAGACCGGGAAGAGGATGCAAAAGCCTCGCAAATCTGCTCAAACACTTACAACTGCACCACCTATATTTCTTGGATGTGCCTTTGTGAACTTGATCAAACTGCATCAGACATCTAGATCGTATCAGGATAGGCTGTTTTATAAAGCAATAGATGTAGATACCCTACACAGACTAAAAATGTGTGATCTGCATAGTAGATTTAGACAGACTTCATAGACAGCATGCAGGTTACTCTAAACATAAAACTGGTTGTTTATGTCATGCAAAACACAACAAAGACCGGATTAGGGAGTTAGCTAAGCGGGCGTTGTCGGAGTTAATCATCAGCAACAAATTCCGGTTCGTCCTTAAACAGGCGACTAGACTAGAATCGATAAGGTTTAGAAAAGGAGTAAGCAATATAGAAAACTAGACTAGAGGGAAAGCTAGTCAGGAAACTAAAAGAGGCATTAAAAAGGGCTTCATGACGGACGTGTCTACGCCGAGAAAGGCTCTCAACCAATTCTCCAAAGCGAAACACGAACGTTGCACAGCCTGACAACAAAGCAACAATTAAGTTTATTGACTTACCACGAGTAGCGCGGGAAACCCAGTTTCGAGCAGATGTATGCGACACGTCAACAGTACTTCGTCCAGCGGGCCGGATGACATAATGGACTCTCTTGCTTACATTGACGGCCTGCAGAGACTCTCGGCAACAGAAAGTGAACAGTCTACGAAAGACCGATAACAAACGGAGAAATACACGAGTCAGTAATTGACTGCACGAGGGGCAAATCGCAGGTTTTGGTTGGTTTGCCAAACAAGCTTTATCTATATATGTAACTCTTGTTCGGTAAGATCTTGGTGAACGTCGGCACAAACCGGCAGTGGAATGGAAAATTCCCAGTTTTCTGTGAGCTGAAGATTAGTGGCGTTGTTGAGAAGGACCCGAACAAGAGGAATTACATAGATAACTTCAGGCTCCTAACCCTGCTAAACGCAGAGTTAAAGATTTTGGCCAAGATGTGTAAAGAAGTTGGTGCTATTTGTCAACGGCCTGTTTGGGTAGGCGCCGACATGCACTACCACTATCAATTCGACCAATGCAAGCATTCATCTCATGCAATACTTAATATAGAGGGTAAGTAAGAAATCTGGCAGAGAGTGGGGCATCGATGAAATC
>OZ024740.1:327266992-327269492 GCA_964016885.1 Eledone cirrhosa
TATGTATGTATACATATATATATATAACGAAGGAAATTTGGTAAGGAACCAGATGGACCATAAGGCACCAGAGTACTCAATACTTAGGGTAGTAGAGTGGGTAATAGGAAAGTGTTTAACCCTGACGGCTGAGCTCAAGCCGTTTCGGCAGCTATTTCTGAAGTCCAGAAATAGCCGCCGAAACGTCTTGAGCTCTGCCGTCGGGGTTAAACACTTTCCTATATATATATATATATATTGTTATACTTTGGGAGGGTCATGTTGCCAATAAGAAACACACGCACCAGTTGCTTTCACTTCAATTTATTATATATTTATAAATTTATAAATTTACAAATCTACAAACTTATAAATTTCTGGTTGGTTGGTTGGTTCCACAACCAGATAGTTGTTTATATATAGTCATAGTCCTTTCGTCACACACTCTGTGACCTCTTCAGTGACTGGGGATTCCTTTCTTTGTTTCTGTGCCTTTCCTTTCTTCTGTCCTACGCCATTTTGTTTCTGTGTGTGTGTTGTGTGCTCAGTTTGCGCATGCGTCACATCCGGGTGTCTGTGTGTGTTTGTGTTCATTTATCTATTTGTTTATTTATTTATCTATTTATTTACATGTTGTTGGTTGGTTGTTTGTTCTATGTGTGTGTGTGTTTTCATTTTGTCCTTAATTGTAAGTTGTGATGTTGCTGTTCCACTCATATTTTCTATTTAATTTTGGTTGTAATTCTTTTATGCTTACTGCCTCTGTAATTTGCCTAAACATTGCATCTTTTCTGTGTGTGGATTCTATTTTTATTTCTATGTTCTCTAATTTACCCTTGTGCTCTATCTTAGCATGTTGGTAGAGCACAGATGATTCTTTATTATCTTGAAGGTCTCGCCAGTGTTCATTTATTCGTTCCCCTATACTACGAGCTGTCTCACCTATGTACACTATATTTTTGTTTCTACATTGTCCTTCAGTACATCTTATGCTATACACTACATTTCTAGTTTTACAGTTAATATGGGGGCTTATTTTACAGGTTATACATTTCTTATCTATACATGAGGGTCTTTGGAACGGGTATGTCTTGCTAATAAGTGTTTTTACGGAGGTACCTGGTCTTTCTACTATCTTAATATTGAGTTTATGTTTATTTAGGGCCCTTCTAAATTTGTAGGCTAGTTCGCCTCTAGGGGTTGTATTGATGAACATTACACTCTGGTATTTATTGCTATCATACCATGAGTTTATTCTATTGGCCTTGTTCCTAGTTCTTTCTATTCTATTCCAAAATTTGCTCCTATACAAGGGGCAGGTCCCATTTATGTCATTATTTACCATTTTTTACCATTTGGTTCTGGCTCCTCTATACACTCTGATTCTATCTCTCTGATTGTAGCCAGAGAACTGCATACGGTGGATGAAGTGTTGTATGTGTCTCTCTAGTTCTTCGGGGTTGCACATGCGGGACACATTTCTCATCACCCGTACCAAATCCGCAATCAGTATGTTGATTTTGGTATGGTCCGAAATGGCCGAGTTTCGGTGGATCAGATGTTTGGAAGTCATGGGTTTGGCGTAATGGGAATGGAGGATTTGTTTTTGGTTGTTAATGGTATCTAACCAGAGCTCTGTGTCTAGTACAGGTAATCGATGGTTGGGGTGTTTACTTGGGTAGTCTATAGTAACTCTAATGCTCTGGTGGATGGAGTTTGCTATTTGTTGGATGCTTTCCATTGTGTTTTTCTCTAGTTCCTGACTGTTCTTTAGTGGGGGTGTCTTAACTACGATGTTTATATCATCTACGTAGCGGGAGTACATTATCAGGGTTCAGCTGTCTTCTAATTGTTCTTTGAGTTTTTGTTTAAGTCTACTGTCCCAATAAGTTTTTGTTTAAGTCTACTGTCCCACCATACCATGAATAAGTTAGCTATGTCGCCTACATCGTAGTTAAGACACCCCCAGTTAGTGGTGGTAGTAGGGTGTGTGTTTAGTGTGAGCGCGTGTATATATTTGCCGGTGGGTGTGTGCGTGTGATAAGGAGGGGGGAGGAGAAGAAGGGAGGGATGTTAGTATGTTAGTTGGGGAAGGTGGTCGGATGTGGGGTGGAGTGGACGTGTTAGTATTGTTAGTTGTGAGGTGGGCGGTGAAAATGAGGGGTGTGTTAGTAGTGTTAGTGGGGGGAGGGGGCGGTCGAAGGCTAAAGGAATAAGGGTGGGGAGTTCAGACCGGGGGGAGTGTGGGTCTGTAAGATGAAGATGTTTCGTTGTTTAACTCTTAGGAGATTGGCGGGTGTTCCGTGGCATTGGAGTAGGCCACAGACTGTGAGATGGCGTGCGGAATGTCCAGGGGCACCAAAGTGGCGGGCGATGGGGAAACTACCACCGAGACGAATATCCCGGAGGTGCTCAGTGAATCTCTCCGCCAGGCGACGTCCAGTCTGTCCGACGTAAGTCCGTAGACTAGGTTGGAGGAGATGCAGCGGAAGGCATGCCGGACAGAGAGAGAGTGGCCTGG
>OZ024740.1:327274492-327284492 GCA_964016885.1 Eledone cirrhosa
GATGAAGAGATGTATGTAAATAAAAAAGAAGAAGATGAAGAGATGTATGTAAAGAAAAACACCGGAGCGAGATAGAGAGACAAGGAGAGAGAGAAATACATTGAGGAGGTGAAAAATATAGTAGGCTGCTTTTGGACAGTTAAACTAGTGTATAGGAGAAAAAGAAAGAAAGATGATATATTTAAAATATATTAAAAATATATTGTCTCATCCATTTGAATTATCAATTTTTATGAATTAGGTATTATAATGTAAATATCAGTATTCATGAATGAGACACATATCCATAATGTGTGAAAAAAATGACCACATGCTCAGTTTAAAAATTCTGAGGTCTATAAGTAAAATCTGAGATAAAACTTCAAACATAAGTATATATGCATTCTCGTGAAAAAAAAAGAGAAAAGAGAAGGTTATCTCAAATTCAAGTTGATAAATATAGACGCACATGTGAACCTACGTGATACGCTGCACCGATTCTTATATTTCATGAAAAACTTCAATGCGTTAGAAAAGATTCCACCCTACATACATTTACATACATATATACATATATATAGACACAAAATATATAAGATATACATTAACATCTAAAATAACATTCCAGCCTCACTTGCATGATCATCGATCAAGCATAGAGTAGACAACAGATATCAATATTAAAATTAAAAACGCCAAGAATATCTTCGTCACTCCACAGAGTATCTAGGGACGCAAGAGAACATAGTATGCCACGCATATCGGTCATAGAATCAGAGTCAAAAGCAAACAAAACCAATACACTAGTTTAACTGTCCAAAAGCAGCCTACTATATTTTTCACCTCCTCAATGTATTTCTCTCTCTCCTTGTCTCTCTATCTCGCTCCGGTGTTTTTCTTTACATACATCTCTTCATCTTCTTTTTTATTTACATACATCTCTTCATCTTCTTCTCATCTTCGTTTTTCTTTCTATATAACTGTCATAACAGTTTCACTACCAAATCAACTTTTTAAATGGAAGTTGCATTATTACAAGGTATGTCACTAATTATTTATAAAACAGCTTATGTATTGTATTTTGTCTGAGGAAGGCATACCATATTTTTAATATGATATCCCAGAAATATATATAACGAAATAAATATGGTTTTATAAATATAGTTTCCATTTGTTTAATATCGTAAACCTACTCCAGAAACTGTTGAGTGCTTTTATATCAGTTATAAAATATTTACTCGTTGTAACCCAACAATCTTAAATAAAACTTTTGTATATATATATATATATATATATATATATATATATATATATATATATATATATATATATATATATATATATTTCGTTTCTGAATTTGTTTAGCAAGATTCTTTATCTGAAATCGTGTGTTGAAACCGATATTGTTATACTTTGGGAGGGTCATGTTGCCAATAAGAAACACACGCACCAGTTGCTTTCACTTCAATTTATTATAATAAATTTATAATAAATTTATAAATTTATAAATTTCTGGTTGGTTGGTTGGTTCCACAACCAGATAGTTGTTTATATATAGTCATAGTTCTTTCGTCACACACTCTGTGACCTCTTCAGTGACTGGGGATTCCTTTCTTTGTTTCTGTGCCTCTCCTTTGTTCTGTCCTACGCCATTTTGTTTCTGTGTGTGTGTTGTGTGCTCAGTCTGCGCATACGCCACATCCGGGTGTCTGTGTGTGTTTATGTTCATTTATTTATTTGTTTATTTACATGTTACTGGTTGGTTGTTTGTTCTATGTGTGTGTGTGTTTTCATTTTGTCCTTAATTGTAAGTTGTGATGTTGCTGTTCCACTCATATTTTCTATTTAATTTTGGTTGTAACTCTTTTATGTTTATTGCCTCTGTAATTTGTCTAAACATTGCGTCTTTTCACACATACAGACACAAAATGGCGTAGGACAGAACAAAGGAGAGGCACGGAAACAAAGAAAGGAATCCCCAGTCACTGAAGCGGTCACAGAGTGTGTGACGAAAGAACTATGACTATATATAAACAACTATCTGGTTGTGGAACCAACCAACCAACCAGAAATTTATAAATTTATAAATTTATTATAATAAATTGAAGTGAAACAACTGGTGCGTGTGTTTCTTATTGGCAACATGACCCTCCCAAAGTATAACAATATATATATATATATATATATATGTATATTAATTCGTGGATGCAGATACAAAAATTACAAACATTTATATACTTGCAATTCTTTAAAATATTTATATCTGCGCCAATGTATTGATATATATCTCAGAAATTATTTGCTTAAACCTTTAATCTGTGCTAATAATATATATTTGCTCTACGGTTTTACGTATATATATATATATATATTACTGCGTAAATATATATATACATTATATATATTTGGCACGACTCAGATGATATGAACTGAACTACTTGTGAAATTACCGAGCAAATGGCTTAGCATTCCACAGAAATGTGTACCCTTAACGTAGCTCTCAGGGAGATTCCGCGTGAAACATAATGTGACAAGGCTGGCCCTCTGAATTGTAGGTAAAACTCTATTTTGTCAGCTGAGTGGACTGGAGCAACATGAAATAAAGCGTGTGCGTGTGTGTGGTTTTGCAGGTGATCAGGTGGTGATTATATAACATTTAATCGGAGATTCATCCTTAATCCACCAGTTGTCCACAATATGTGATTGTAAACATAAGTGTGTGTTCATTTTGTCATTCGAAAGTCATGGTGTACACTCACTCCAACAGATGATAGATGTATTGTGTAGCGATTATCGTTAATAAAAAATCGGATAATAAATGTCTGCACTTCTTTGGTTTGGCAATAAGGTAAACTTCATTTCACTGTTCTTGATTTATAGAGCATTGGCGTGACTGCCACTCTATAACTTGGAACATTTCTGATAAAGAACCGCCATATTTCAATGGCTTATGTAATTGCAGATACTGCATCTCTGAGATACTGCACTTCATTAAGAAACGGACTATCTCTATCAACAGGAAATCCGAACTAATCCCCAGCTGTCTTCACACACTAACACGTCAAAACATACTTCAACAGAATATATAGAAACACAGTGTTGTCATTCACATACGATATCATTTCTTTCCAGTAGCAGGGTAGTATGGTTATTTTGTGAAGTTTTGTCCAATTAATGTTCAGTTAATATTGAATACTGTCCTTTGAATGGTATGTAACACTTTTCCTATCTGCGCCACCTGCTGGTGCCTTTCTATACATTCCTCCATTTCGCCTTCACTTCTCAATAATGCTCTATCTTTCGCACTTAAATATTCTGACATCACCACAGATGAACTTCACATCATCCTCACCGCACGTAAAACCATCCTAGAGTTCAACAACGAATATTGGACCAGAGCCGATACCACTAACAACTTCGACATCACAATGGGAGCATCCGATTCATCCCAATTGACTGATTTAATTGGTATCTTCATTTTGAACTCTTTGAGTCGGAAAATTCCTCAACTTCGCGGTGGAATTTATCGTGACGATGGACTCTTTACTATCCTAAATTGCAATATAGTTAAACTTAATATTATTAAGAACAATATACGTAATCTCTTTAACCAACATAACCTAAAAATTGAATTTGATAATAGTATCAAACTAGCTAATTTCTTGGATGTATCTCTTAATCTTGACACTGGCCTATATTACCCTTACCATAAAAACAATGAGAACCTTAATTATGTTAACTTTAAATCTAACCATCCTACCAATATCAAGAATGCTATAGTTAATAATATTGGAAATAGAATATCTAACATATCTTCTAATAAAAACATCTTTGATGCTAACGCCAATTACTATAATAACGCACTTTCTAAAGCCGGCTATCCAGATAAAATCAAATATAATAAAGAAACAAATTCTAGGAAAACTTACAGTAGAATAATTAATCATGACCATTCCAATAATTTTAATAAAAGACCTAGATACAAAAACATAATCTGGTATAATGCTCCTTTCTCCATCTCTATTAATAACAATATTCCTAAATTATTTTTTAGTGCCTTAAATAAATGCTTCCCTCCCTCACATATCTATAGTAAAATATTTAACAAACACACCATCAAATTTTCGTATTCTACATCCTCCAATATTTCCAACATCATCTCTAAACACAACAACAAAATATTAAATACTAAATCTCTTCCTTCCAATATTGAATTTCATAATAACAGTAATAGTACTCCCGACGTCATTGTAAACCCTAGGCTAACTTCTGTAAACCCAAATACAACGTCAAACACAACTTCGCTAAATGTTCATAATCCAACTCTAAATCAAGAAACTATTATTCCTATTATTCCTATCGCAAACAACTTCTCCAATCCAATTCCTTCTATAGATAACACTAGATCACTCATTAATAATCTCTCTAATTGCAACTGCCGCATTAAAAATAAATGTCCTCTCAACAACCATTGCCTCGATAAAAACTTAATTTATGAATGTAAAATTATAACTAGCACCAATTCCTTCACCTATTTTGGCTCCACTTCCACCTCTTTTAAAGCTCGTCTCTATAATCATCATTCATCTTTCAAATACAAACTTAAAAGAACTAACACTGCTCTCTCAGAACTCATATGGTCCTTAAAAGACAAAAACATTAAATATACCATCTTTTGGAAGAAGATTTCTTCTGCATCCTCATACTTGAACAGCTCTCTATCTAAAATCTGTAATCTCTGCCTAAATGAAAAATTTACCATTATCTCTAACCTAGATTCTATAATAAATAGACGCTCAGATTTGTTTTCTATCTGCCTGCATAAATTCCATAGAACTTTTCACAAAGTATACAGTTAATATTCAATTCTTTATCAATTTAGAATCTTTTCTCAAAGGCACATATACATACACCTCTTTAAAATATACCCATCTACCTTACTTTAAAGGGCATTATACACTCTATAATACTCGTTTACTCATTACCCTCATTCTATCTTCTCGTAAAATAATAACATTTGTTTTTGACATTTTGAATATTCATCCGCAATCATTATTATTTTTTCTCTCTATCATAAATCTTTTTAATCTCAATTTCATCCTTAATTTATTATTATTTTTTTCTCCCCATCAACGAACTCATTATTAATACATATTAACTCTTTATTCGCACATAGTATCAATTCAATATACAAACTTTAACTTCACATTATTTTTCTCAAATCCTTCTACACACAAACCTTAACAATTTTTCTCTTCGCTAATTTTGAAATTGCCACAATACATACATTTCTTCTTTTGACGTTAGAATATTCACCCACAATTATTATTTTTTTCTCTCTATCTTCATACATAATTTCCCTTCGTTAATTTTCAAATTCCTTTAATTTATACATTATCTTCCAACGGTTCCCAACCTCTCTATATTAAAACAATATATCTTTTTCTCAGTTATAAAATCTATCTCTTTCTCTCTATCACCCATCTCTCCCTCTCCACCTTCACTCTCATCTCCTCCCCCTTTTTTTCATCCTTTCCACCCCCCCCCTCCCTAAATAAAATATTTTTTCCTCGCACATATCCTCCCTTCGTTAATTTTCAAAATTTTTAATTTATACAGTATCTTCCAACGGTTTTCAACCCCTCTATGTAAAAAATATATCTCCTCTCAGTTATAAAAACTATCTCTTTCTCTCTATCACGCATCTCTCCCTCTCATCTCCTTCCCTTTTCATCCTCCCCCCCCTCTCTAAATAAAATATTTTTCCCAATATCACACATCAATCTAAAACCACTTTTCATATGTTGATTTAAAACTGCACTATCCACAAGTGTTTTTTAGCCTTCATATCATGTTCTCCTGTTTTATCTGATGAAAACACAAATATTATTGCTTGATGATGTTTGTTTTTGAAATGCGCATAATAAAATATATGGAACTCCTTTAACCATCTTTTGATCTTATATTATGCATACTCCAGTCCCACAAACTGTAGAGTGCTTCTTATCCGATATCTGCATTGCTTTATTGTACTACAATAAAACTCACCTCCTACATATATATATATATATATATATATATATATATATATATATATATATATGCCATTATAAAATCCCGCCGAGGTTAACTTTGCCTTTCATCCTTACGGGGTCGATAAAATAAAGTACCAGTAATACACTGGGTAATTGCTGGCCTTGTGCCTAACGTAGACACAATTATATATATGTGTATAATTGTAACAAACACTGTATTATATATATATATATATATAGTGTTAGTTACAATTATATATATATATATATATATATAGTGTTAGTTACAATTATATATATATATATATATATATATATATATACACACGCGTAGTGCTGGAAAAATGTGGCATTTGTTACGTCCCTTTACGTTCCTAAACGAAATTTTGTCTTTCATCATTCTTGAGGGGATACAGTTTCAGTGAAGCACTGGGGTTCGTTGAATTCGACTTATCTTCCTCGCCACACACACACACACACATACACAATAACTTAAGCACACACATGTGTATATATATATATAAATAATGGTGTGATCATGCGCAAAGATGCCATAAAACAGGGAAATTGCCATCGTCAACTTCTTTTTCCGTCTTTAAGGGCCTCCACCCTATTTTTTAGCTATATTGTGGCATCTCCGCGCATGAACACACCATTTTTATATTAACTTTATCCCCTCACCGATTTGTGGGAATCAGAGGGATTGATTATATAATATATATATATATAATATGTATATATACAAATTACTGGTCTTGTGCCTCAATTAGAAAACACAATTTCGAAAATATGAAAAAGCGTAAACGAAGAAGAAAGTATAAACATTTCAGAATCTGAAGTATTTTAGTTGATGTATGTGTGTATATGCACACATGCGAGTATATCTGCATTTATAGACATTTATATATTGTATAAATGTGTTTTGTTGTTGCTTTTTCATACAATGCGTCACAATCTCTACCAGTTGGTAGATATTAGTTGAAGTACACTTACAATTATCGAAGTTTTATATTATGTACACACGCACACACACACACACATATATATATATATATATATATATATATATATATATATATATATATATATATATATATATAATGGAAAAATTTGAACAGGAACAAAACAGAGAGGCAGTACAACGAATGTTTATTAATTTCACGCTCTGGAGAGTGGGGTATATATATATATATATATATATATATATATATATATATATATTTCCCATTTTGACGCTATAGTCACATATATTATGGAATACTGTTGGCTTTTCGCTACAATGTTTTCTATACCTTTCATTTATATATATATATATATATATATATATATATATATATATATATATATATATATATATATATATATATATATTTACTTTATGTATATATATACATACATATATATATCCATATATATGTATGGAATAGAATGAAACGAAATTTCATTTCTCACTCTTAGTACGCCATTTACTTAAATGCAAGTTTCTGTATGTATACGTACATACATATATGTATACAGACGTACAGTAGTATGTATATATATACATACATACTTATATATATATATATAGATATAGATATATATCGTTTTCGGTGCACCCGGCCGATTAACCCACTCGATATGCAAATTGGGCTACTCAGCCGTTAATATACATGAGGTAAGTATATACGTTCAACAATCTGGCAGGAAGGTATACGTTGCTGACGATAGCTAATAAGCTTGAAACTAGTACAGCGTTCCTTTGTCAGTGTTGAACAAACGAGCAACGTTGGTTGTTAGACGCTACGGCTTAATACGGGATGTTTGTTTACAAACACACCGAGTATTATAATAAATGTTCGGTGAATCCACACGTACATATATATATGTGTGCATGTATGTATATATATATACATACTATTGTACGTCTGTATACATATATGTATGTACGTGTACATACTTATATTTAAGTAACAGCCGTACTAAGAGTGGGAAATGAAATTTCGTTTCATTTTTTCCGTTTATATATATATATATATATATATATATATATAGTTACGTAATAAACAACATAAGATAATTATTTCATTTACCAGTGGTTTCTTAAAAGCAAACAAATCTGCTTTCAGTCATCAGAATGAAAAAGTCCTGGTGTTTTTATTGAAAGTGGATTTGAAAACACCAGGATTTTTTCATTCTGATGACTGAAAGCAGATTTGTTTGCTTTCAAGAAACCACTGGTAAATGAAATAATTATCTTATGTTGTTTATTACGTAACTAATAAGCTCTGTAACCTACATAGAGCACTCTATTCTCCTTTACCTTTCCGACGGAATTACTTCATTTATATATATATATATATATATATATATATATATATATATATATATAGTGGTAGAACACTGGAAGGTAATATCCGTAGTGGTAGAGCACTCAGGCCATGGGACGAGTCTGGTAGAAGTAATGGGCATGGTTATACGGAACAGCCTGTTCCGTATAACCATGCCCATTACGAGCTGAGGATCCGCTAAGGTAAAACAATTGTTCTCGGTATGGTGAACTAACTGTTGTGTAACCACTTTTATATATATATATATATATATATAGGAACAAGTAAGACCCCGACGGCTGAGCTCAAGCCGTTTCGACGTCTAATTCTGGACTCAGAATTAGCCGTCGAAACGGCTTGAGCTCAGCCGTCGGGGTCTTACTTGTTCCTATTACCCACTCTACTACCCTAAGTATTGAATACTTTGGTGCGTTATGGTACACCTGGTTCCTTACCACATTTCCTTCGTTATATATATATATATATATATATATATATATATATATATATATATATCATGGTAGACACCCTCACACACACACCACATAGAGACGCAAATGAACACATCTATATATACATGTATATATGCGTGTGTTTGTTAGTGTACAATAGACAGAATTGAAGAAATCATTTAAGAATTCGCTTCCAGACATTCCTTTTATATCTAATTTACTTAGTAATTTGGTTTCTTATAATGTCAGGTAAAGCACGCGAAGCACACAACACACATATAATACATTTGGCCTAAGTCTGATAGAAAGAAGTGTTGCTACTATTGTTATCAACTGACAGCGCGAAATCTTTTAATGTGAAAGGAAACCCTTCACCGAAAATTTCAGCTGATTGATTTACTGATCCTTCAATTAACGTTTGCACTACTGATTGTTACTGCTGCTAAAGGTTATAGAGGTGGTGGTGGTGGTGGTGGTGGTGCTGGTGGTTGTAGGGGGACATGGAGATGGGGGGGATTTGAGGGCGGTGTTGGTGTTGGTGGTTGTGCTGGTCTTCTTGTTGCTGCTACTAGGGGTGGTGGTAGGGGGGGGGGTGATGTAGGGGGAAATGGAGATGGGGGGGATTTGAGGGCGGTGTTGGTGGTGGTAGTTGTGCTGGTCTTCTTGTTGCTGCTGCTAGAGGTTATAGAGGTGGTGGGTGGGGTGGGTGGACATGGATATGGGGGGGGGGGGTTGAGGGCGGTGTTGGTGGTGGTGGTTGTGCTGGTCTTCTTGTTGCTGCTGCTAGAGGTTATAGAGGTGGTGGGGGTGGGGTGTAGGGGAACATGGAGATGGGAGGGGGATTTGAGGGCGGTGTTGGTAGTTGTGCTGGTCTTCTTGCTGCTGCTACTAGAGGTTGTAGAAGTGGTGGTGGTGTTGGAGGTGTTGTTGTTGTTGGTGTTGGTGGTATTCTTGTTGATGGTGGTGGTGGTGGTGGTTGTGCTGGTCTTCTTGTTGTTGCCGGAGGTTACTGAGGTGGCGTTGGGGAAGGTTGTATGTGGAGGTGGTGGTGGTAGTGGTGGAGGTATGGTGGTGGTTGTGGTGGAGGTGGTGGAGGTGGTGGACGAGGTGGTAGGGGGAGGTGGTAATGTTTCTGGAGGTGCACGTGGTGATGATGGAGGTTGTGGTTGTGGTTATGGTGATGGTAGAGATTGTGGTTGTGGTGGTGGTGGTGGTGGTGATGGTG
>OZ024740.1:327289492-327329142 GCA_964016885.1 Eledone cirrhosa
CTCTGAAATAGCGATGTATACATAAATTTTTGTATGGCAGATTTGGCAATATACCGTATGTTTAATTAAAAACATTAAGAAAACCATACGCTAACAGTCTTAAAGTAGTGACTATGTCACTTACTTCTTTTCGACGAAAGAAAGGATATATACCAAATATATAATATAAAAAATGGTGTGGTCATGCGCGGATATGTTATAAAATAGCGTGAAGATACTTAAAGATGAACAAAGATGTATATGTGTATATGTATACATACTATATTTATACACCACCACCCCCACACGCACACTTACATATTAAGGCATAGATTCCCCCTACATGATTGTAACAGGTTTTAAGTAAAGCCATATAACATTATCAATAATATAAAGATTTCTGGATATTCAATCAAATGACCCATGTATCAATTAAGACACAGTTAGACAACATTGATATCGGTCGCTGGTATAAATCTACTATTGACTTAATTGTAACATCTGTTAAGAAGTCAAAAGATAAGTGTTTCTATGCTTCGTATATCTCAACAGTGCTGAGTAATGCCCTGCTTCAGTTATAAATACGATGTTAATTAATCAATATATTGAATAATAATAATAATAATAATAATAATAATAATAATAATAATAATAATAATAATAATAATAATAATAATAACAATAATGATCTATTTCCCAATGAGCAGAAATAATAATAAATGACCTATTTCCCAATGCGCAGAAAGGGTGTAAATGAGGCTCATATGGCTGTATGGATCAGCTTTTGGTTAACAAAATGATACTGGAAGATTGTCATAATAGACACAAAAATCTATCGATTGCTAGGATAGATTATAAAAAAGCATTCGATAGTTTGCCACACAGTTGGATTGAAAAATGTTTAGAGATTTTCAAAATATCTCCCGTTGTCAGGAGGTTCTTGTCATTCAGTAAGACACTCCTTTTGAATAGTGAAAAAAAAAATCACTGGAAACTGGAGAAGTTAATATTAATTGTAGAATTTTTCAGGGTGACTCTTTATCACCGCTTTTATTCTGCATCGCACTTATACCATTAAGTAAAATGCTCAATAAAACAAAACATTGATATAAAGTCTATGACAAAACCATTAATCACTTGTTCTACATGGATGACCTGAAACTATTTGCAAAAAATGATGAACAATTGCAAGGGCTATTATCCACTGTGGAGCAGTTCAGTGATGACATTAAAATGGAGTTTGGACTAGATAAATGCGCCAAAGCAACGTTCACCAGAGGAAAGCTGCTGAAAAGTTCAGACATTAATCTTGATCGGGGGAATGTGATAAGAGAACTTGATCAAGAGGAAACTTACAAATATCTAGGTGTTTGTGAAGGAGACGGAATCAAGCACTCGACAATGAGGGAAAGGATAAGGAAGGAATGTTACCGCAGAGTAAGAGCAATCTTAAGAACGGAATTGAATGCAAGGATCGATGCCATAAACACGCTTGCCATACCAGTAGTAACATACAGTTACAATGTCATCAACTGGTCAAGCACAGAGATCCGTAGGCTCGATACAAACATTCGAAAATTATTAACCAAGCACAGAATGCATCACCCTAAGGCAGATACAGATAGAATATATCTCCCTAGGAAAGAAGGAGGACGTGGGTTAATCCAGTTAGTTATTGCGTTGAAAACTGCAACAATTGGATTATCTACATACCTAAGGGAATCACATGATTGGATGATCAAACTCCTTTTGAAACACGAAAGTATCAAAAGATCATACTCCATTATAAAAGATGAACATTTCAGAAGTCCCATTTACTGCTGAAATGGAAAACACAGAAAAAGCAAAGCAGGTAAAAGTAACTGCTAAGAAAGAACTGCTACAGAAACTGGCTAAGAAATGGCAAGAAAATCCTCTGTATGGAAAATACCCAGAAAGAGCTAACAATCCTGATGTTGACAAAACTTTAACCCATCAGTGGTTGGCATCCTCTGGACTGAAATCGGAGACTGAAGGACTGATTATATCAGCACAAGATCAGTGTCTGCCAACAAAAAATTACCAAGCCAACATAATAAAAAATGGATGCAGCCCATTATGCCGTGTATGTAAAAAACAACCAGAGACCATTGATCATATAATTTCAATGTGCGGTCCTATAGCTCCAACCGAATACCTAAACAGGCATGACAGAGCTGCACAATACATACATTAGATAATGTGTAAGCATTTTGACCTGCCCCATCAAAAGAATTGGTGGGAGCATCAACCACCTCCCATACTTGAAAAAGATCACATCTCAATCTTGTGGAACTTTAGCATCCAAACAGACCGAAAAATAGATGCAAATAGACCTGATATAATATTGAAGGACTTTAAAAAGAGGGTATGCCTGCTAATTGATATGTCTGTTCCAATAGACAAGAATGTATCTATAAAAACATTTAAAAAATTGAGCAAGTATAAGGACCTGGAGATAGAAATTGGAAAAATGTGGAAATTGAGAACTAAAACAATACCAGTGGTTGTAGGCGCTCTAGGAATGATACCTAAGGGGTCTAATGATTACTTATCGCAAATCCCAGGAAACCCGTGTATAGGAGAAATACAAAAGATACTAATGGGAACTGCCCATATACTAAGGAAGATTCTGTCAATATAAGTATAACACAAGTCTAAACACCTAAAGATGCATGTGTGTATGTTCTTTCTTGAAAATGGCGGACCTTGTTGTCTCTTGAGGTCACTGGTTGTGACTTGGTGATAACTCGTATGAACATAAAGCAATATAAATGCAACTATAATAATAATAATAATAATAATAATAATAATTGTTTCTACTTTTGCCACAAGGCCAGCAAATACCCAGTACATTACTGGTACTTTATTTTATCGACCCCGTAGGGATGAAAGGCAAAGTTAACCTGGGCAGGATTTGAACCCAGATCGTAAAGGGACGTAACTCTTTGCATCAATAATAATAATAATAATCATAATGTTTTCTTTATTAACCACAAGGGTTCACATAAAGTAGACATTAAGGACAGTACAGGACAATACAGGACGGTACAAATGGGCATTTCTGCGTGTAAAAAAACAGAGGTTGAAATAAAATAACAAAGAAAAATTCCCCAATAGGGGGGAGACTTCCAAGGGACATTTGTGGAGAAAGCCCATTAAAAGACCACAGTGGCCCTGACCACCAGGGCAAGTGCCCTCTCCCAGTTTTCCACCTTTAATTTACAGACACATACTCAGAGAAGGCCCATTCATTCGGGCCATACTTGCTTCTCTCACCCATCTTTCAACAAAATGCTGGGAAGAGAGCACTTCCCTCTCTACCCTGACTTTCCTTTTCAAATGAAATTTGAAAAAGTTAATCAGGGCATCACCGAAGAGGTAAGTGCTCGTCTTCAGCCCTTTCAAACGTGTCCACCATACTATCTCTTTCGCCATGGCCACCATACAGATAAAAACTGCCTGCCCTTCCAGGCTAAAGGAAGGGGGCGGGGCAATCCTCACGATGGACTCAGCAGATAGCTGGATCCGTCCTACACGTGACAGCAGGTGTTCGACATAAACCCACAAGTCAGCAATGCTCGGACACTGGACGAGTGCGTGCAGGACGGTTTCGTCGCCCTGCGCGCATCTCTGACATGCCCGGCTGACGGCACCTCCATGCCTGTAGAGTTTATCCCGAACTGGCAAAGCTCCTCGGTAGCACTGCCAGGCCAGGGATTTCTGGAAGTTGTCCATAGGCCCCGGACCGAAAGTCCTTCCGAAGAGATTGGCTAGTTGATTTTCGTCGACGCCTAGAGTTTCTCCAAGTACGTCGTCGCTCTTCCCCTCCACTAATCCCCTATAGAACGCCAAGGTGGAGTTTCCACCGATCACATTGCCCGATTGGTCGAGGGCTGTGAGCGCCTGAAGACATTCCAGTCTCCAAGCGCTCCCTCTCGGTCTTCGCTTGACCCAGGACTGCAGCTCCGTCAAGGAGACGAGCTGGGGAAAAACGTGTCTTGCAAACGGCGACCACACCTGATCACCGTCGAGGAAGAGGTGGAGATGTCGTAGCCTGAGCGCGTGTCTGCGCATCATCAGCCACGGCATGCCCAGCCCTCCACGTAGCGGGTGTTGACAGCAGATGGACCGCCTGACCATCGGAGCGCGTCCCTTCCACAAGAAGCGAAAGAGCAAACGCTCCAGCGCAGTCAGGCGGGGCTTAGGACAAGGTACGACGGTCAGGCGGTAGTAGATGACGGATGCGATGTACGCATTCGCCACCTCCGCTCGACCTTTCAGGAATAGCTTCCTCTCGGCCCATTTCTGGGTGAGAGAAGCCACCCTGCTCGTCACCTCGTCCCAGTTTTTGTCCGTCTGGAGGTCTGGACCGAACCAGACCCCTAGCAATTTAACCGGTCCGTCCGTCCAGCGCCCGACGACGCTGTTGGACGGCATGGACCTACCTCTCCAGGTGCCGAGCTGCAGGCCCACTGACTTTTCCTGGTTGATCATTGCTCCTGTCACCGCTTCGTATTCTCTTAGTGTAGTGCCGATCGCCTCGATGTGTTTGGCGTTCGACACCACTACGGTGACATCCTCGGCATATGCTGACACGGATCTTCCGCATCCTAGTTCGCGCGGGACCCCCCTCAACGTCTCCAGTTTGTGCAGTAATGGCTCGAGAGTCAATACGTACAATAGGGACGAGAGGGGACATCCTTGGCGGACCGAGCGCATGATGTTGAACGGTTCCGAAAGGTGACCGCTCACTCTCACTACAGAGCAGATGTCGCTGTGCATGGCAGCGATCCAGCCTCTGAAGACGGGCCCAAAGCCAGCCGCCCTCAGGACTGCCGTTAGGTAACGATGGTCGACCCTATCGAAGGCTTTCGACTGATCTAAATTGATCAAAGACCCACCCGTGCCAGGTTCCCTAGCTACCCTCTCTACGATGTATCGCATGAGGTGGAGGTTGTCGTGGATGGATCTGTCGGGAATGGCGCATGTCTGTGCCTCTCCCACCAGACCACCAACGACAAGCGCCAACCTCTTTGCTAGCACCTTGGCCAAAATCTTGAACTCTGTGTTTAGCAGAGTTATGGGCCTAAAATTATCTATGTTATCCCCCTTGTTCGGATCCTTTCTCAGCAGCGCCACCGCTCCTCGGCTCACAGAGCTGGGAATTCTCCCGTTCTGTTGCCAGTTGCAGTAGACGTCCGCCAAGAGGCCTCCGAACAAGTTTGGCATTTGTACGTAAAGTTCATAGGGCAGACCATCCAAACCAGGCGATTTACCCCTTGTGCAACTAGTCATTGCATCCCGTACTTCAGCGGTTGTTATCGGCTTTTCGCAACACTCCGCCTCAGTGGCCGAAAGCCGCGGCAGTCCGTCGAGGTAGACACTAAAGTCCATCCCTCGATCCGGCCCGCCACTGCCCCCGAACAGTTGAGCGAAGTGTCGCTGAAAAGCTTCACACATTTGCCCGGGATCGAGTAGCATGCGCCCGTCGTGGTCCACCAAAGACCGGATCGTGGCTTTGTTGCCACGACGCGCCTCCGCCACTCGGGCCCATTGAACGGCTTTCGTCCCCTCGTGTCTGAGAGCACGCACCCTAGCTCTGACAACGCAGCCTTCGTGCTTTGCATTGAAGAATTGGTCAAGGGCCAATTTCGCCGCAACTACGTCGGTCGCGATGCCTTTGCTAAGCGCCTCATCTAATTTTCTAACTAATTCTCCCTCTGCTCTATTTTTCTCTATTGCTAAAGTCTTACTAAACCTAATGGACTCTATTCTAATTGCTCTTTTCAGAGCAAACCACCACTTGTTGTTGACGATGGCCCCCGTCAACGCCCGCTTAACTAGTTCGCTAATCCGGTCTCTGTAGGCCTTGCGCGCTGGTAAGGACGCGTTTAGCTTCCAGTAGCCGGGTCCTCGTCTATGAAGCCTATCTAAGTCAAGCACACAGATCACGAATTTGTGGTCCGTGTAGCTGACTATCTTGAATTGTGGACAGCCTATGCTAGACCTATCTATTTCCCTACAAAATACTCTATCTAGATATGATCTGGATGACCCTATGCGATTTGTCCAAGTCCACATTGGTACATTCGGGAAATCCATTCGGTACATGTCAGACAGTTCAAAACGTCTGAGCAGGTTGGTGAGACTCTTGCACCCTCCTTCCCTATCCACTAATCCCACACAATCCCAGCGTGCATGTAAGATCCCGTTCCAGTAGCCCACTAACACTAAAGAGCGGGACGTTCCAAGAAAGGTCTCCAGACGCCGGAAGAAATCAGGCCGCCCTGCTCCTGTCGGGGCATAGACGGCCACTAACCTGAAAGCTTGCCCGTCTCCGCTGGTCACGTCCAGCACCACCAACTTACCTTCTGGGTCCAGGAAGATGGCCCGTATGGCAAGATCCAAACCTCTCCGAAAAAGCACAGCAACTCCTCCCCCCGATCCCGGACGGCTGGGAGATGCGTACACATCGTAGCCGCCGAAGATCGGTGCGAAAGCCTGTGCTTCGGAGATTCTGGTCTCGCTGATGGCCACTACATCTATGTTTAGTGACCTGAGGTCGTTGAGCAGGTGGCCCTGCTTCCATGACGACCCCAAGCCACGCGCATTTATGCTGCCTATTCTGAGTGAGGTCATGTTGAAAAGGAGTGGAAAAGATGGGAAAGACCACTTACCTTACTTCTCGTAGGGGAAGGGCGGCTTTTCCATCATTTTCACTGCTTGTGGCCTCCTCAGGAAGGATGTCCTTATAAATCCTCCTGGAGAGTGCTTGTCGGAAGTCTCCGATGTCTTTGGGGAATTTTTGTTTTAGTGTCATGTACGTTTTCTGTGTGATGCGAGTGATTTGTATGTGTGGAGGTGGTGTGAATTTTGGGGTTGTTGTGTAGTCTTTTTCTGTGATGTTGGTGTTGTGTTGGATGTAGTGTAATAATTGCTTGTTGTTCAAATTTAATGCTGTGTAGTGTGTATAGTTTTGGTTGTTTTGTTTTGTTTGCGTTTGTTGTGGGTTTGTTTCTGTTTCGCATTTTGGTGACTTTTGTGGTGTAGGTGATGGTGGTGTTGGAGTTAATGATGGTGATGGTGTTGGTGTTTGGGTTGATGGGGTTGGTGATGCTGGTGTGGATGGTGGCATATCTGTCCTAACTTTTTTGTTTCTTAGTTTATTTGTTTCCCTCTGTATTTTGTTTTTGGAGGGGGAAGGAAGAGAATTTTTTCTTTTTTGGTTTCTTTTTTTTTTTCCGGATATCGTTTCCCACTCCTCGTCGTCACAATCTGTCTCCAGTTGTGATAGGCCGGGGAGTGGAAAATCCTCCACAGCCGTTAGTTTTGGTTGTGGTGTGGTGGATGGTGTAGGCGCTGGTGCTAGTTCTGAAGCGTTGGGTGGTGGTGGTGTTGGTTTTGCTGGTGGTGGTAGTGGTGTTGGTTTTGCTACTGTTGCTGGGGTTGTTGCTGTTATAGTTGCTTCTGTTGTTGCTGCTACAGTTGTTGCTGCCATCTCTGCTCCTGGTGGTGTTGATGGTTGTGTCACTGGGATGGGTAGGAGAGGTGGCCTCAACCTTTTAGCCTGAGGGCAGAAAGCCCTTAGGTGGGTTCCTTCATCACAAACGACACACCTAGGTCTTCTGCCCTCGACAATTACCGTGAGGTGGCTGCCGTCAGTTAGGTCTATTACCTCTGGGATCTCCTCAATGCTTTTTTGGTCCGCTTGGATCAGAAGCTCCATCCCAGATCCGGACCAGTTTTCCTGCTTTTCTTTTGCTACTGCTATTATTTTCGTGTTGGCTTCGATGCCGGCGAAGACAGCCGCTATTAGCCAGGGAATTTCGATGGCCGGTGGAACGTGGGTCACCCTGATCTTTACGAGTCTCTGGCCACAATAGCTTGGGACGAGTGTGAGGTCGTCACTTTTTAATGGGGCCATGGAGTGTTCTCTAGCCTCCTCTGGTGTTTCAAAGAACACATCCACGGTTCCATACTTTTGCCCACGTCTGATGTGGGTTTTTCTTGCCCACACATGTCCCAAAGCTTTTTGGATTTGGGACATTTCGGATGCCCGTTCCACTCGGCGCGATTTTACATTTATTGTTCTATACGACACGGTGCACAGGCGCCGATGCTCCATTTTATTAGGTGGGGGGTGAGGCTGACCCTGTACCCATCTTTCTTTACCATTTGTTTGGCATTTTCTAAATCTTCTTGAGTTACCGTGAACGCTTCGAATTGTTTTGCTACGATGGCGAAACTGAGGGTCGGTTTTATAATGTCATTGTTGTTGTTGTTGCTATCGTTATTTGTGTTAATCTTAATTTTTGTTTCAGTTGTGGTGGTGGTGACGTCATTCGTCTTTGGTGCGGAAGAGTCCATTTTGCTTGATTTCATTTCGACATCACGAGTTAATTTATTTTTTTCTTCTTTTGTTTCTGTTGTCGCGGTGGAGGTGGGGGTGGTGGTTGTCGCGGTGGTGGTGGTGGTGGAGGGTTTAACACCTGCAGTCATTGGTAATGGCGGGAAATGAATGTCTGCCTGAGACAAATTTAAAATATTGCTACTGCTTATATTTTTTTTTGTGTTGGCAAACGTAGTAACATTTACAATGGTGGTGTCGGTGTGAGGTGTTATTTTGTGAGGAAGGCTTTCAGCTGCTTCGTGCAGAGGGGAATTAGCCATTTTGGGATAATAATAAAAGTTAAAATTTTGGGCACAAGGCCCCAATCTTTTTGGGTGTCCTTTTCGGAAAACAATGTATGTGTGCTTATAAACAGTTTACAATAAAATTTTCCATAAATGGCAATTTTTAAACAAACGGAAATAACAAACCTTTGCGGAGCTCACGATAATACGATTTCCTACGTAGGTCGCCAATAATAATAATAATAATAATAATAATAATAATAATAATAATAATAATAATAATAATAATTTCTGCATAGCTTTAATACCCCTTACATCCGAGCTTAATAGAACAGGGTATGGTTATAGAATTGACAACAAAAAAATAAACCACCTATTTTATATGGATGATTTGAAGGTATATTGCAAAGATAATGACGAACTGGAAGGCTTTTGCGGACAGTAAAAACGTTTAGCGATGACATCAGGATGGAGTTTGGACTTGACAAGTGTTCAAAAGCCACTTTCAAGACGGGGAAGCTTGTCAACTCAGACTCAGTTGAATTGGATGCTGAAACAATCATAAAGGAACTTGAGCAGGAATAAACCTATAAATACTTAGGGATTAATGAGGGCTCTGGCATACAGCATGCAAGTATGAAAGAGAGGATAAGGAAATAATGTTACAGGAGAGTGCGTGCAGTTCTGAGATCAGAACTAAACGCTCGTAACAAGGTGCTATCCATAAATTCCTTGGCGGTTCCAGTTGTCACTTATAGCTTCGGTGTGTTGAACTGGAATATGAGTGAAATCAAAAGAATCGACACCAAAGTCCGTAAGCTACTGACCTGTAATATGATGCATCACCCAAAAGCAGATGTGGATCGTCTTTACCTTCCAAGAACTCAAAGAGGCCGTGGCCTGATCCAATTTGAACTTGCTTACAAGACCACCATCATTGGACTGGCCAAATACCTTGAAACAACTAACGACTGTATGCTGAAACTTGTTGAAAAGCATGAGAAGTAAGAAGCTTCATTCTATCTTGAAGGACAGCAAAAATATGCTACTGATCTCATGCTTGATACCCAGGCTGGACATACTAAAGAAACTGTTGCAACTGATGCTGCTAGGCACATAAAATCACTGGCAAAAGCAAAAGGGCAAGGACAATTAGCATCAAATTAGGAGCAGAAACCTCTGCATGGCAAATATGTGGCCCGTCGCAGACAGGCTGATTATTGATTATTGAGAAGAGCACTGTCTCTGTAAGATTGATATTCCTCCTTGTATTTACGTATGCATATGAACATGTGTATATATGTATACTGTTTTTTTTTTAAATTATAATCAATGTGCTGTATTAACTGGCTTACCAGTGCACACTGTGAATTTATTTGCCCTAGGTGCCAGGAAGACACTTGGCATATATCTCAGAAACAATAATGAAAGAAAATAAAAATAATGATAATAATAATAATAAGCAAATAGACCTGACATCATTGTAAAATATCAACATAACAAGGTCTGTTTAGTGATAGATACAAGCATCCCATGTGATCACAATATCGCGGCAAAAGAATTTGACAAGCTACGAAAATATAAAGATCTGCTTATTGAAATTGAGAAAATGTGGCACCTCAAGGCCTTTACAATACCAGTGATTGTGGGAGGACTGGCAATGATCAAGAAAGGAACAGAACAATATTTGCGAATGAGTCCTAGTTTACCCTCTCTGCACGAGGGGCAAAAAATTGTTTTGACTGGTATTGCACACGTATTGAGAAGAGCACTGTCTCTGTAAGATTGATATCTCTCCTTGTATGCATATGAACATGTGTATATATGCATACTGTTTTTTTTTTTAAATTATAATCAATGTACTCTATTAACTGGCTTACCAATGCACACGGGGAATTTATTTGCCCTAGGTGTCAGGAAGACACTCGGCATATATCTCAGAAACAATAATGAAAGAAAATAAAAATAATGATAATAATAATAATAATAATAATAATAATAATAATAATAATGATGATGATGATGATGATGATGATAATACTGTTATATGGGTTTATGGGTCAAAATATTGATTTTTGGTTGTCTTTATATTTGTATATTCTTTACATTTTGTTTTCTTAGGGTTGACACTAGAACACTTAATATATAAGTCGATGACTTATTTCGGAAAATAACCGCTGTTATTGTATGGGAATCCGACATATATCAATAATGCATCTCATTAAAAAAAATCACAAAAATCAAAAAAAAAAAAAAAAAAAATGAAATAATAAAATGACAATCGTGCTTACAAGCACGTGGTGATATATTCACATGTTGAAGAATTTTAAAAATGGCGGAGAATTGACAGGTTCGTTAAGGCATCAGATTAAATGCGTCTACGAAGTTCGGCTGAAAGGTTCACAGGCTGATTATAAAGGAGTGATGCGAGAGATGTGGAATCTTGTATGCAATAATTTCAGCACCTCCTATTAATAACTGCTTTGTCTCCTTCCAGGGACTCTGTTCAAAAGTATAACTCATTTGTTCATTCCATGAAAGTATCTTGGTCAACCTATGAACTTTTCAGTCGATCCTCGTATATATATATAATATATATATATATATATATATATATATATATATATATATATATATATATAATACATACATATATATATATATATGCATTCAGTTCCTTAGAGGATTAACACCACACTCTGGATTTGAGTATATCAACGAATTGACAAGGTAAAATTTATTCCAACATTATGTCTTCCTGTTTTTTTCTGTTCAAGTTCTAACTGCCTGATGAGGTCATAGCTGTTGAATAATGGTTATCACCGAAATATATACAGTATATAGCAGCGAATATGAATAAACGAGGTTAATTGCAACCTGTTGACCTACACTTCTTGTTTATATATATATATATATATCATAATTCACCTGGTTGTGATGGGGTTGATTACGATGTTAGAACACAATGTGTCGGTAGAAGGATGGTTGCAGCGAGATTCGGCAGTGTGACCGGTAGTTTTTGTGGCAGGTGATCAAGGCCTACGTTATCCTTGAAGAAAATCCCTCCGGGTACAGTCATTTACATATATGTGTTTGTGTATAAAACAATATAAACAGAAGTAAGGTGTAGGTAGAGAGCTAGTTCATTGCTTTACGATCGTTTCTGAGGGTCGATTGATCGATGGAGATCGATATATCCACTAGCATGTTAGTGGTTAAATTACTACCTATTTCTAGTCTGTGGAGGACACAAGCACAGACACACACACACGCACACACACACACACACACACACACACACACACACACACACACACACACACACATATATATATATATATATATATATACAGTTTGGCAAACTGCACCGTGGTCAACGTTTCTTTTTCTTTTTATCAATTAGGCTTCGATAAATATAATAGCAGTTCGAGACAGGTGAGGGTTGTATTGGTGGAATTGCTAATGTGGCAAGCGGGATGTTTTGTGATATCTGATTCCCCCTGTACATTCTGAGCTCAAATTCGACCTCAATTTTCCAGGAGTTGAGACCGGTAGATAGTATCCTGTAATGGACCATCATTTTCTATGTTTGGCCATTGGCTTCTCTTCGTTCTTAAAAAAAAATAACGAAAAAAAAACAGGTGTCAGCATTGCCACAATGAAGAGGTTTCACAGATATTCTTTTAGTGAATTATGACTTCTTATTTTGGGTCACTGCCATGCTACAGTACCACCTTCAATAGTTTATTTGATTATAGAGGGACATTCACTACTTAATCTGGTCGTTAATTTATCGTCGATCTATATTTATCGAATGACTAAGTGTTCTTTTGAGTAAAAGGAGATAATGCAACGTCTCACTGTCATATGTTATTTATGTTCGACACACCGATGGATGTGATTTACACACACACACACATCAGATAGATATAGATAGAGATAGATACTAATAGATAGATAGATAGATATAGATACATAGATAGAGATTATATATAATAAATGTAATCTTAGTTTTTCGAATATTAATAATAATATTCGATTCCTTTGCAATTATGCAAACAAGCCTCATTTTTAAAGCCATGTCAGTAGAATGAACCCCTCATTCTTGCTCTTGTGTTGGCATGTAAACAAAACTGCAGACACTAATGTTTCTGTGTATCACCCTTCATCAGTACAGCTCTCTGTTCACCTGCCAGCTGTCAGAGCGAGTGAAAATATATGATATTTTCTAATATATATAGTGACTGATCGGCCTGATTTGCATATTATAGCAAACTGGCTGATTAATCAGATCTGCATATTAGCGGATCCACTGATCAGCCAGATTTGCATATATATATATATATATATTTAGAGAGAGAGAGAGAGAAATAAATAGTTGTTTCTACGTTAGGCACAAGGCCAGCAATTACCCAGTACATTACTGGTACTTTATTTCATCGACCCCGTAAGGATGAAAGGCAAAGTTAACCTTGGCGGGATTGAACTCAGAATGGCAAGGGCCGTAACTCTATACGTCAAAGCATGGCGTCCGACCCTCTACCAATACTGCCAATCCACCGCCCTAAGAGAGAAATAAATAGTAATAGACAGATAGATAGGTAGAGATAGATAAGTAACTTGAGATATAGAGACTGATAGATAGATAGATAGATAGATAGATAGATAGATAGATAGATAGATAGATATATAGATATAAGACGGGTTTCTGTCTACCAAATTTCACATATATGGTAATAGAAGACACTTGCCCAGAATGATGTGCAGTGAGATCGAAAACATTTCATGGTTTTATATCCACACTAAATTCGATTAAAAAGTTTGTTTGTATCTATATACATATGCTACACGCCTTCTAAACGTAGATTTGTGATCAATATTTACTTTTCAATCACTAAGAAAACTTATACATACAGAGTTCATATAGTATTCAATACGCTTTCGTTTATTGTTTATTATGGTTGTGTTATCATTGCAAGATTATCATAATAAAGGTAATGTTTTAATTCTTCAGTGATAAATTAATTATCAATAGAATATTAATTCATCTTATACGAGTGTCGACTGAAATGTTAATGGGCTGACTATGAAGCAGTGAAGCTAGAGCTGTGAAATCTTGCATGCATTAATTGCAAGTCTTCTTATTAACAACTCCATTTTTTTTTTCGTGAACCATGTTGAAAAATAAACCTCATTTGAACATTCCATGAGAGTATCTTGGTCAACCTATGACCTTTCAGCCGACCCACGTACTTTGTTGTTGCTACTGTTGCTCAGCCTGGGTCAACCCCAATCGTAAAAATATATAAGGAAATCCAGCCGCTATCATCTTTTCTTACTTTTTTCTTTGCCTAGGCAGTGCAGCTAAGACTACATTATTCCATATGTCCCAATATATTCTTCTTTTCTAAGATGATACGCTGCAATTTGAGCGAGAATTTGACTGATATTTTTAGCTCCATTTATTGGCTTCCTCGATATCTCGTTTTCCTTATGCTACGCATGCGTTAGCAAAGCAGATACCTTTCACCCAGTTTATCACATTACATTTCATTAACATCATATTTTAGTAAAATTTGACTGCTGTTTCTTACAGTTCGAATAAAGCTCCTTGATTGCTCGACCGTACACATTAATATATATATCTAACAAAAAGCATATCTCATGCGGAAGTAATTGGCCGATTACTGTACAGCTCGCATAAACATTTCTCATAATGAACTAGTGCTGGACATGGACTGAAGAAACTGCTTTTCTAAGTGAGATTACGTTGTGATTGTTGTCGTTCTTGTTTAGCTGTAAGATTCATATTAAAAAAAAGTTAACCTCCCCAGTTTTTTCAAACCTTATTGCCTCAGGGATCACATTTTCCAATGGGTGTTTATATTTTCATTAAGTAATTTTATGGAGATTTGGTTGCTAATTCTAGCAGACTGAGCAACCACGTAGAAGGCCCTTTGTTGAATCTAGTGGCAATTTATATTATTATGAAGCAATTTATTGGAGATTTGGCTGCTAATTCTAACAGAGAGAACAACCATGTAGAAGCCTTCTCGTTGGATGGAGTGGCGATTTATATTACTACCAAGACACTATATATTAAGGAAATAATTGCAAAAGTAATAAGCGGGTTTTAGATCCTTTAACATTCTGTATTTCTATCTTGAAATATATTCCATTAAGCTGGAAACTAATTCTATTTTATGTGGCTTTGTGGTGATAATTTGTTTGAATATGTGCAACGACCTTCTGCGTCATTACTTGACCTGTTAGAAGCAGCAACTAAAGCTCTCTCAATTAATCACAACATACCACTTTACACAATGAAGGAGTTCAATAGAAGAGGTAGGCCTTCATTATATCAAAAAGGCGCCGTGATCACCTTTGGAATGTCTTTCATTGTAAGCATTCTCGATCAGAATTAACCTAGGATTAAAAAACAACATAAACAAGTTTGTTTAAACATATTTTCATATAATGGAACCATCTGTTCGAATAGTAGTGGTTCACATCACGTTGGTCACCATGGTAGCCTCAGGATTTAATCAAAACATAAACTGAATGATAACGTTCACAGTCTCTTTGTTTTGCTGTTCAATAGTCAATAGGTTCAGCAGATGTTACCATCAAGAAATGAGTGGGTGTTTTCTTTATACTTTTTATTTCTTCTGTAAGAATGGAATCCCGACACTCATCATATATACGATAACCTAAATATGTTGTTTACCAGGTTATGTATTTAGTCCTCCCCTTCACTTACGTTTTGCTCTCTCTCTCTCTTTCTCTGTCTCTCACTTTCTATACACACACACAGATATATATGTATATGTGCGTGTGTGTATAAACACACGTATATCAGGATAGTATCAGTTTAAAGCTAGTTAGACCATTACTCAACAGAATACTCGATACTTGGGGCATATATATAATAAAATAAGATGCTGAGGTTACAAACGATATATGTAACCTCAGCATCTTATTTTATTATTTTTATAAAATGCTCCATCGTAACTATTGTTGAGAGCTTTTTCCTGCTTACTACTGTTTTACCAAAACAATCTTTTCCAAACACAATATATATATATAGGCGTGTGGCAGAGTGGTTAGACAATTGGATTCACAATCTTGAGGTTGTGAGTTCGATTCCTGAACCGGGCGATGCGTTATGTCCTTGAGCAAGACACTTTATTTCACGTTGCTCCTTCTACCTGGAGTTGCGACCGATAGATAGTAATAGCAATTGGAAAGACCAACGGAAACATTGTTTCCTAGGTCCGATTTGACGAAAGTCGATCGATCCAAAAAATATATATATATATATATGATAAAACCACATCTGTATAAATACAGAGTATTTAACCGATACTACACAAAAGTGTATAAATAAGAACAATATTAATATGTACGCATGTTAATATGCCAGAAAATGCGAATTTCCCTGTAAATTGAAAAAATGACAAACAACTTTAATCGATTTTCGGATCTTATTGGACCCTCATCAGAAGACGTGTTTATCATCCATTCAACCACAAGGAAACATCTATTTCATGGGTATATATACCCATTAGCTCTTAGTATTTTTCTTGCTGATGGTAGTTTGGGTGATGGTGTTGGTAATGGTGTTGTTAGTAATGGACATACTAATTATATGAAAATTGGACCCCTTATGCAATATGTTAAGCCGTCTTTAGTTGACGCTTAATTACCACGAGTCTATATGCTGAAGAGAACTTGAAATATGTGATCTCTAGAAATGTAATTCGTAAATGATTTGGAAATACAAGTGTCTAATTCAAGTGACAGAATGTAGGGAAAATTAAACAAAGAAGAAATAACGGGCAATAAACGAACCTAAATGGATAGGAGATAATATCTTTGCATGTTTTACTTTCATTTAAATGAAAGCGCATGACTTACTGGTTAAAGCGTTAGGCTTGCAATCGGGACATTGGTGGTTCGATTCTCGGATCGAGTGATGCGTTGTATCCTTGAGCAAGATATTTTATTTCATGCTGCTCCATGTTTCTCAGCTATAGATTTACGACGTTACTGGTGCCAAGTTTTATCGGCCATTGCCTTTCCCTTGATCAACATCGGCGGCTGGGAGCCTGATTTGCATGGGTGACTGCTTGTCTTCCACAAAAGCCTTGCCCGGTCTTTTGCCTCGGAGGGGAACTTTCAAGGTCATTCATGACCGAAGGTGGTCTTTACTTTCATTTAAATCTGTGTTTTTATTATATGGTTGAATTTGGTTAATCATTTTCGCAATTAAATGATGATGTATACTAGTCATTTTAAGCTGGTATCTACATTGGCAATGGGACAACTATAAAAATAGTGGAAAATTATTCTATTTCCTACAGGAAAGAACTTTTTAATAGAAATCAAATATTGTTTTGTTACACCGGATATACATTCATTAAAAAGTCTGAACCATTTACAGCTACGTTATATATATATATATATATATACATACACACACACCACACACACACATATATATATATATATATATATATATATATATATATATATATAAGTATAAATATATATATATGTATATATATATATATACATATATATATATGTATGTACATACATATATATATATAGATAGATATATGCATATATACATATGTGTATATACACATATATATATATACATACATATATGTATTTACATATATATCTATATCTATAAAAAAAAAAAAATGTCTGTCTGTCTGTGTGTGTCTGTTCCGCAGCAACTTTTGATCCGCAAGACCGATTTTCAAATTTCTTTTTGTAATCAACCACAAATTCATCAGGGCAGGTCGACTCCCCTTTGTCCAGGTAAAACATCGATAACACTGACTATAGGTACGACTTTGCACAGAAAAAAATCTCTATATCTATAAACATGAAAAAGAAAGAGTGAGAGTGAAAGAAACAGACAGACTAAAAGAGGGGTATAGCGGGAGAGAGAGAGAGAGCGACAGACGCTGTGTTTGATACATGGCAGTGGAAGAGGGGAAAGAAAGCTATAACTAATTAACAAGTGTGCGTATGTGTGTGCGTGCGCGTGTGTGTGTGTGTGTGTTCGTGCAGCGTTCCAGAGTTAAATCTATTAACATGTGTGCATGCACACGTGCGTGCGTGAGTTTGCGTACGTTTGAGCGTTTGCGTACGTGAGTGTGTGTGTGTGTGTACGTGCGTGTGGCGTTTCACTTACGCCATTTTTTTCAGTGACAATAGTTGTTGAAGACTCCCCCATGCTCACATTCTTATTTCGTTGTCGACAAAAATCAGAGCAGACGACATCGACAAGATTATATCGGCAGAGCTTCCAAACCCGCAAACTGACAAAACCCTATTTGACAGGGTTACGGCGCACATGGTTGACGGTCCTTGTGGACGTGGCTTCAAATCTCACTCCCCGTGTTTGAACAACGGTATTTGCTCCAAAAAATACCCGAAAACCTTCCTTCGCGAAACTCAAACTACTGATTACGGATACCCATCATACAAGCAAAGAAGCCCTGAGGACGGAGGATTAACAGCACTGGTTGGAAAACATGAAATTGACAACCGATGGATTGTACCGTACTGCCCATTACTACTCAAGGCGTTCAACTCCCACATAAATGTTGAATGGTGCAATTCTATTAAATCGATCAAATATGTCTGCAAGTATATAAATAAGGGCCCGGATGTCGCCATGTTCGGACTTAAAGAAGAAAACAAACGGGATGAAGTTGCACAGAACCAATCAGCACGGTATATAAGTACCAGCGAGGCCTTTTGGCGAATTTACCGTTTCTCAATGCACAGAAGATACCCTGCCGTCCAACACCTTGCTGTGCACCTGGAAAACGGCCAAAGAGTGTACTATACAAAACAAACAGCTTTTCTGAACAACCAAGGAACAGAACACTTACTGCATTATTTCAACTATGTCAAGGCGACGCATTTGCTCGCACTTTGCGTGGACTACTGGAAGATGGTGCTCAGTGGGATGCCACTTTGGCAGAAGTAGTTGTTTCACAAATGCCACACAGCCTTAGGAAGCTTTTTGCTGTCTTACTGTACATTTGTGAATTGCCGGCCCTTCCTTCTTGTGGCTCAAGTACAGAGATGACCTCTCTGAGGACTTCAGACATCAAGCACAATTACAACTTCCTGACATGGAAGTAGGCTTCACAGATGAAATCTACAACAAAGCACTTATTGAAATTGAAAATATGATTGCTGCAATGGGTGGGAATGCACTGCAGACATATGGCCTGCCCCAAACCAACAGAACAGGCTCCGACGTCATTTCCGCAGAAATACTTCGGGAACTATCCTACGACACTGACAGCTTGGCTACATATGTCACTGAACATGAACCAATGCTGCTGCAGGAACAGGAACGAGCATATAACACTATTGCTGACTGTGTCCACCGTTGTACGGGTGGAATCTTTTTCTTGGACGCCCCTGGAGGCACAAGGAAGACTTTTGTCATACGGCTTCTCCTTGCCAAGGTTCGACAACACAGACTCATAGCACTTGCTGTTGCGTCTTCCCGTATTGCAGCAACCTTGCTTCCTAGGGGCAGACCAGCACATTCAGCCTCAAACTCCCCCTCAATATGACAGCAAATGACACACCCTGCTGTAATTTACCAAATGATCAGAAAAGGCAGAACTGCTTAAAAGGTGTGAACTTATAGTTTGGGACGAATGTACCATAGCTCATAAAGGAGTTTTGGAGGCACTGGACCGGACTTTAAGAGACATAAGAGACTCCCAGGATCCCATGGGAGGTGTGACTGTCCTTTTATCCGGAGATTTTAGACAAACCCTCCATGTTATTCCCAAAGGAACAAGGACTGATGCTATTCGAGCATGCTTAAAGTCATCTCCGCTTTGGCGTTATGTCACAACATGAGAGCTCGGATGCTTGGTGACCAAGTGTCATCAGATTTTGCTACCCAGTTATTGACACTTGGGAACGGCAAAGTGCCACTTGATGAAGATGAAAAAATCTCCCTCGAACCGGTCTGCACTTTAGTCGACAGTGCTGACGACTTGACAGATGCAGTATTCTCTGAGTTGAGCACTAACTACCAAAATCCAAACTGGGTGTGCGAAAGGGCAATATTGGCTTCGAAAAATCAGACTGTCGACAAAATCAACGGACAACTGCTTAAGTCTCTTCCTACAGCTTCGTTTACATACAAGTCCATCGATACAGTCACAGACCCCATTAACTACCCAATTGAGTTTCTTAACTCAATGAAAACCCCCCCCCCCCCGGGTTGCCATCACATCGATTGGAACTTAAGCAAGGATGCCCAATTATGCTTTTGAGGAATCTACACCCATCAAAACTCTGCAACGGCACCCGCCTTACAGTAAATAAACTAACGCAAAACTTGATCGAGGCGACGATTCTCTCGGGGTGTGGAAAGGGGGAAAATGTTTTTATCCCAAGGATTCCCATCAGAGATCCCCTTTTCATTTAGGAGGCTCCAGTTTCCAGTTCGTTGTAGTTTCGCTATGACGATAAATAAGTCTCAGGGGCAAACATTGTCCATCGCGGGAATAAACCTAGAAGAGCCATGCTTTTCGCACGGTCAGCTATACGTTGGATGTTCCAGAGGGGGAAGCAAAAGAAACCTTTATGCATTTGCTCCAAACGGTAAAACCACAAACATTGTGTACTAAGAAGTTCTGTAATCAACACTGCAACACAAACCGTCTTCTAACAATCAAATACCTCGCTGCTTTCAATAATTACCAAATTGTAGACATACTGCCTTTTTGAAATTCATAAAACCATACTTTTCGACTGTAAACGTTGTGACCACTTTGAGCTGCACAGTATTGAAATGCACGTTCCCCTCTGGTTGGTTGAGCCAGTTTTCCATGGATTCGCCAGCGCGTGCAACAGACCTTGATTCACATGTCTTTGCTGCCGCAGTTGACACTGTGTTTCGGTTGATACAGCTCAAACAGCAGACGTTGACTCATAGTTCTTTGCTGCCGCAGTGGACGCTGTGTTTCGATTGATCCAGCTCGAGCTGCGGAAGTTGACTCCCATTTCTTTACTGCCGCAGTTGACGCTTTGTTTCGGTTGATGTAGCTCGAGCTGCGGAAGTTACCTCAGCATTTCTATGCCGCCGTAATGAACGCTGTGGTTCGTTCCCTGCATCTCCTTCAATAAACGTTGCCTCAATATTTGTTTTCTGTCGCAGTGAGGGTTGAGAATCGTTTTCTGTACGTCAAGCAGCAGCAGTTGCCTCAGCATTTATTTGCTGTCGCATCGAACGTTGTGTTTCGTTTTCTGCATCTCGTGCAATAGAAGTTGCTTCAGCATTTTTCTTTTGGCGTAATAATCGCTATTCGTTATTCTCTGTTACTTTTGCAATCGAGGTTGGTGCAGAATTTGTGTTGAGGAATTTTGAGCGTCCTTCATATTTGGTCTACGTTGCTGCAATCAGTCTAAGGAAAGCAACGTCACGGTTTCTATTGGCAGCTACAACTATACAGAATGGTAAGCATTTGAAACTACATAAATCATTAGAATGCCTACATATACGCAATGCATAACGAAAAATGTACATGTTCCTACTGTAGCAAACGTATGGCACCCCCTCATTTGTACCTTTCACTCAAAGTCGTCATACATTATCTCCGTCATCCCACAACGACTTCAGTCCCTGAATTGCCAAACATCCCACATTATTGTCATAAATTTCAGGTGACTCACTTTTGGGCTGGTGACTTCCTTGTGGCATAGTTCGCGTTTGGAGCTTCACCGCGTCAAGGTCACACTTTTACACTCATTCACCTTTCATATGCCATAACATTTTACCGTTTTTACATCGAACAACACATATTTCTTATGGTTAAAAATAAATGATTTTTGATGATTCGTGCTACGTTGTTTTCTCTTTAAGAAAATGATTTACTAATAGTAGACTTACACCCAGGCAACGCCGGGTATGGCTGCTAGTATATATATATATATATATATATATATATATATATATATACACATATATGTATATATACATACATATAAATATAAGTATATATACATACATCTATACACATATATATATATATATGCACACACACACACACACACACACACACACACACACACAGACATCCTCAGGGAAAGACGTAATGCAGACAGACAGACATCCTCAGTTTTATATATATAGATAAAACTACAGTATATAGGCCTCGCAGTGCAATGTGTAATTGTCTCCTGACAAACGAGTAACCTCATGTCAACCATGTAAAGAAAATGACACGTTTCTGTTGTGTACGAAGAAAATAATGAAAATATTTTCAAATTTGTTTACGTTTTCACAACGAATCTTATAAAATGCAATTATATACACATTAAATTTGTCTAAGCTTTTCTAATATACACTAAAGTCTAAAGTTTGTCTCGAGCCCTGGGGTTCACCAGACTGTTGTTTAACCCATAGTCCGTGGCGTGAGGGCACACGACTTCTCCCACCCTTGACAGAACGGCAGTTCATCGCACGGTTAAATCCCCAGCTATTGCTTGTACTCATGTTCAGCCGAATGTACCGGAACAACGCGAAATGAAGTATTTTGCTTAAAAACACAACACACAAAACAGTCCAGGAATCGAACCCACAGCATTATGACCGTGAGTCCAATACACTCATGACTAGGTCACGGATGTTTAATTATCTAAATTAAAACGGATATTGTAGTGAGCTTTTGGTTTGTGTTTGATGAAAATAACGATTCACACGGTATATTTGAAAGTGAGGGCATTTGTCTTTTGACGAACCTGTGAAACATGGACAAATTAACCAAGAAACTAATAAAATGTTTTCACGTTTCTTTACATTTTATAACTATAATTAGAATATTAGTGTTTTTGTTTGTGTGCGTGTGTGTGTATGTGAGTCGTGAATAAAAGTAACACTACCTGTGCAATGCCCATACACGTACTAACATATTTATTTTGTGTCTGCAAAAAATCAGCGTAGCCGAATGGTTAAGAAGTTCGTTTCGCAATCATAAGGTCCGAGGTTCAATCCCACAGCGTGGCATCTTGCGAATGTGTCATTGCTCACACCTTCAGACCAACCCAAAACGTTGTCAGCGAAATTGGGTAGACGGGAAATAATTGGAAGACCATCGAATGGGAGGACCAACATTGTCATTATTTACACGCGACAGATTTTACAGGTAAAGCCAGCCGACAGGAGACCCAGGGGTAGACCCTGAACAAGATATTTGGATAACATCCATGAGCTTGACTGGCCAGCCGGATCAATTCGCTACGGTTGCTTCTGAGACGATCTATAGGAAAAACTTTTTGAAGACTCTGCATCCACGACCCCCTCAGGAATAGATGGGCGAAGAAGAACGCTGAACTTCCCTGAAAATTATATTAACCCTTTAGCATTTAAACCGACCAAAATTATCTCATCTATTTCTGTGCAAATCGGCCATAACCGATGTTCATACTGATGTTAGGGTATTGTTCTCAAAACAAATAGCATCAAACACTCATAGATTCGATATTATGTGAGATAATTATGTAAAATAAAGTGTTTACCGTGAAAATACAATAGTAAATATAGAGTAATGTAAATGCTAAAGGGTTAAATATACACATGCCAGTGGAATAGTCAGCCACTTGCACGTTCATCGAACAATAAGGGCGCTCATCGTCGAAACTGACGATGCTTGATTCCAGTGTTAATCGACCAACTAGATTATCCTTGTTAACACTCACAAAAGGTCTCTTTACAGAACTCTGGCAGAAGATACGCCGATGTATTCACATAGCTTCAATACAATATACAGTTGAAGTGGCTGTTGCAGCGGGTGTCACTGGCTATTGTTCACGGGAATGCCTTTGCTGTCCTGTCTGCGGAGTGCAGCTCCATAATCTTCGCGCCCTAGGCACAGAGCCCAATCACCCTCCCTCACCCTCCTCATTATTATGTGACACTAGAGCCTTTCTCTTCCTTTTCCGTTTTTTTTTTAAATTTTATTTTCTTATTTCATATTCCATTCTTTCTCCTCAATCTAAATTTTTTCTATTAAATTGTTTTTATCAAGATATAAAAATAAATTTATTTCTATATTCTGATACTAACTCGATTTGATTGTTTTATATTATATATATATATATATATATAGGAGCATACATACATTCATACAAACATACATATATACATACATACGCATACTCACATACATACATACATACATACATACATACATACATACATACATACATACATACATACATGGTGGCTGCCAACTCGTTTTCGAGTACGGCCACTACTTTATATCCATGTAGGATAACCCCTACTGATGCGCTGAACGAGTGTGACTTTTTAGTCCAGCCAGCGATTTGAAAACTCTGGTTCAAACACTACACTTGTGACAATTATTGACACAGAGTGCTGGGCCCATGGTACCATGTGATGACAAGTGCAGAGATATCTCCAGATATAAAGCAATGCATGTGCTGTGAAGCTTTTACAGTGAGCAAAGGCAGTGCACAAAGCCAGTCCCACTCTCTTAACCAAGATGATATTTACCAAAAAGAAGAACAAGTCAACATCATTGGATACCATCAGGGTTGCAGGTGTTATATCAGAGTTTCCCTTCTCCTAGAATTCTGCCTTGACAAAGGCTAAGGGGTCATCTCTCCCGATGATTTTGGATGGCCATTGACTCTTAAGAGCGCCTTTGCCCTTTGACAGGTTTTGTTTTTAGTCCTGCAGGATGTCCAAAGTCACCCTCCTCACCAAGAAACCTTGGTGGGGTTGCCAGTTTAGTCGCCAACGACCCGACCATGAGACAGGTTGTACTGGGATACATACATACATCCATACATACATACATACATACATACATACATACATACATACATACATACATACATACATACATACATACTACATACATACATACATGGTGGCTGCCAACTCGTTTTCGAGTACGGCCACTACTTTATATCCATATAGGAGAACCCCTACCGATGCGCTGAACGAGTGTGACTTTTTAGTCCAACCAGCAACTTGAAAACTCTGGTACAAACACTACACTTGTGACAAATATTGACACATAGTGCTGGGCCCATGGTACCCTGTGACGACAAGTGCAGAGAGATCTCCAGATATAAAGCAATGCCTGTGCCGTGAAGCTTTTATAATGAGCAAAGGCACTGCACAAAGCCAGTCCCACTCTCTTAACCAAGATGATATTTACCAAAAAGAAGAACAAGTCAACATCATTGGATACCATCAGAGTTGCAGGTGTTATATCAGAGTTTCCCTTCTCCTAGAATTCTGCCTTGACAAAGGCTAAGGGGTCATCTCTCCCGATGATTTTGGATGGCCATTGACTCTTAAGAGCGCCTTTGCCCTTTGACAGGTTTTGTTTTTAGTCCTGCAGGATGTCCAAAGTCACCCTCCTCACCAAGAAACCTTGGTGGGGTTGCCAGTTTAGTCGCCAACGACCCGACCATGAGACAGGTTGTACTGGGATACATACATACATCCATACATACATACATACATACATACATACATACATACATACATACATACATACATACATACTACATACATACATACATGGTGGCTGCCAACTCGTTTTCGAGTACGGCCACTACTTTATATCCATATAGGAGAACCCCTACCGATGCGCTGAACGAGTGTGACTTTTTAGTCCAACCAGCAACTTGAAAACTCTGGTACAAACACTACACTTGTGACAAATATTGACACATAGTGCTGGGCCCATGGTACCCTGTGACGACAAGTGCAGAGAGATCTCCAGATATAAAGCAATGCCTGTGCCGTGAAGCTTTTATAATGAGCAAAGGCACTGCACAAAGCCAGTCCCACTCTCTTAACCAAGATGATATTTACCAAAAAGAAGAACAAGTCAACATCATTGGATACCATCAGAGTTGCAGGTGTTATATCAGAGTTTTCCTTCTCCTAGAATTCTGCCTTGACAAAGGCTAAAGGGTCATCTCTCCCGGTGATTTTGGATGGCCATTGACTCTTAAGAGCTCCTTTGCCCTTTGACAGGTCGGGTCGTTGGCGACTAAACTGGCAACCCCACCAAGGTTTCTTGGTGAGGAGGGTGACTTTGGACATCCTGCAGGACTAAAAACAAGACATACATACATACATACATACATACATACATACATACATACATCCTAAGGTTAAAGACAGAGAGGGAGGACTCTATTTTCTCTGATAAAATAAAATATTGCAGGGGTATATTTCAGGGGGACAGTCTCTCTGTGATATTATTCATCTTGTCATTAAACCCTTTGTCCTTTCTGCTCAAGAAATGTGAGGGATACATCATTGGCTCACAGGAGGACGGAAATACGAACCTAACCCATAATTTCTTTGTGGACGATCTGAAACTCTATGCCAAGAACGTGGATGGGATGAAAAAAAATCTTGACCTGGTTACAACGTTCTCAAAGGATATAGGAATGGAGTTTGACCAAGATAAATCCTCATACATGACTGTAAAGCGAGGAAAAACAACAACCCAATCTAGCAACATTGTCATCAATGGCCTAACTGTTTCACCGATATATGATGAGGACTGCTACAGATACCTGGGGATAGATGAGAACATATCATATAATGGTATATGTAATAAAGAACGCGTAACCATGGAATACTACACCCGATTAAGAAGATCTGGTCATCGGAACTTTCTGCGCAAAACAAAACAGTGGCTCACAATGTGTTTGCTGTACCTGTCCTAACACCAACGTTTGGAATACTCAGTTGGACATTAGACGAAATCCGAGCAGTTGATGTTGGAACTCGAAAAATACTAAACAACACTGGAAACTTCCACATCGACAGTGACATAGACCGCCTTTACTTGAAACGTAAGCAGGGAGGCAGAGGCGTAACATTAGTCCAGACAACATTTGAATGTCGCATCATATCTCCCCGACAACATCTACGAACCTTGAAGTGTAGGATCCCGTTTCTCGAGCAAGTCTATCTGCATGAAACAGATAAGATCAACAGAGTTGAGAAGGAACTCCTCGAGAGATATTCCCTGTGTGATAATCAAAAACTCACACCCAGGGAAGTCGCTCAGCAGTATCGCAGTGAATCCATGGATGAAAAACTGCATACTTATCAGCAAAAGATCATGCATGGATATGTTGCCAGGAAGCTCCAGAGTGAGAGTAATATAGATAAGGAAAGTAGTCTATCTTGGACCAACAACCGCAATATTGTCTCCCACTTTGAAGGATACGCTTTTGCAATCCAAGACCAGGAGATTAACACGAAATACCTGATTCACAAAAGAGATAGAGATGCAGGCAAAACACCTAGATGTGATAACAAGTGCAGACTCTGCAGAACTAACATCGAGGATATCACCCATGCCATCATCAGTTGTCCAAAGATGTCATCGCGGTACTATCTATCTATGAGGCATGATGTAGTGGCCAAAACACTGTACAATGCAGTTCGTAAAAAGATAGCCCCGATAATAAACACATTAAAAGCTACAGCAATGTGGAAGACATCGATGTACATAATATGAAAGAGTACTGGTGGAATGTTCCAGTAAAAACCCAAATAAAATGCAGGCATAACAGACCAGATATTATGATATGGGACAGGGAGAAGAAAGCATGCACAGTAGTGGAAATTAGCTGCCCAGCAGATGCCAATATAATATAAAAAATTAGTGAAAAGGAGAATATTTATGCAGAACTGATGAGAAATCTGCAGATACTCCACCCTGATTACACCTTCAGATTTATGCCTGTGATTGTTGGGGCACTGGGATATGTTAGTAACTGCCTCAATACAAATCTTGAGAAGCTAGGCTTCACAGGAACAGAAAGAACACAACTAGTTAGGAAATTACAAGTACAATCCATTAATGGAACAGTAAAAATATGTAAAACATTCCAAACATTTTGCATCTAATAACTGCATATACACATATACAGATGCGAAGCATATACACATGCACACATACAACTCAAAACATACACATCCACACATACAATAACATCCATATCTACACATGCATGGATACATACATATCTACCTAGTTGATGTTGTGTAAATTCCAATGAGAGGGTCTTGTGTCTATGTTAGAAACCGACTCTCTCTCTATTGGTAAAACTTTGTGAAATTATAAAACCAGAAGAACATACATACATCCATCCATCCGTCCCTCCGTCCGTTTGTCTGTCTGTCTGTCGACGGAGGTTGACGTGTATTAACGAGCACTGTGTTTTACATTGGTTTTAGCTTGTAAAGAGTGGGTTTGGGAATTTATTTTTCTATTGTGATATACTTTAACCCCTTGTTTGGGCCTGCAGACGTTGGGGTTATTATTATTTTCGCCCCTTTTTGGGGTGAAAGTTTTCTACTTACAATCTTGTGAACTCAGCTTGTAGTCATGGACGGCATTAATACAAGTCATGGTGCCACGCTCCCCAAAGAAAAAAAATCTTCGAGGAAAATTGAAAGCACAAAGTGCCCAGCTTCCCCCCCCCCCCCCCCCTTCCTTTAACGAAAAACGTTAATAAAGAACAACAGACAACAACCGAAAATTGGAAATAATACCAGCAACGGAAAAATTATCGATACCAATACGAACGCCAAAGTGAACAGCGACAACAACAACAATAACAAGAAAGACAACGACAACAAAATTTCCTTTGCGCAAACTGTAAAAAAAAAACACAAGTGTTCCTACCTTTGGATTTAAGCAACGCAAAGCAAAAGTTGGAAGAAGCAAAAAGGTATGTGATTTTCGAACCCGATGGTTCATTCAGCATTAATTCCTCAGAAGAAATAAAAAGAGAAATTGCCACGAGCACGGTGGTGTTCAGGACAGTCTCGAATGCTACAAAAAAAAACAGTACAACCGTATCAGAGTGAGATAGAGCTGGTTTTAAGGAACCAAATGGAAAGCATTTTGTTCATTCAAAAAGGAAAACTCTTCGGTAACATCTCGGTGCTTATGAAGGATCAAGAAACGGCGCAAAAACATTCTATTGCGCCCATTGTATCCACCCACTTCACCTTTTTTCCGTCTTACATGGGAAGAAGGTCTCAAAAAATAAAATTCAATTGCATAAGACCCAAAGTAGACACTTGGTGGCTACTTTGTGGCGTTTTAGACCTTGACCAAGACATTATAATCTCAGGTGGAAAGTCCCCCAGAGAGGTCTTTAGTGGGACCAGCGTAGAACTTCTGGTGCAGATGAGCCCAGAAAGGATAGCGAAGATCCCACAGAGAATTCATTTAGATGGAGAGACCTACATAAATATTTCAGTTGAGGGTAGGCGACCCGCGTGTTACCACTGCGCAAGCAGAGGTCACCTGAGGGTTGCATGCCCTCAACTGATAAAAAAGAAACCATTATTACAAACACCACAAACAATAACACCACCAACACCACCACAACAACAACAACAACAGCTCAAGAAAACAACCCAAAACACGGTCCCACCCAGCCCCTCCCCTCAGAACACAAATACAAAAACACACGCAGTGCAAACACAACCTGGTAATATACCCATCCCCTCCAATACGGAAGAGGAGCTCATATACTCGGAAGACGAGGGGGCTCCCTTCCAAAAAGTCAAAAGAAAAAACGTACACACACCACACAAACAAAAATAACCCCACCTGACAACACAACACATACAACAAAACGCAAGCACACTCAAGAACAACAAACAAAAACAAACACAACAACACAAAAACTCTACACATACATAAACAAAAACAATAAAAACTTAGTAGACAAAATAAACAATAACCCTTCGGTACAAACCGAAGGGCCGAATTTCACAATGGCAATGAGACTTCCTAACCTGAAAATCGTGAAGGTCCCACTTGACATTTTTAAAACATTAAAAAACATTTACCCTGAAGACGTGGAGCCACCCTGCACCAGGCCACACGACCGCGTCCTCCTGAAAGGTTTTCCCCTCCCCTCCTCAAACACCCACACAATTCCAAACACCCCTCCACACACTAATACCCCCACACCACCTTAAACCACCGCCCACCCAACAACCCCTCCACCATGGAAACTGAACAGCCCGGACCCCGGGACGCAGAGAGGTAAGTGCCTCTCTCTTTACCACCAACATGGCTGTGTTAAGAGTAGGTTGTCTAAATGCGCGTGGCCTGGGCTCACCTTGGAAGCAAGCTAAACTTCTAAATGACCTCAGGTCACGATGTATAAATGTGATGGTTATTTGCGAGGCCCGGATCAGCAGCGTGCGACAACTAGCCTCCACCTTTGATGACTTTGAGATGCACGCATCTCTCTGTCAGCCCGGAGGTGGGGGTGGCGTTGTCGTTCTGCTGCAAAAACATTTGCTGCAAAAATGGTGATGCTACATCCTTGTAGCATCACCATTTCAGTATAGTCCTACACCCTGCTTGACACATATATAGCACTGATTGGCATATATAGCTTTCGTCTATGAAGTGTAACTCATTGAGATGCATATTACAGACAAGTTTCGTGCTTTTCAATCATTGAACATACCAGCATAAGAAATAAAATAGGAAAAAAACAATTAGGAAATTCTTGAGAACGTATGGTGGCTGACGAACGGTGGTTGGTATCTCGTTATTTACAGTAAAGTACTGCAAGTAGAGATAACAAGATTCTCACATTATTTCTCTGTGTGAATTCATTTAACAAATATGGAATTTATAAAATACAACAAAGGAAAAACGCTAGAAGAACAGCAATAATATTTCAAACAAAATTATACAATAATCCATAAATAATTTCTTTTCGTTGTAAAGCGTTCGTTTTTTCATCATCTATTTTTCTATTCTTCTTCTTCTTCAAATATTCTCATCAAAGAATTATAATAACGAAGGCAGACAAAACAGGAGACGAGACTGTAAAATCAAAGAAAAATCAATTTCAGGTATATCTTGGGATCATATTAGTGGCAATGTTAAACAATGTTAAACACCAGTAATGTTACGAACAGTATGGCAGTCTTGCTTAGGCCCAGTGGAACTTATCCCTGAAAGGCTGGACAGGGGTCCTAAATCAATACATTGCACCTACTATATATTGCCGATTGACCGTCGTGCCTTACCTCAAGTTTTCGTCTATTCAAATTAGCACGTCTCTTCTTACACTTCCCTTCAAAAGATGACATTACCAGGTGACATTATCAGTTTGAGAGAAACACCTTAGGCTCAGAGTGACGAAACCGATTTGTGTGCACTCGTTCAGTGTCCGAGAATTACTGGCTTGATGAAATTTGTCGTACAACTGCTATCGCGTATAGGTCAGATTTGGTTATCGGGTGTGTCCATTATAAATGTTTCCCACCTCCTTCCCTTAGCTTGGAAAGATATGTAGGTTCTGGCAAAATAGTATGCGTATTGGCAGCGACTGAGCTCAGCGAATGAAGTCACTTTCATCTTCGGCCAGGCCCTCGTCGATTTATTCAATTACACCCTAAAAAAGAAGTTGAAGCTGGAGAGGGTGGCGTTGTCCTCCAGTTAATTTGTAAAAGTCTGGGTGGCAGGGACAATGGTGTCCGACTGATAAGGCTTAAATTTAGCATGCACCAACCAGTGAGGAGGGAGGATCAAGTGAGAAAGAATACTTTCTCTTAACGGCCTCAGTCATCCTGTGGTGTTCTGTGACTGGCCATAAGTGATGCTCCTATCCTCTGGTGTTTTTTTAACATGTTTGTATATTGTTTATAGCTTTTTGTGTCAATCTCCTTTTACTTCCTTCGGATTTCTATGTGCATACTTATATGGTTTGCAGGTTGTCTCGGCAATATATCTTAGTAACAAATAAAAGAAACTATTACTTGAACATGACCTTGGAGAAACGTTGATGAATTATCAGCTTGAGATTGACTGCTAGCACAAAAACTGTACAGAACTCAAAATAGTGCTCATCCCTGAAAACGTGCAAAAGGCCAGCGAAGTGATTTATTTTGAGAGTGGGGGGCCAATTAGATTTAACGTTAGGAGGGGTCACCTCCGTCGAAGAGAGTGGAAACCACCTTATTGTAAACACCACAACACTACAGCATAAATTATAAATCAGAAGTAACTGCAACAATAGCATAGACCAAAAGCATTTCCAAGGCAAAGAAAATAATTACTACCATCACCTTCGAAAGCAAAAGCCTCACAAGAATGCCCAAACACAACCATACCCCAAACACAAATTACATACGCATACATTACACAGCCTCCATGCTTGTCCTCTACTTTCTTGTCATATGATGTGAAGAAGTGAAAAACGGTCAGACTCTCATCACAGAGGTCAAAAAAAAAGAAAAAAAAAGAAAAGGAATAAATTATCACAATGTTAGAATATCCCAGCTCCTAAAAACAAAACATAACAAAGAAGAAACAGAAGCGTAGACAGAATGTCAAAGAGCTCGCAAACAAGTCACCCACCAGCACAACCATCAAAACATGAGCAAGAATAACAAAAAAAAACAACAAAATCCCAAACCAGAAAATCAACAAGTCACACTCCCAACCTCGCTAATAATAACAAAACACACAAAGACACCAGTAGCAAAATTATCAAAACAAACAACAGAACCAAGAGTGACAACAGCAGCACCAATAGCATCAACATCAACAACTACAGAAAACACAAAATAAAACGTCCATCACAATGACAGTTGTAAATACAAACCACAGTGAGTTAATAGAGAAACTATTCAAAGATCACTTTTTTTAAAGACGAGGTAAGATTCTGAGGAAATTATTCCCAAAACACACAAAGATGTTTAACTGTTTAAGACGTCTGTTGACGTTTGTTTACAAGACAGTAATGAATAAATTTCCATATAGTGCCAGAATTGTCCGAAAAAGAATGGACAAAATACTTTTGTCGAGCCCTTTCAATGAATACTTTTTCCAAGAAAAAACCTGTTACGCGTCCTCCTCTAAGACCATGGTGTGTGACCACTCTCGTTTTCTTTCCTGGAACGGACATGTACGCAGAGTGGGATGTATAAATGCGCATGACTTGGGTTCAACTTGAATATAAGGTCACTTGTTGAACATTCTCATTTCACTAAACATAGATGCGGTAGCAATGAGTGATTGGGATTTCCGAGACGCTCTTGCCATCCCTCTCGTTTAACACGTCATACACAGCGCCGCTTAGTAAAGGTCTGGATCTAGTGTTAAATACGGCTTTACCAGATCCGGAGGATATGTCAATATGAACAGCAATGACGGCGACATTGATGCCTTCAGATTAGTAGAACTGTGTGATTTCTTTAGATGTTTAGAATTATTCTTAATAACATTTCACTCATTAATGTTAATGGATGCATGCGGGCATTATAAGTGATTGATTAGCTGTTAGAGGACAGAGAGGACGAAAGCATCACAAACCTACTTAGCCACATACACACCTCTGAGAGGTTTCGCATTGAATCACCTAATATGCCAATAAAAAATAGCAGGCGTTTCATGTCATACATTGAATTTTTCAACAGGATAGCAGAGAGTGTTAGCATAAGTTACCCACAGTTTCGGATAATTGAATAGATGGACCACAGTTTTGTTAACAGTAAGCTAAGCGAAAAAAAAAAAAAAAAAAAAAAAAACACCAACAATAGACAAAATCCTATAGACTGACAGATGAACACGTCCTTTCCATTTCAAGACATTTTAGTGACTGAATTAGCAAATTTGTTAAGCGAGAATTTGCAGAGACCATCATCAACAGCAGTGTGGAGTGTGGCTAAGGAGGAAAATCAGCTCAGCATACCAGTCCTTTAGAATACACGTATAAAAGAGGCATCGTAAACGATGTAATAATAGTGAAGATAGCCATTAATTATATCTTCAAATCTTTCTTTAAGGCAGGGTACGCGTACTGAAAGCCATTCAGTGGGCCTGGGTGACAGAGGCGCAGTGTGAAAATAGAACCACAATTCGATCTCTGATTGATTGATGTGGGCTTGGGCGCTGTTTGATTCACAGCAAATATCAGCTGTTGCTTGCTAATAGTAGTTTGCTGAGCTATGACGGACTAGATATGGTAAACTTATAGATCTAACTCAACAGTCTAATGTGGCTCTCGACCGTAAAGAGAAAATGCTGCGAAAATTCTAATACAGCAGACTAAGTGGTAGGTGTGTTTGGTGACTACAGGAGGAACAAATTACCAGGATTTGGAGGTTAGCCTTTCGAGTTGTATATCTACATGTCAGACTAGTTCGCTGACGCCCTAACATTGTCCTCTGAAGCTAATAGTTGTGTAGTAATTAAAGTCTCGAGAAAACTGATCCTTGTACCTACATTGTACTATAAAGAAAAGTTATCTTTTAATATTACAATGAACTGGATTTGTACTCTTGTATACTCATTGAAGATTTCGTAATTTATTTCGTGATTTAGATGCTAACTTAACAGAGTCTGCTTCTAATAAATTATTGCTTTGCTGTTTACTTTTTAATTCAAGTATCATAACATGTTTATGGTTTAACATTTCCCTCATATACACAAAATTTCACAATATCAATATATCCATTTTCATATATATCATTTATTATGGATTTATTTGTATTTCTATTGTTTCTGTTTTACTCTTTTCTTTCGAGGTTTTATAACATTGATATATTTGCTTGTCGTGATCATAAAATTAAAGATTATTGTAAAACATAAACAAGAAAGTATGTTTATATGCATAGTAACACGAAGACAGCAGAAACAATGCTCAGTCAAACACATATGTGTGATAAATCTTAGTAGCATTGTAATAAAATAGTCATAACACAGAAATGCTTTTGATCATGCGTTTGTTCGATCAGGCATATCTCGGGGCTCATTCATAATGAGATTTAATATAGAAATGGCTTCTACAGGACTAGAACTGTTTCATACGAATGAAACATATTTAGTTCTGTTGAAGTTCTTTCTATATTAAATTTCGTTTTTCTCACTCTACGAATGTATTATGTACCGTATATACTGTGGTTACCACCGATTTCTTTCGAGATCTACATTATACACACACACACACACACACACACACACACATATACATATATATATATAATTATGCTTAGATAGCAGAACGTATGTGTAAAAAAACCACACCCGTACTCTGTATTACTTGTGACAGTATCTTGGAAAAGTAAAATAAACTGAAGTAATTACACAAGAGATAGATGCATGTGAAGATAATTAAAAAATAAATAAAAAACAAATAATAAAAAATAAGAATAAAAATAATAAAAATAAAAAATAATAATAATTAATTAAACAATAATTAAAAAAATAAAAAAATAAAAAAATAAAATGTAATTAAAAAATAATAATTAAAAAAATTAAAAAGATATTTAAAAAATATATATATTAAAAATGTATTAAAAAATATATATTAAAAAAATAATTAAAAAAATAAAATTTTTAAATCGAAATTAAAACTAATTAAAAAACTAATTAAAAAAATAATCAAAAAATATATATTTAACAAAATAATTAACAAGAGAGAGGGGAAGGCGTAGATGCATACGAGGGCACACAAATGCAAGGAGAGGAAGCATGCATTGGTCACAGTCGAATATATATAGGCCAGATGATTTCCCATGACAAAGAGTCTTATATCCTATAGTTTCACAGGGTGAGCCACAGTGAACTCGATATTACAGTTGTCAAAGTAGGGATATCCAGCAGATAAATTCCGATAGGACTAGGCATCAACCTGGGTGTCATATAGAAAAGTGCTATGTAACTTTTAACGTATGGTAATAAGGTTCAGAGGGGATTTAGTATTCTCCAAATTCAGCACGGTTAGGGTAACCATAAGATAGTGGAGCTGTGCAGATAAGAGGTGTTAGTCTTGCATAACGATGGGTACAGCACAGGCAGAAGCAGGAACACAGGCAAAGCAGGGTAAGTGTATAGAAGAAGCTGAAGCAGTCAATTCACAACGAAACATTCATAACAGACAGTTCATACATGGTTTAAACAATGTTTGAGGCATATCCGGCAAGGGGAACAAAAAACATATATATATCGTAAGCAGATGGTAACTCACGAAATTTAACAACATATATATATATATATATATATACATCCTTCATAGATGGTATTCCAGTCCTGTTCATATATCCACATGTACGTATCATAACGTATGGTACTATATGTTATGAGCCGATGTTCAAATCGAAATCCTCATATAAGTAGTGCTCCAGATTGCGGTATTATACTATTCACAATCACACCCACAGTAATGTACATCTAATTCCGTGTTCCTTGCGTTTGTGCCCCCTCATATGCATCTACGCCTTCCACTCTCTCTTGTTAATTATTTTGTTAAATATATATTTTTTGATTATTTTTTTAATTAGTTTTTTAATTAGATTTTAATTTCGATTTTTATTTTATTTTATATATTTTTTTTTATTTTACTTTTATTTTATTTTTTTTAATTATTTTTGGTGGATTGGCAGTATCAGTAGAGGGTCGGACGCCATGCTTTCCAGCATAGTTACGTCCCTTTACGATCTGAGTTCAAATCCCGCCGAGGTTGACTTTGCCTTTCATCCTTACGGGGTCGATAAAATAAAGTACGAGTAATGCACTGGATATTTGCTGTCCTTGTGCCTAAAGTAGAAACAATTATTTTTTAATAATATATATTTTTTTATATATTTGTTTAATATATATATTTTTTTTAATTATTATTTTTTTAATTACTTTTTGTTTTTATTTTTTTATTTTTTTATTTATTTTTTTTTTTTTATTATTTTTTAATTATTGTTTAATTAATTATTATTATTTTTTTTTTAAATTTATTTTTATTATTTTTTATTTTTTATTTTTTGTTTATTTTTTTATTATTTTTCCTTATTTTTTCTTACTCTGACTAATAACCCTATAATGTATCATCTCCATTCTCACTATTATCCTATGATCCTGTACCATATATCTATTGTTCTTATGATGTAGGTCGGTAGAGCTTATCTTCATTATTGTATTTTTGTTTTCCAACGCTCTGGATGAGACCTGCCCCATGGTAAAAATTGATCGATGTTATAAGCGCTCTGTGTTTTCTCTTACTATATATATATATATATATATAAATATAGTAATAATAATAAATTTGAAGTCTAAAAATCCAAAGAGGGCTCGATAAGGATATTTATATATTTCAGAAGATCCTGTTAAGGATGAAAGCAGCGATTCTTTGCTTAAACTTTAATCTGTTATTTTAATATATATATATATAATATATATATATTATATATATATATATATATATAGAGAGAGAGAGAGACGAGAGAGGAGAGAGAGAGAGAGAGAGACGAGGTGAGAGAGAGAGAGAGAGAGAAAGAGAGAGAGAGATGCTAAACGCATACATACATACATACATACATACATACATACATACATACATACATACATACATACATATATGGAAAAGACGTGTTGGATTATTTCATCTTAGTTAAAAGTTTCGTGTGAGTGACTGTCATAAACCGTACTCATCAATGGACCTAAGATATATATAAACATAAATCTATGTTCATGTACATAGCAACGGAGCTTATGACGTCTATGAGAACAACTATGAAAATAATGATGAGCAAATTGCTAATGTTGCGGAATCGAAGACTGGAAAACCCAATGAAAGTTTATTCGTGTAACGTGACGGTTCCAAGAGCATAGCAGTCACATTTTTAGAAGACAAGATAGCTGAAGAGAGAGAAGGTGGATATCAATGCATAAACAATTGGAAAGTTTTTAGTGATGCAATACAGAGAATGTTATTATTATGATCAACTTTATTTTTAAATCTCTATTATCATAACTCTTTTTCCTCCTCCTCCTCCTTCTCCTCCTCCTTCTCCTCCCCCCTCCTCTTTCAACACATGGTTCTCATCTTCAACGTCCACCATATTACCATCTTCACTGGCATCATAACCGACATGATTCTATTGATAATATCTTCAGCTTCATCCTTATCAGCATTATCAGTATATATATATATATATATATATATATATATAGAGAGAGAGAGAGAGAGAGAGAGCGAGAGAGAGAGAGAAAGAGAGAGAAAGAGATAGATAGATAGATAGATAGATATGTGTATCCGGGTTCAATCGGGGGTAACCACGGTAAGTAAGGTACTCAATACATAGCAGAGTATAAATATTTAATATAGAAATGACATCTACAGGACTAGAACTAGTTCTAGTCCTGTAGACGCCCACCTCTCTCTTTCTCTCTCTCTCTCTCTCTCTCTCTCTCTCTATATATATATATATATATATAATATATATATATATATATAACATTAATAAAGGCGCTGATGTTACATAAATCGTTTATTCATTATAATTATTTCAACGGTCCTCCCATGCAATCAAGATATCTTTCATGCAGTTGTTGTTGTTATGAGAACGGTGTCCTCAGATGAAATTCGATTTTGTGATATCTGAGGATACCGTTTTCATAACAGCAACAAATCCTTGATTGCATGGGACGAACCGTTGAAATAATCATAATGAATAAACGATTTATGTAACATCAGCATCTTTATTAATTTTATTATTATACTGAATATCCATCGTAACTACAAACTACGAATGATGAGAGCTTTCTCCTGCTTGCTCCAGTTTTTTACCAAAATTCTACTAATTTGATATGCAAAACTGTCTACTGAGGCCTTTCCCTTCAGTCCTATTGTTGAATTTCTTTACCAGCGTCACAAAAATCCTTCCATGTATGCTGATCATTCTCAATCATGCAAAACTGAACAGAATTGGTTTCTTTTAAAAATAATCTAAGATCAAAAGGTATTCGTTGCTTCTACCAGTTAGTTTTTAAAGGCGAGATCCACTGCTAAGAGAATCGTGTTTATTTCCAAAAAAATTGGATCAGCTAATTATTGGATTTATCTTTTTTGCTTCTAGTTTTTTGGAACTTAAACATCGCTAGAAGTGTTTTTTTTTTTAATCTTCTTATTGCAAAATGATCTAAGTTAATTGAAGTGTTTTCTTATTTATTTTACATCACTATGCGATTGTTTACAGTGTAATGTTATATGCTAAACGCTCCCTGAGGGTTTTTTTCCCCTCACAATTACAGCTAAGTTTTATAAGCCCTGTATATTTAGAATATTTTAATTCTGTAATTAGAAGTGTAAAAAAAGAAGTATTGGGAAAATTTGAAATTTGAAATGTTTGCATCCCAAATCAAATGGCAACAATAATAATCGACCCCTAAAACTAATTGTTGAGAAAATCGAGTAAAGTGCACTTGGAGACAGTTACAAGCTTAATAAAGTTTTCTAGAAAGGTTGAACTGTTGGCCAGTATAGATGTTAATGTACTCCTCACCCGGCGTTTGAGAGAAGCGGTGTTCGATTCTTCACAAGGATCTCTATCCACCATGTTCCGTCTCCAGAAGTAATTTACCTGATTCTATTTCTCGACTATAATTATGGTTGGGACGCACATATTTCAAATTTTCCTAATGCTTCTTAAGTTAAAAGCTTTTTAAAATTTAGTTTATATTATGTTTTCATAGCGGTGAAACACATCACATTAGCAAGGATTAATAGATTTGTACTATAAAGCAGATACTTAAAACATACTTTTAGACAATTTACACGTAGCAAACGACGTCGCAAATCTTTGAAAACCACCAGCCCTCATGAATAAAAAAAAAAATACTATTAATAAGTTCTATATGACAACGATGTTGTCCACAAAATACATGATATTTAAAAAATGAATAACATAAAAAATCTAAATCAAATAGAATATTGAAGCTTGACAATCAAATGTTCCAAAAATGACACTCCAAAACCTCGCTGTCTTATTCATATCATTTCCAGCACTCGTTATTTGATACTAACATTTCGACATTTCAAACTCCCCACCCCCGCCCCAAGGGAAGAAAGAAAAAAAACGGAAAATAAACACTAAAAATTATAAAGCAAAAAATATTTTTCGG
>OZ024740.1:327329342-327361842 GCA_964016885.1 Eledone cirrhosa
AAAATAAACACTAAAAATTATAAAGCAAAAAATATTTTTCGGTGAAATATATTCTCTACAGTGCAGATTAACATTTTGTCAAGACATTTTAGCATCCAAAGTCTAAATTCTTTGTTTCTATGTAAACGTGCACAGAATCATATTGTTCTTATTACGATTGGTAAACATTTTCCATACAGGAAAATATTGATTAGTAAAGTTGAAGTTTCAAATTGGTCGTTGATGTTTCGAACAACTACATACTTCCATATAAATCTCATTTACTTGGAAGTAATTCATTTTCCACATATTCTATTACTCCTTACTTGTTACAATGGAGATACAGAATTTACTTTTATCTCATTAAACAGGGTCAATTCTAAGAGCCAGAATCAATGGAATATGGCTAAATAAAGTAAATCTTATTGTATATTAATTCGGTAGACGAGAGAATACGAAAGTAAATATCGCATTGCTTAATCTCCTTGATTATTGGTGGATATAATTTTCAATATGTATATGAACATTATTCATATATATATATATATATACACATATATAATTATACATATTGGAGTAATGGTCGTATATATATATATATATATATATATATATATATATATATATATATATATATATATATATATATGTATACACACACATATATAATTATACATATTGAGTAATGGTCGTATATATATATATATATATATATATATATATATATACACACACATATATAATTATACATATTGGAGTAATGGTCGTATATATATATATATATATATATATATATATATATATATATATATATATATATATATGACCATTACTCACTATTAAAACTATGCAGAACTTATAGAGGGTTTCATTTGTTACGGTCGGGCAAATTCAATTATGTCAAATATTTGTTCTGTTGAGAGAATTCTCCAAATACCCCAAATCTTGTTGAAATAAATTCACTCAACGAAAAAGTTATTGGGAATATCTCATTTGTTTTTAGTAGCCTCAGCAATAATGATGACGATGATGGTGATGATGTTGATGACGAAAGTAATGAAGAAGAAAAAGAAGTTGGTGATGAGAATGAGGATGATGATGATGATGATGATGATGAGAAAAGAGGAAGAGGTTATCTCTGTGGGAGTCGAGGATAACTGATGAGAAGTAATCGTATAATATAATGACCTGTCATATATTATTTAATCAGATATGTGTGGGATTGTACGTATGTATATGTATATATGTACATATATATGTACATATATATGTACATATATATGTACATATATATGTATATATATATTTTTTTTTTACTTATTTTATTTTTTTTTTTCTCGTGCAATGGCCATACTCGATAACGAGGGGGCAGCCATCATCATCATATATGTATATATGTATGTATGTATGTATGTATGTACGCATGTGGGTGTGTGTATGTATCTATGTATGCATGTAGGTACTTACATATATATGTACATATTTATGTATGTACGTATGTATATGTGTATCTATGTATATGCGCGGGGACATAGACATAATCGGGCTGGATACCAGATCGCACGGTTAAACCGCTGGAAGTGAAGGTCCCATAGCCTTTGTCAGGGCATTCTTCTAGGAGAAGGGGACTCAGGAAATTGGAATAACTCCGACATAAAACCTGCGGCTCAGTAGTTACCGTTGATGTTGATCTTTTCTTCTTTTCGGGTTATAGCTACGGTCGCTCAGAGAGTGGGATGGGCTCAGTGTACAGTCTATCCCCAATTAAAAAAAATCTTCACGAACAGGCATTGCATGATAGCATTAATTATTAATAATGTTATATCACGCAATGGCCATACTCGATAACGAGGGGGCAGCCTTCATGTATGTATGTATCTATGTATGCATAAATGTACGTATGTATGTATATGTATGTATGTAAGTATGTATATATGCATGCATGTATGTATGTATATATGCATGCATGTATGCACCTATGTATGTATGTGTGGCACTTATGTGTGTATGTGTGTGTGTGTGTGTGTGTGTGTGTGTGTGTGTGTGTGTGTGTGTGTGTGTGTGTGTGTGTGTGTGTGTGCGTGTGTGTGTGAGTTCAGAATCAGAGAAAAGGAAAGATTGAGAGACAGCCTGAGCGAGGGAGGTAGACATATAACTAAAGTGGGGGAGTGTGACGACGGAAAACACACACGCGAAACCGCAACACACACACACACACACATATATATATATATATATATATATATATATATATATATATATATATATACATATATATAATCAAACAAGGACGAATAGTTACTGTTTCATTACGTTTATTGGTTGGTGACGCGCGTTTCGATATTGATCAGCTCAAGGTTCGATCTGTTTGGACCTCTGCGGTAGTAGAATCTGTCTAACTCTACACCTCGATACCGACGTGAACCTAAACATCGAGTGCTCATCCGGGTGAACCTACAGTAATTCTGCGTTACACTCTCTGGCTAAATATATATATATAATGTATATGTCACTGATCACCCAATTAAATTTGATTTTACAAAACAATGCATCGTCTAAACTTTGGATTACGTAACTATATTTTCACACTGTTTTCAGCTTCACTTTCTGTTCACATTGTCTAGACAACACCGATCCTCAGGATTTTGCAATGTAACTTCATCTTGCGAGCAATCTCAAAGTCATCCATACGTATGTATACATATATATATATATATATATATATATATATATATATATATATATATATATATATATAACGAAAGAATTGTGGTAAGGAACTAGATGGACCATAACTTACCAGAGTACTCAATACTTAGGGTAGTAGATTGGGTAATAGGAAAATGTATGACCCCGACGACAGAGCTCAAGCCGTTTCGACGGCTATTTCTGGATACCCTTCTCCACACACACACGCACACAGACACATTTATGTATATATGTATATATATATATATATATATATATATATATATATATATATATATATGAGATTTATCTGGTCGTGCTATAGATGATAGGACGGCCCCATACCAACCAAGGGACCCGAGGATTACCATTAAGGACCACAAACCAAACTTCGAGTCTAACCTGCAGGTCAGAGTGATAGCCCCCTCCCTCTCAGACATGGGGGTTATTAGCAAAAGCATTTTAGATAGGCTATTGCCCACACTTAAGAGTAAAATAAGGTTACAACTCTGGTCCTGCACCAGCCAGGTGCTGAACTGGTTTACATTTTTACCTGACAACCATAGGACTAGCTTATACAACTAGACATCAACAATTACTACTCCTCTATCTCGCCCATAGTCCTGAACAGGACACTCATATTCGCGATGAATAGGACAGACCTAACACGCGACGAGGTCCGAATCATACACGTCGCCAGAAAGACCCTGATCCGATTCGGTGGGGACTTATGGACCCGGAGCGACTGGCCAAATAATTTTGACATTACAAAGGGCTCCAGTGACTCGGCGCAGCTAACGGACTTGGTTGGGATATACATACTCTACGAGATCAGGAGAGAAATACCCAACCTGAGTGGCAGGCTGTACAGAGACGACGCACTCTTCACTGTAGTGGCCCAACCACAGCACCACAATAGTCGAAAATATGAAGAGGAGAATTAGGCACTTCTTTAGCAAGGTAGGACTTAAAGTAGAGATGGAACCCAATAGAAAAGTAGTGAATTTCCTGGACACCACCCTCAACCTCAACACCAAGCTACACCACCCATATCATAAACCCAATGAGAAGCTGGTGTATATCAACGCTGGGTCCAATACCCCTAGATTTATAGTTAAGGCCGTAGTTAAGAGTGTCTCTGACAGGATCTCTAACTTGTCGGCCAGTAAAGAGATATTCAATAGTAACGCTGATTACTATAACTCAGCGCTAACCAAGGCGTCCCACAGCCATAGGATCAGCTACAACCCTAAGGGACATGATCGAGATGACCCAAAGGTACCCCGGACCAATACCCTCAGGGGCATGAGTCGCCCACCTAATACCTCGGTGACCAGTAGTAACACTCCCAGACCCCTATCCGTCACCACCCCAAGTAGAAGGTCCCGCATACCCCACCGGTCTAATAACTACAACGATGAAGACCACTGTGCTGCGGAGCATAGGCACCCCTGCACCGGCCCTACCACCCGCTGAACCCTAATTGAGCAGGGAGGCCGCACCTCGCAGGTTTATAGCCTCAGTGGGCCCATATAACCCTCATGATAGTGACCGCTCCGCACACCTGAGTGACACCAACCGAGCTCGACCTGAGCTGTGCACAACCACGCGATGAACCACGGCGGACACCCAACAACCCCGCAAGAATAGGACCAGGAAGGTCACATGGTATAACCCTCCGTACTCGGTGGGTCTACGTACCAGCCTGGCTAGAACATTCTTTAGAGTACTGGATAAATGTTTCCCTAGGGCCCACAAGTACCATAAAATATTCAACAGGCACACGGTGAAACTTTCCTACTCAACCACACGCTCCGTGTCAATGAACAACAACAACCACCCATAGTTTATGGTCCCTATGGTGGATGGTCCACCGGATCCTCCACTGGTTAGGAGTCATCAAAACCACGTTTTATTGAACCTGATTTTATATATATATATGTATATATATATTGTATGTATATATATATATATTTTATATGTGTATATATGTGTATTTTATATGTATGTATGTATATATATGTATGTATTTTATATATATGTGTGTATGTATATTTTTTATGTGTATATGTTTTATATATGTATATATTTTATATATATGTATTTTATATATATATTTTTTTGATATATATGTATGTTTTATGTATATATATGTATTTTATATATATATATATTTATATACGTGTGCGTACATATATATATATATATATACACACCTGTATGGGTTTGTGTGTGTAGATGTGTGTGTGTCTGAGGGGGTAGGTGTGAGTGTATGTACAAGTCAACCAACATGAGCCTTTTATTTCTAAATTTTCTAAACTATCTAAGTATTGGACTCTAACATTTATTTTAAGTATTACCACCCCACATTAATTCCGCAATTTGTATGTGTGGATGTGTGTGTGTGTCTGTGGAGGTGGGTGTGAGTGTATGTGCAAGCCAACCTACATAAGTCTTTTTATTTGTACATTTTCTACTCTAACCATAATTTTCAGTAGCACCCCTCCACATAAATTCCTCAATTTAAGAATGACCTGTAGTATCTATTTCATACTATTAACCTTAATTGAATATATATCTGACCAGGAATGCTTTTTGTAAAAATCAGTCATATGGAACTATTGTCATCTTGCCTGACGGTTTGAACTTTACAACACCACCTGCCTCTTTGAGGTCAAATACCAACCCTACTAGCACCTACAAACTGACCAATGAGAATTAAGACTATTCCTGCTGACAACATTAAATTATTCCTAACAAGCTCATATGTCCCAAGGCTCTGCTACCATCAACACTATAAACGCAGAGCTGGCATATCTAAGAACTGACTAACTACCTGATGAGGTCATAGCCATTCAATGGCTATCATCGAAATATATATAGCAGTAAATAAAGGATTATGAGTTCATGCAATTGACTTATGTTTCGTCACTATATATATATATATATATATATATAAATGGAAAATAATGAAACGAAATTTCATTTCTCACTCGATATGCAAATGAGGCTGCTCAGCTGTTAATATGCATAAGGAAAGTATATACTTTCAAACGTTCAATCATCTGACAGAAAGGTATACGATACTGACGATAGCTAATAAGCTTAAAACTAGTACATCGTTTCTGTGTCAGTGTTGAACAAAAGGGCGACGATGGTTGCCGAGCACTGTACGGCGTAATTTGGGCTGTTTGTTTACAAACAAACCAAACATTATAATAAATGTTCGGTAAACCCATACGTACATATATATATACATGCACACATATATGTATATATATATACATACTACTGTACGTCTGTTCACATATATGTATATACGTATACATACTTATATTTATATATATATATACATATGTATATATATATATATATATATATATATATATATATATATATATATATATATATATATATATATATATATATATATATACATATGTATATAAATATATATACATATGTATATATATATATATATATACATATGTATATATATATATATATACATATGTATATATATATATATACATATGTATATATATATATATATATATATATATCGATGTGGCACATGTCAGTTCATACATACTGGTCAATATATGAACACAAAAACTTGAAAAATATTCCCAAATGCAAATATGAACTGCAAAAGCAGAAATCTAATTTACTGCATTAAATGCCCGAATTGTGAAGAACTATATGTCGGTCAAACTGGAAATGCACTATCTGAGCCTGCACCGGTGTACCGACAGCAGATCAGAGATCCAAATGTTCGTCAGATACCCCTGAGTAACCATCTAACAACACGTGGTTAGAAAATATTTATAATATTTCCATTCTACAAACTACACAGCCCAAGTGAAATCAAGAGAAAAATTAAAGAAAAGAAGTTTATTGATAAATTCCAACCCAAGCTAAATGAACAATAATAATGCTTAGGAGTATTACTTTTACTATGACTACGCCTACGACCATGTCGAAAACCGCCTCTAACAACAACAACAACAATAATAATAATAATAAAAGTGATGCTGATGTTGATGATTACCGAAGATTTTTTATAAAAACCCTAGAAAACGCTATTTTCATCATTTCTAAAAATAGCAAAACAGTTGATGCTTTGGATAGGGTCAAATAGAAGTCGTTAGACATGCTCAATCAACCGTGATGCCTAAACCAATCAGCTTTAGTAATCTAGTAAAACCACACACCCATTGGTCGAAATACAGTTTGCAAAAGTTAGCATTCTGTAGCCCCTTTTTATTGTATATAAGGCAAAGATTTTAGCCATCTCATTACAGTTGAAAATTGCAAACTTGACTGTCACCACTGAATATGAACCTGAAGATTGCGAAAGCATTAAAGTACTTGTACAATTAACATTTAAGATTTAATATTGTACCATAATATTTCATTACAATATCATTATAATTTTAAAGGATTGTAAATAAAACGAGTAAATCAAACAAAGTTGGAATTCCTTTTATTAATATATATATATATATACATATATATATATATATATATATATATATATATATATATATATATATATATATATATATATATATATTATACATATTTCAAGGGCAACCAAGGCAAATTATGGTGCGCTTTCATCAGATAAAATACAGATTTGGTTTATAAATAAATATTGACATACCCGGAAAAAAGACACCCTTAACGGTTGGAGCTTCCTGGATAATATTTCTGTATCTTATTTATAAAACAAATCTGTATTTTATCTGAAGAAAGCGCACCATAATTTGCCTTGGTCACCCTTGAAATATGTATAATAAAACAAATATGGTTTTATAAATATAGTTTCCATTTATTAATATATTGTGTATTTACTCAACTAAACTTTTGAGTGCTTTATATCCGTTATAAAAATGTTTAAGCTTGTTGAATCCCAATAAATTAAATATAACCTATGCATATATATATACATATATATATGTATATTTATATATATGTACACATATATACATAAATGTGTGTGCGTGTGTGCGTGCGTGTGTGCGTGTGTGTGTGTGTATGTGTGCGTGTGTGTGTGAGGGGGGTGTATCCGTATGTGGTTGACGGCTGAGGAAAAAGAAGTGCTCAATGCCGAAGTAGAGTATGAATATTCATTTTATTACGACCAAATAAAATATATATATTACTAAATAAATATATATATATATTTTTAAATAACACTCCAGTTGCATTTTCGATTTCATCTTGTTTTCTTTATACTTTCACTCGTATAGGACACCGGTTATTTTTCATTTTGTAAAAAAACCTCACTTTCTAATATATATATATACGAGGTGTGTCAGAAAGTTCCAGGACTGATGTCACAAAAATTTATTTCAAACCCAAACTTCACACTAAGAGTTTTCTCCTTCAAAGTAATCCCCTTGGAGTATGTAACTGTAATCTTAGCTCTCTGCAGCGATAAAACTTTTTTCTTCATAATTTTATATACATGTCCTCTATTTCAGGTCCTCAACCAATGAGCACAGAGCAGCGAACAAACTTGAAAACTCCGTCAGAAGCACTGGGATTGCTGCAGAATATGTATGGAGATGAGACGATGTCACGCTCGCGTGTTTTTGAGTGGGGCAAGATGACCCCAGGAGCGGAAGGCCCTCAACAACCAGGACTGAGGTTAACGTTGAGCGCGTCAGGCAGATGGTGCGTAGCGATCGTCGGCTGACTGTTCGACTGGTGGCAAATGAGCTGGGCATGAATCGGGACAGCGTCTGGAAGATTCTAACTGAAGATTTGGACATGCGGAAAGTCTGCGCGAAGATGGTGCCAAAACTGCTGAACGATGACCAGAAGGGTCGACGCATGCAGGTGTGCCAGGACATCTTCGCGCGTCTTGAAACCGAACCAGACTTGCTAGGGACAGTCATCACCGGTTATGAGTCATGGATCTTCGAGTACGACCCGGAGGGGACCCGTTTTGAAGATGTGGACGACATCAAAGAGGCCGTGACGATGGAACTGCGGAGGATCCCGGAAAAATCCTTCCAGGATTGCATGCAAGCGTGGCAGATAAGGATGGAAAAGTGCATTAGACTCCAGGGGGATTACTTTGAAGGAGAAAACTCTTAGTGTGAAGTTTGGTTTGAAATAAATTTTTTGTGACATCAGTCCTGGAACTTTTCTGACGCACCTCGTATATATATATATATATATATATATATATATATATATATATATGTATATATATATATATATATATATATATATATATATTAGGGTAAACATTGATGCAATTCAATTCAAGCACTCAACGTACTTTTTCCACATAGGAGTGACGGAGTAAATATCTATATTTTTTACTCACCTCAATCCGACTTCTCACTTGGAAAAAAATTTCTAACTTTTAATTACTAATTGTTAATTTTTTAATTGTTTAATTTATAATTTCTGATACCTGAATTAGGACTTTAATTTTTATTTCCAACTCTCACTCTTAACTTACAATGTGAAATCATGATACCTAGAATTAAGTTCATTTTCCCTTTGAGTTGATGGTCAGTCGTACTGTCCACGCTAGGTGAGAGGTAGTATTATGACCTGTAAAAACTAACACTCTCCCACCCCCTCTGGTTTTCGACTGACTACCACAGTCGAGATGGGTAGCAGTAGACTATGGTACGGGCCATTGTGTCACTGAGAGGGTGAACTGACTAAGCGAATTTCGTTGAAATCTGCGGTAGCTAATGGTCAACTTCCTTCGGACATGCGCACGCGCAGACCGGTGGGGGTGAATTGGTACTCACAGGGGAACGGGTGATAAACCCAAAAGCACGCATTTCATCCGTTCCCATGTCGATTCAATTTGGATTGCTTCGGAAACATAACCTTATTATGTAACAAGCTGCCTGATGATGTCACGACACTCGCACACAGAACAGTGTGGCCAGTGTCGCCATTGAAATATATATCACAGCATTATTATTAAAGGACTTGAACATCTGAAACTATTTCGCTTTTCCTTATTCTATATATATATATATATATATATATATATATATATATATATATATATATATATATATATGTATGTATGTATGTGTGTGTGTGTGTGTGTGTGTGTGTGTGTGTGTGTGTGTGTGTGTGTGTGTGTGTGTGTGTGTGTGTGTGTGTGTGTGTGTTAACGCTGAAAGAGAACGTTTCATGTTTAACAAGAAATATTCCACGAGTAAAGAATTCAATTCAGAAGGCAAAATAGATTGGCTAGATCAAAGTATTGATATATTAAATATATTATACTTAAATCCTTTCTGCACACTAAATGGCAACTTTGTTATACTAATCATAATTGTTTATACTTTACGCACAAGGCCAGCAATTATCCAGCGCATTATTGGTACTTTATTTTTATCGACCCCGTAAGGATGAAAGGCAAAGTCAACCTCGACGGGATTGCTTAGAGACTGGCATTGAATTATGGTGGATTAAAGCACGTACGTTTCTGTCGGAATTGTAATGGTAAAGCCATTCACTTTCGTCGTCGAATGTTGTGCGTGAATAAAAGTTTCTGGTTCTCATAACTTCCCGGTTCCACCCTCTGCCAGTCCATTCCCGTTATAAACGTATGTGTATTCACTTACTGCTTAGCTGTAGTTATATCAATTTGTACGACTGAGGTCCGCTTTTAGTTTTTCAAAGATGATTATGCATCACATATTTAATAGAGTTAAAATCGACTTCTTTAAACATGTTTGCGCATAGAATATAGTGTTGCTGTCAGGAGACAAAGAGAGATATAAGAGAATGATGGTCCACTGCCGTGAGGCTGGAGGAACCAAGCGACCATATATATATGAGTATACCAAGCGAGCTAATATATGTGTATGCATATATATTTATATATATGTATGCAAAAAGTAAACGGAAACAACAAAGAAAACAATACAGTACAATGGAGAAATATGTTAGTTTAACGCTTGATAAAGTAGGAAAAGAGACTTTACGTTTCCGACACTAGTCATTCATCAGAATATTGAATGAACAATAAAAAATGAAATACAAAGATAGAGGGTGAGACGAGCAAGAAACGCACGTGTGTATTCAGTCAACCATTTTCTCTATATAAGGGATAACTTGAATCGTTAAGGTATATTATTCTTGGTTATGTCAAATATTTATAAAACTTTTTGTATTTTATCTGGTGATAGCGTACAAAAATGTTGGTAACCTTGAAATATATACAATATAATAAATATTTTTTTATAAATATAGTTTCCATTTATTTAATATCAATGTATATATATATATATATACATATATACACACACACACACAAATATATATATATATATATATATATATATATATATATATATATATATATATATATATATATATATATATATGTGTGTGTGTGTGTGTGTGTGTGTGTGTGTGTGTGTGTGTGTGTGTGTGTCATTTGGACACATTCTCTGCATCTCATGACAGAGGTTTAAGTCATGCACTGCTACTTTATGTAATCTGCATTGCCTTGTATAGTCTGGTGTTGGTGTCACAGCTAGGTCTTGAAACCAAAGGTAGTGCAATAGCTGTTACGTGTATGAATCGCGATATGTATTATATATATATATATATATATATATATATATATATATATATATATATATATATACACATACATATATATACAAAGAGAGCGTGTGAGAAGATATACGCATTTATTGACAGTAAGAGTGAAAATGAATGAAAAGGTGAAAAAAGAGATTCATTGTATCCTATACACCAATGGTATGCCACGTGAAAAAAAAAACAGACAACGGTAGGAATTATCATTTTTTTCTCTGTTGCCATGTCTATAATTTCATTTTGGTGTTATTTATACATTAACAAGTTTCAAAAGAAAAAAAAATTGAAAGAAAAATATTGGGAAATTATTGTGAGGAACGCATAGTGACTTTATATATCGAACGTTATAATGATACCCACGCAGTCATACAAACGCGTCCAAAATATGCAGCAACACTACTATTAAATAGACGATAACAAAAATATGTTGGCAGTAGACCATAAATGTAAAGGGAAAACATATAGGAAAGTATATATGACTTATTATTAGTTCTTTTGCGTTTTATATTTGGTTTCTTTGTTTATTTAGAAACGGGGTGGATTTTTGTTTTCTTAGTTACCTTTCTGATGCAATACATTAAGTTAAGGACAATAGAGATGGTACTAACAGTTATGATGTATGTATGGATCAGTAACTCCTGGTGGAGTCGTAGCTGTGCCGTGATACACGAGCCGTGTCTTGTGTATTTTAAACCTCTTCAGGTTTGAACACAGCCTGGTTTCTCCCACAGAAGGAGAGACAGAATGATAGAAAGAGTAAGAGAGAAAACGATATAGAAAAAGAATCGATCCCAATAATAGAAATGTATTTTTATCGACTTAGAAAGATGACAGGCAAACTTGTCCTCGGTGGTATTTGAACCCAGAGCGCAGAGAGCCGAAACGAATTCGGCAAAGCATTCTAATTCACGCTCTAATGATTCTGCCAATTCACTGCTTAGCATTGATTTGTAATCATAGTAGCTTGATTTTAAACATAGGTATAAGGTCACACATTTTTACAAGATGAACAATCGATTTAGATACACACCACTATTTGAATATTCTATTGAAGCATGTTGTCCACAATAGGAATCGAACTCAGAGCTTGTTCAACGATCTACTGTGTGCAGCATCCTCCCGCTATGTAACAGTAGCGGTGAGGCCTCTCCCTTCTAACTATGCAAAGGGCATATTAGAACAGGTATTTCGAGCTACATTCTGCCCTATAAAAAATATGGATAAAAAATAGATCTGTTTAATCAGAGCTGACATGTGATTAAGCATCAACAATAGTAATGGTATATTAAACATTCTTATCATAATGACTATAATATCGTTATATTTGGGGAAGGTGATATTGTTATAATATTGCCAGAAATAATAATAAAACACACTCACTGTTTGGTTTGGATTGGTTTTCGCTTCTGTATCATTTATATCTCCATAGTTCATTGTTTCTCATTGATTGACCAACGGTTAAAAATACAGATATATATATGTGTGTGTATATATATATATAGTCTATCAAAGTTCATTCGTCACACATGTGTGACATCATCAGTGGTACTATTATGTTGTATTGTAATGCTTACGCCATTTATATAATAGCAATATCTATATATTCACCATAGACTCTTCCTCAAACCACCTATGTGAATAATACCTCATATTGATTCAAACATCAACCACCCTTTCTGAAGGAATGATATAGAAAATGTAAGAGAAAAAAAGACTTTCTATTGCAACACTACCTAAAAATGAATGTGACGCCAATGTTTATCGACTGGTCTCGTTTTTCAACAAAGGAGCTTTTATATGGTATCTCGGCCTCTATGAAATGGCAATAAAATCAACCTTAAAGAATAAAGATTTACAAAAAAAAAAATGGCATGGCCACAAGAGGAATGCCTTCCATCATATACAAATTTGGTCAGATCAGACGTTGAAATCATAAATTAGGACAGGACACAGACAATGTAGTTATACATATATATACAAAAATATATATTATATATCTATATCTATATATATATATATCTACCTCTCTCTCTCTCTCTCTCTCTATATATATATATATATATATATATATATATATATACACTTGTACACACACACGCGCACTCACACACACACACATACACTCACACACAAATTTATATATATATAGAAAATACAATGCAACGGGAGGAAACAATAGCACCACTGACGATGTTGCAGATGTGCAACGAAAGAACTTTGATAAACTATATATATGTGTTTGTGTCTATATTGTATCTGTATTACTTTTGACCGTTGGTCAGTCAATGGCAACATTGAGGACCGAATAAATTAGATTACCGATATAAAAGACACAGAAGCGAAAAGCGAAAACCAACCAAACAGTGAGTGTGTTCTGTTATTAATTCTGGCAATATTACACAAATATGACCCTCCCCAAGTATAACAATATTTGTTTCGACACACGATTTCATATAAAAAACCTCGTAAAACTAATTATATATATATATATATATATATATATATATATATATAAAATATAATATAATAAAGAGAGACGAACACAGATATATACATATATGCGTTCAAATCACAAGGGACCTAAATCGTTAGGGTGAAGAAAATACTAATTATGAACAATACAATTTGCCAGACTCAATTTAAAGGATATATTATGAAATACAATCCGAATCATGATAACTATCAACATCCAGACAGCCTTTGGTAGAACTGTTTCGCAACAAAGAGGAGAGAGTTACAAATCCAATTGCTCTTGAGTTTTTCTCTCTCTTAAAACACGCGCATCATTTAGTCTTCTAAGATATTTCAGAGTGAAGGGATTACTAATCTGTACATCCAATCAGATTTGTAACTCTCTCCACTTTGTTGCGAAATAGTTCTACCAAAGGCTGTCTGGATGTTGATAGTTATCATGATTCGGTTTGTATTTCTTAATCTATCCTTTTAATTGAGTCTGGCAAACCGCATTGTTCTTGTTCTTAGTTAGTATCTTCTTCCCCCTAGCGGTTTATGTCCCTTGCGATTTGAAACCATATATACGTGTTTGAACGTATATATCTGTGTTTGTCTCTCTTTATTATATTGAATTATATTATAAGGCTAGGAAATTCTTTTTTTCCTTGAGCTATTTTAATTATAAGGGACTATTGAGCGTTTTTAAATCAATATATACTTTTGATATATATATATATCAGGAATGGATTCAGTTAGAAACTATTTATTCCATTACTCACCAGAGTATTCGATACTTGGAATAGTAGAGTATGGTATTATAAAAGATGTGGGACCCCGACGGCTGAGCTCTTGCCGTTTCAACAGCTAGTTCCAGACCTTTTGGAACTAACTGCTGAAGCGGCAAGAGCATAGCCGACGGCGTCCTCATGACTCTTTCATATATATACTAGCAGCAGTACCCAGCGTTGCCTGGGAAGGTAAAATAATATCTGCTTTGATGAAAAGGTGTTGATCTTCGCGACTGCTTCTCGATGACTCATCTATGGCCACACACAGGCTATGCGGGGGAGGGTGGTGATGACCTCTATCACTGAGAAACACGGGTGACTGACGAAGGGGCATGCTGGGGGAGGGAGGTAATGGCCTCTAACACTAAGCCAAATTTCCTCACGCTACTTGATTGGAAACCGATGAATTCTCAAATAAACAACTAAAAGCTCAGACGACATCAGTGGCCATCGTTTTGCCTTTGACCATCTATAACATGTGCAATGATAGGTTCTATCGTAGTATAAAAATTGAACCAAATAAATTGATTTATATGTGAGGTGGAGCCGAAGTTTCGAATTTGAACGAAATCGGTTGAAAAATGTGGGAACTAATGATAGGTCGCCGTCCCTGAACAAAAAATGCAAAGTGTAAAGCTACTATATGATGTGCAATGATAGGTTCTATCGTAGTATAAAAGTTGAACCAAATAAATTGATTTATGTATGAGGGGGAGCCGAAGTTTCGAATTTGAACGAAATCGGTTGAAAAATGTGGGAGCTAATGATAGGTTCTATCGTAGTATAAAAGTTGAACCAAATAAATTGATTTATGTGTGAGGAGGAGCCGAAGTTTCGAATTTGAACGAAATCGGTTGAAAAATAGGGGAGCTAGAGCCGAAAAGGCGGAAAATTGAGCGAAACGGTGGTATTTTCGAATATTTAAGCGGCTGCCACGCCGTTCCTGAACAAAAAATCCAAAATATAAAGCCACTTTAAGACGTGAAATAATCAGATCTAGCGTAGTGTAAAATTTGAACAAAGTAGGTTGATTAATGTGGGAGCTAGAGCCAAAAATCTTATTTTTCGATACCTAAAAAAAGGTGACCCCCTATCGATTTTTATCTGCAGAATGACCCCGGAATAAAACACGATACGCTGATATATAGAAAACACTCCCCGATGACTAACCTATGTGTCTGTAAAGTTTCATGAAAATCGGTCGTAAGATATAGGCCCCTATAGGTAATACACAGACACACAGACACACACACACACACACACACACACACACACATACTTAATTTTATATATATACAGATATATATATATGTGTGGTGTGTGTGTGTGTGTGGGTATACTCATGTATAAGTCGAGTTCCCCACTATTTTCACACACAAAATTGGACTTTTCCATTTATCATTTATCGAGTGTCTCCTAATTCCTGATAGATAAAAGATACATTTTTTTTGTATCAAGATATTATCCTGAACATAAATATCATAACGGGAAAATCAATTTCCTATGCACTGAAGTATGTAAGTGAAAATATAAGAGTTAAGCATTCTAATTTATGTGTTTTGATGAGTAGAAATATCAATATTATTACGGTAATTGGTTGCCTTTTATTCATTCACTGTTCATTTAGGCTGCTGCTTATGGATGCAGTATTTTGGAGCCCCGTGAGATGTAGAGATTAACGGAGTGAGTGTTACTGACCGTTCTTCGCGGAAATGCTTTCGCCATTTTATCAGCAGGTTGCAGCACAGATATGCAGCCTAGACTGGGGTGTAGAACCTGCGTTTCACTCTCTTTCCTCTTACTTTTAATATTTCATTTCATTTCTTTTCCTTTTCTCTTTTTATTGCAAATATTATATAATTTAATTCAAATACATTGAATAAATTTAGTTTATCTACCTGTAACAATAGTAATTATATCTGACATAAGTTACAGCGCAACAATTTTTATCCACTTCAAAATACAAACCAAAGTCAATTCAAGGACGAATAGAATTCAAAAAGTAAGTGACGTAATTTAATAAAGCAAACTCTATCTTTTACATTGAAAATTAATTATCTCTATCACAAAAGGGAAAAAAAGGGAAACAATTGTATTTTTATAATCACCCACGAAGCTGCATTGATGAGATAAACATATCGAAACGTGTCAGAAAATAATGGAAAAAAATCTTTATATACGCAAAATATTGAATAGTTACTTTAAACATAATTATCAACCCAAAAGTTATTTTCAACACTAATTAACTCTTTCAGAAGAGAAATGAAAGTGGGAATCTACAACACTAGAAGGGAAAAAAATGAGTAAATGCTACTAAACAATAAAAAATCTATTGTCTTAACGTTTCTTTCACTCACCGTCCTCCGTCGTCTGATTAATAATACTAATTTTTCTATTAACCACAAAGGTTTACATAAAAATAGAGGACTATACATAATGGTACATGAAAAAAGTGTGGGTTTACATAAAAACGTGTAGGAAGGGGAAATAACGAAAATTAAAAAAATAAAAATGAGTAGCATTACAATGAAACAAAGAAAAATCCTCAATGTTTACTCATGGAAAAATCCACAAAAAATCACAACCAGCCTGAACCTTAAGGCAAGTGACTTCTCCCAATCTACAGAGGCACATTCAGAGTAGACCCGTTCACGCTGATCATACTCGCCAACCTCTCCCTGAAAAGAAAATTAAGGTTAGAGTGAAAGTTGTAAAAGTCGATGAAGACTTGACCAAATAGGAAAGATCCTGACTACAGTGCTTTCAATCTTATCTGCCACACAACCTTTTTCGCCATTGCTACCAGACAGATAAAGACTGCCTGCCTTTTCTGGCCAATGGAAGACGGTGGGATGGTCTTCACAATGGACTAAGCTGATAGCCAGATCCGTCCTAGTTGTTATTCGACATAACTCAAGAAATAAGCAATTCTCGGGCACATATGTTCGTTTCATTTCAGACAAGCCCAGGTGGGGGCACTTTGGGGCTTTTAGAGTTTAACTCAAATCGGCAATGAACACTGATAGCACTGCCAGGCCAACAATTTCTGGACCTATAGAATTTGATGAGTTGATTTTCGTCAATGCCCAGAAATTTCTCTGAGCACGTCGCCTAATTTTCCTGCCACCAATCCTCTACAAAGCTCCTTCAGAACAGCCTCTATCGAAAGTTTTTAATTAACCCATATTGATCAGATCCCCACCGAAGCAAGACTTACTCCCTTTCCTCTCTATGATGTATCACACGAGGATGTTGTTGTGCATAAACCTCGCCAGGATTGCACATTTCTGTGATTTTCCGACCCCACTTTCTATAAACGCCAACGTTCTTTTTAGCATCTTGGTCAACATCTTAAATACACTGCTGAGCAAAGTTACGGCCTGGAAATTTTCACTTATGTCCTTCTTGTTCACGTGTTACCACTCCATTCTGCTGACAATTGCAGCAGACAGCTACGAGGACATTAGCGAACTTGCATATCTTCATAAAGCACGTAAAAGCAAACAATCAAACCTGGACGATCTGCGCATTATACTACCACATAAAGCCATCCAGTTTCAGTTACTCTTATTAGCTTATCACAGAACTTCGTATCTTTCGCTGCTCCGTTTTGAGGATGCTGTGGGTGGTCTTTTTATAATAGCGCCATTGTATTAAAAATACAGATTTTGCCCCTAAAGGCTGAATATTCAGAGACACCCCTTTTGCAGAAAATAATAAGGCGCCCTATCTAAAATTTTAAAGTGAAGTCTCAACAAAACCTACTTCATAAACAGCTTAACAAGTAACAAATTTCAGAGCAGTAATATGCGTTAAGAAAGAATTCTAATTATTTCTAACAATGACATAAAGATAGCAATTTGGGAGAAAGGGAGAGTCAAATATATTAACCCTAGTATTTAACTGCTGCTTTATTTTATCCATCCTGTAAGGAGCAAAATCAAAGTTGAAACAATAATAACGAATTCTAATTTAGGTACATAACTTACAATTTTTGAGGAGGGGAATATGCTAAGTAAAGATCATAAAGCGTTTGGTTAGCTGCTCTAAGAATTCGGCCAATCCAATACCTTCACTCATTTCTAATATAGGCACAAAACCAGAAATTATGGTGAAGGGGTTAATTGAATAGATCAACTACATTGGGCGAGAAGTACCTTATTTTAAATATCCCAGTTACATGAAAGTTAAAGTTGACCTCAATAAGAACTGAACACAGAACGTAAACCGTTTAACTAAATACCGTTTTGTCTTCTATATTCTAATGATTTGGCCAATCAACTATAAAAAACCAAAACTTTTAAACTTTGGGAATGAAAACACGATGTAATTTTCAAACAACAACAACAGAACACTGCCACCACCAACAACAACAGCAATAATAATAATTGTTTCTACTTTAGGCACAAGGCCAGCAGTTTTTGGGAAGGGAAAAGTCGATTAAATCGACTCCAGAAGGTGAAAGGTATTTTATTTTATCAAGCCTCGTAAGGATAAAAGATAAAGCTAACCTTGGCAGGATTTGATCTCAGAACGTAAAGGGCCGTAACTCAATGCTGCGATGTATGGTGCTTGACGCTCTAACGACGCTCTAACGATTCTGCCAATCCACCCACCTTTATAATAATGATTTCTACTATAGGCACGAGGCCAGTAATTTTGGGGGAGGGGAAAGTCGATTAAATCGACTCCAGTACGTTACTGGTACTTTATTTTATCGACCCCGTAAGGATGAAAGGCAAAGATAACCTCGGCGGGATTTGAACTCAGAACGTAAAGGGCCATACCTCTATGTTGCAAAGCATGGCGTCCGACCTTCTACCGATACTGCCATTCCACCAATAATATTAATGATAATGCTGATGCTAATGTTTATAATAATTTCTTTATTAGCTACGAATCATTACATCTATAATAACCATAAATTCTAATTAAAAAATCACACTAAACAAATAAACAAAAGACAATGAAACTAATTACCTGTGACGTGTCATTTTTGCAAATAACGTAATCAATGACGTCGGGGTTCAAATTATCCATCCTCCATTATACTTCAAGATATAGTCAGGCTAATTGTTTATCATAACTGTACATGTGAAGAATGTGAGCAGAGGATGTTCACGAGAATCTGAAGAGTTTCCTTCTTTACATTGTGTTTATAAATGTAGATATAGAATGTGTGTGTATGTGTACGTGAGTGCATGCTGTATGTATATTTGTGTGTATGTTCTATGTGCGTGATTGCAAGTATGAATATATACGTTTGATTTATGTGTGTTCTTTTTTTTATATGTAATAATAATTGTGTATTTTTGCTTTGAAATGCTTTGAAGTCTGCCTCTTCAGTTATTACCTTCTGCTTGTACTTCTATCATTTTCCACCAGACGCAGGTGTTATGAAAACGTGCAACGTGACATAATTTGAGTGACTATGACACAAAGAAAAACTACGTTCTATAATAGATAGCGATGTACTACAACATTAACTGTTACATACACACGCACAAACTCAAACACACACATGTACACAAGCAGAGACACAAACACACACACAAACACACGCACGCACACACACACACATATATGTACATGCAGTTATATGATAAATATATAGTAAATATGTAAGAATATATGTGTATGTGTTTATATATATGATACAAATATGTAATAAATGTGTACATGTATATGTATACACACGCACACACATACATATAAATATATATAAACCGTGGACCAAATATTTATTATAAGAACACACACACACACACACACACACACACACATACCATACGCACACACACACACACACATATATATATATGTATGTATGGTGTGTGTTTGTTTCTTTGATACATGAGAAGTATGGGTGTAGTGCATTCAATAGCGTTTTCTTACGTATAGCCTGGTCTCCACAGTTGCAACAGAAACTAGGTGACAGAGGGAGCTAGAACAGATAGAACACTGCCACCTCTATTTCAGAATGGTTGTCGTTGTTTTATTCTCTTCTGTTTTAGTTTATTATAATTTGATTTAAAATCTAATTATTACATTTAATTTCTTGATATTTTTAATGTTTTGTGAGATGACATTAGAGACAAGTAAACGATCTGATTCTTTTAATCGCTGTCCCCACGCTTTCAAATACTTGTTCCAAAGCTACAAGGACGCAGACTAATGTTATCCAGAATTAATTCAATGATCTCCTTTCATCAGTCCAAACATGTGTTGTCCCCCTTATGACGGCCATGCGCAAGACCGGTCAGCTCATATACACTTCCGTTTTTAAGATAACCTCACCCGAGTTGAGAATCCGTTGGGTGAAACACGCGTCCTCGAAGATGTTTTGCTAATTTTTTGTGGAACAAATTTCATACCGAACTCATCACATGGACGGACTGAATGGTCTATTTACTACAGATATATATATATATATATATATATATATATATATATATATATATATATCGTGGTTGAACACCGGGAGGTTATATCTGTAGTAAATAGACCATTCAGTCCGTCCATGTGATGAGTTCGGTATGAAATTTGTTCCACAAAAAATTAGCAAAACATCTTCGAGGACGCGTGTTTCACCCAACGGATTCTCAACTCGGGTGAGGTTATCTTAAAAACGGAAGTGTATATGAGCTGACCGGTCTTGCGCATGGCCGTCATAAGGGGGACAACACATGTTTGGACTGATGAAAGGAGATCATTGAATTAATTCTGGATAACATTAGTCTGCGTCCTTGTAGCTTTGGAACAAGTATTTGAAAGCGTGGGGACAGCGATTAAAAGAATCAGATCGTTTACTTGTCTATATATATATATATATATATATATATATATATATATATATATATATATATTCTTATGCGTGTGTGTGTGTGTGTGGGTGTAGTTATTATTTATGTATAAATGTTCTAATATGTAGTTTGCTAGTTAAATATATAGCTTGAACATACCGTTACTTAAAGATCGATATACACTTCCTCACGTATATACTTATATAGCGAGACGCCTAATCTTTAGACATGTCAATACTAAGTGGAAGGCACTAGGGAATATAGCTATTTAGAAAACGAAGGAATATAGCCATGTTGAAAACATACATAATCGTATCACACCCCTCCCAACATACTTGAACATTTCTCCTTTTCATCTTTGATCAATAATTTTAAACTTTACATTGCTTTTATGTATACATGCCATATACTCGAACTCCTTGTCAAAATCTTTCTTCTATCTTCAGTAAATTTTCTATTTACAAAGTATTTTATTCCCTTGATAACATTTTTCAGAAGCGTTGAATTGGCAGAGTCGTTAGAACTTCGGAAAGAATGCTTTCCGGTTATTCTTTGGGCTCTCTGCGCTCTGAGTTCAGATGCCGTCATGGTCAACTTCGTATTTCATCCTTTCGAGGACAATAAAAATGTACCAACCTAGTACTATGGTCGAGCTTTCTTCTCTCTCTCTGGAAGAAATTTGCTGTGTTTGGAGTGGAGATGGCCTCTACCAGGTTTAATGTGCCACAAATACGTCGTATTTCACGACAACTCCAATACGTCTCCATCAGGAGATACGGACCAAAATGAAAGGAACATTTATTTGAATGATTTAACTTCAAAATATATGTAATTCACTTCCACACTTAGACAGAAGGCTAAAATTGGTAATGTCATTTCACATAAGAAATCCTACAAAATGTGTTTTATAGGCGCTTTGGTTGTATATATATCTAAATACTATGTATTTTGCACTCTATTTGAATAAATGTTGATAGATAAATCGTGATGCGGAAGATATTACATATTTTTCACACTCACAATATACTAACATACTAAATGTTTAGCTGTTATTCTTTCGACACTTGCTGATGCAAATGACCTTTAGTGCATACTCCACGGTAAAATTGTAAAGGCACTTTAACTCTTGAGAGGGTCGTAGAGTGCGGATCTGACACGGCATGTTTGGGGCATTTTTAAACTGGCAGAACCCATCCGTCTCAGCCAATCTTCTCCAGAGAGAGAGAGAGAGAGAGAGAGAGAGAGAGAGAGAGAGAGAGAGAGAGAGAGAGAGAGAGAGAGAGAGAGAGAACCAATTCCAGTACTTAAGTGGTACTTGTCCTTAAAAGAAGGAAACATACTTGATCTCGGTGATATTTGAAATCAGAGTATATTGACCCTATACAAATACCGGGGTATTTTTAACCCAATGGCCAAACAACACTGCTAATTCGCCAACATAGTCTCCACGAATTCTTGATATTATATTCTAAATCTAAAAATAAAATGATCTATGGTTATCTTGGGATAGGATGTGAATACATTCTATATCAACGACTACAAAATATGGTTTTTATAATGAATGTATGATATGTTACCCTTTCGAAAAAAAGCACTTGGTAAAAATGTTGCTGTGGCCTTTTATAAAAGATCGATTGACATTTTACTCCATAGGAGACAGAAAGCATTTGAAAATTTATTTTTCAAAAAATGTCAGAATATTGGTTCTGTGAGTGTTATTTTCATTGGAATGGAAAGTCCCCAGCTTCACCTGGTGCGTAATATATTTCCTAGTTCCGTTGAATAAATTAATAAATTTTGTATTCGAAAATAAAACAGGAATATCAGATTTTAGTGGAAAAGTAACAAAGTCTGATATAGATAAATATTTGATTACTAGACTTTAGGATAAATACATATATAAGCTATAAATATGGGTGGGATGTCTTTTTACAAGCGTTGAAATGAAAAGTAGATATTGTAGCTACACTACATAGCTTTCTATGGCAAAAATACTAGATAGACATGACTAATTTCAATGATTTTACCATTTGGACATATACCTATTACACATTTTCCTTATTGGAGCTATATGTAGTAATATATCTATCTCTAGGATACACATATATGGCTAAAACTAAATTGGTTCCCCTTGATTTAAATAATAGTGGGTCGCTGGTAACGTGAAATAATTAGTTACAAAAAGCATTACACGGTTTTAGGATAAAAAGAAATGTAGAATTTAAGTACACTTCTAGTATGCCAACGACTGTACTATTATGCATATTAGGGAAGATGAATTTTTGTTAGATACTAATTTATGTAAACTCTAAATAGCCGTAGGCCGACAGGAAAATGAGTAACCGAGATTTAATGATAAGGTGAAAATACTGAAACTTGTCAGGTTAATCTCCCTTTTCTAATGCCATGCGGAGAAAGGCATATCTATTTTCATAGCATGGTTAAAAATACGTTTTTACTCAAATCTAACACCCACAAGTTTATGTTACTTCTCTAGAGGAAAATAAGTCCGAAAATGGGGCATATATTTGTATAAATCAGCAGAGAAGCAATAAAAGAGATACAGTTAGGGTGTGGTGGTAGATGGTATCGAACAGCGAATACACAAGAAAATAAATACGTCTGGAATCTAAACTACTGACATGTTCGGAATTACAGATAAGATATTTCCTAACATCATGTCAGCCAATTGCAATTAAAATTAGATGTTGCGGTTGCCAATAAAAATATCAGTTAATGCTTCAAACAACAAACAATGATTATACTATATATATACAGATTCAGAACCCCGACGGCTGAGCTACGACCATTTCGACAGACAGATCCGTGTGTGTATATATATATATATATATATAGAGAGAGAGAGAGAGAGAGAGAGAGGAACAAGTAAGACCCCGACGGCTGAGCTCAAGCCGTTTCGACGGCTAATTCTGGACTGGAATTAGCCATCGAAACGGCTTGAGCTCAGCCGTCGGGGTCTTACTTGTTCCTATTACCCACTCTACTACCCTAAGTATTGAGTACTTTGGTGCGTTATGGTCCACATGGTTCCTTACCACACTTCCTTCGTTATATATATATATATATATATATATATATATATATATATAAGTATATAAATATATATACCACCCCCACTCTCTTTCGTAACTATACTCCTTGTTGTTGTTATTTACTTTTCCAATATATATATATACATATATACATATATATATATACATATATATATATACATATATATATATACATATATATATATATATATATATACATATATATATATATATATACATATATATATATATACATATATATACATATATATATATATATATATATACATATACATATATATATACATATATATATATACATATATATATATATATATATACATATATATATATACATATATATATATACATTATTTGCTAAATTCTTCAAAACATCTTCTATGGTGGTAGCCATCTTTGTTTATATAACAGGATGAATACGTCGGGGGTGTATAGTCCAACGAACTTCAGTACCAGTATGTGTCACTTTTGAATTACACTAAATTCATTTGCAACTTAACAGACATTTCAGATCGCTTTGTTATTGTTTTGCAAATTAACAGAAATGCTTTCATTGCCTAAATCTTTTCAAGTTTTCGTGCTAATACAGAAACAAACGCTACTGGTAGTTGATATCTTTAACATTTATTTAAATTCAGTAATGCAGCAATGAAGATCAACATTTCATTAAGTTTTCGATTAACAATTTTTTTAAGGTTGTTTATTCAAGGGAAAATATATTTTAAAATGTCTTTAGAGATTATTGTTTTTTCAAAGAACCCACTTCAAATCAAGTCAATATAAGTTTATAATGCAACACTACTCTTTCAGTTAATTCATACATTCGACCTTTTTTTTCAAATAAAATTTAATTCATCATTAAAAATACATTTTCAGCGGGGGCAGAATTGCCTCATAAATATATTCCATAAACTACTTGAGATATACTGAAAGCTTTTCAATTATTAGAACAATTTCTAAAAGTATATGAAGCATGAAATATATTTAATTAAAGTTATAAACATCATATTTTATAAATTATAAATTGCGATATAACATACTCTAATTGAATCTAAGAATGGAAAATACGAATTTTACACGGAAATGTGAACACATATATTTATTTGCTATCATATACAGATATTTACCGATATTCAGCAGAAATCTGATGAATTCCTTTGACTTAATTTAAATGCTTAGCAGCACTACGATTTATATTACATGCAATAAATTCCCCTTTAACCACTGAATATCATATGATCTGCTCTCTAATAAATCAATCTACTTATCTATTATCGTCATAAATAATTTTACTCATAAAATACTTCAATTGGTCACTAATTTCAGATTTCCCCCCAACATTGATATATCACGTTTTAAAAATATGTAAAATATGTTAATAAAGGTTTCTGATTCGGACACGAGGCCAACAAATTTTTTGGGAAGGAGAACGTCAATTAAATCGATCCCAGTGCATTACTGGTACTTTATTTTATCGACTCCGTAAGGATGAAAGGCAAAGTTAATTTCAGTGGGATACGAACTCAGAACGCAATGTTACAATGCATATTGTCCAGCACCCTACCGATACTGCTAATCTAGATATTCCTTCATATATGTCACTTAAAACATTGAAAAAAGCAATTGAATTCACTTGTACATCACAATTTTGATGCAGGAGAGAAAAGAAATTGTCTTTCCCTAAACCAAAATCTTTGCAGATTTTAACATTTCTCGTTTTCCCTTCATAGAGTTTGTACATTTTCATAAGATCTGTTGAAGATTTGATTTACGGCAACTACATTAGTAGTAGTAGTAGTAGTAGTAGTAGTAGTAGTAGTAGTAGTAGTAGTAGTAGTAGTGATGGTGGTGGTGGCGGCGGCGTTGGTGGTGGTAGTTGTAGTGGTTATGGTGATAGTGGTGGTGGTGGTGGTGGTAATTGTAGTAGCAGTAGTAGTAGTAGTAGTTGTTGTTGTTGTTGTAATAGCAGCAGTCGTAGTAGTATACACTTTTCTTTATCCTGGGTATTGAGCAGATATCCTCACCTACGTATTTAGGTCGTCAAGCTAATGGCCTCGTGTCCGAATCAGAAACCTTAAATAATTCATACATGGTGTATTGAGGACTATGAGAATACGCGTGGCTGTGTGACTGTTTATCTACTACTCAATGTTGAATCGAATTTGAACGTGAAAAAAAGAAAGAAAGAAGTATGGTATACCATAATGGATGTGAGGGCGCAGTATCTATACCCCACAACTTCTGGATAGATCACTAGATTATCTGGTATCTGTTCTAAATAAAATAGAAGAATCTATACAATTTAATGATTTAGTGTTGGTTTCGTAGTCGTTGCAGTCGTGTGCTGTTCGAGTCAATATTAGGTAAGCAGGACAAGGAGTTCAAATAAAATAAAGTAGAAATGAAGTAAAATACATCAAAAACGAGATAAATCGTGTTTAAAATGTCTACATTTTACTTTTTATTATTCGTTAGGTAGGTGAAGGGATGTGTGTGTGGGAAGCTGGGAAGATAGATATATGTATAGGTAGATCGATAGATAGATACGTAAGTGGGTGAATAGGGGGTTGTTTGGATAAATAGACAAATAAATATATATTTGCCAGCAGCCATCTACAAACTTAGATACCTATCCACTCATCTATCTAACTACCTACCTATCTACCTACCCACCTACACACACACACACATACACACCCACACACACAAATATATTAAAATAACAGATTAAAGTTTAAGCAAAGAATCGGTGCTTTCACCCTTAACGGGATCTTCTGAAAGAGTTTCAGAAGATCCCGTTAAGGGTGAAAGCAGCGATTCTTTGCTTAAACTTTAATCTGTTATTTTAATGAATATTTGCTCTACGGTTCTTATATATTTGATATATATTTATCCTTATCGAGCCTTCTTTGGATTTTAGTCTTCAAATTTATTATTATTACTATATATATAAGGGTAGGTTTTGCTCATCAGGGATTCAGGAGCAAATCATGGAATAGCTTAGATAGGGCTAGACATAAGATATGGAAAGCCACCTCATGGTACGACAACCAGAGATACCAGAGTGTCATGTTTGTGGACGCTACCCTTGGAGGAAAATTAGCTAACCAGTGTAGAAAGGCCCTGAGAAAGACCCACTTAAAAATTAAGGTGGTAGAAAAGCCAGGAACCACCATAAAATCCCTGATCAGCAAAACCTACCCTTTTAAGAAAATCCACTGCACCAATGGGAAATGTATCATATGTAAGGTAAACCCCCGGATAAACTGTAAAACTAGAAACGTAGTCTATAGCATAAGATGTACAGAGGGTACTTGCAGAAACATGAAAACAACATACATAGGTGAGACAGCTCGTAGCATAGGTGAAAGGATAGACCAACAGTGGGAGGAACTAAAAGGACGAAAAAACGGATCAGTACTATACGAACATGCTAGACAACAACATGACGGTAACATAGACAACATAGAAATTAGAATAATATCTAAACATAGAAATGACCCAGCAGATAGGCAAATCAGAGAGGCCAGTGAAATAGAAATTAGAAGACCAAGACTAAACAGAAAGAATGAATGGAATAACAACAACACCCAAACAAACAACACTGACCTAAGAGAAGTATAAATAAGTAAATAAAATAAAATAAATAAATAAATAAATACATACACAAGCACAATAACAACAAGCACATAAACACACACTAGTCACCCATCACACAGCAAACAAAACACTATACACACACGCAAACGCATGCGCAAAGAAGACAAAATAAAATAAACAAACAAGCAAATAAATAAATAAATATATAGACAGACTGAATAAAAATGGCGTAGACATACAATACAACAGGAGGAAAAGATAGCACCACTGACGATGTTGAAGATGTGCAACGAAAGATTTATGTTAAACTATATATATGTGTTTGTGTCTATATTGTATCTGTATTATTTTTGACCGTCGGTCAGTCAATGGCAACATTGAGGACCGAGTAAGTTAGATTACCGATATAAAAGACACAAAAGCGAGAAGCGAAAACCAACCAAACAGTGAGTGTGTTCTGTTATTAATTCTGGCAATATTACACAAATATGACCCTCCCCAAGTATAACAATATCTATATATATATATATATATATATATATATATTTCCAGCAACGATTACAAAACCTATAATATAAAATATAGCATCTGTTGTGCAGAAACGTAACGAAAATCATGCAACAAACTTGAACTGGAGATATCTGAGTAGCTGGACCAACATCTTATCTACTTGGACATAAACTTAACCTAGGTATTCCCATATGATGTAGTATCTGTTCTTAACAATTTGTTACAAATGTAGAATATAAAGTGTTCTGCTTTCCATTTAAACTACTATGGCAACAAACATCCTGTTAATTTGAACCCGTATTCCCTCATCAGGTAATCCCAAACCTATTGCAGGTTTTTTTTTTAGCTTCTGCAACAGATAACATCTAGCTAGTTAAATCGACGAATGTACTGGTATTCATTTTATAGATCTACATAAGAAAGATAGACCCAGAGCTATTTAACCAAATATTGCAAACTATCTCCTTTAGCAGGCCTTTTCTTTGAATAATTCCTCGGTGTTTTTGGAAAAGTCTTTATATTTTTGGTGAATCTAGGACTAATTTAACATTTCTAAGTTTTATTTCTGCGGTGAATTTCAACTGAGACTAATCAAACTATGATCTTATATATAATAGTGTGCTTGACATGGCAAGAAGCTTCTTAGTAATTATATCACGAACTCGTTTGTAATGAATGAAACACACAGTACAGACTAATCTAAGTGTTCGGAAAGGAATTTTCAATTGACTTTTTGCGAAAAACTACTAATCAAGAATATAACCAACTGTCACAGAGTTTGAAATACTTCTTCCTGGTCTATTTAATAAAGAATAATGGCATTAATGAAGGTGGAATCTATACTTTAAAGAAATAAAAGGTTAAGAAATAGAAAGAATGAACGAAAAGAAAAATGAAAAGTAAAAAATAGAAAGTAAAAAGTAGAAAGAATTAAATAATGAAAGACAGAAATAAATATAGGAATAACAAAAGAAAGAGAAAAGATGGAAATATAGAAGAAAATAGAATGAATGCCATATATAAAGGTAGAAAGAACGAAAGAGAAAGAAAGAAATGTAGATAAATAGCTAGATAGATAGAAAGAAAGAATGAGAGAGTGGAAAAAGAAAGGTAAAAGAACGAAAAGAAAACAGAAAAAGAAAGGACAGAAAATGTTAGAAAAAGTATGTGAAATACGTAAAAAAACTGAATAAAATATTAAAAAAAAGAAAGTGTGACAAAAGAGTACATCTAATTTGGTTTGGAACAAATATCGTCAGAGATCCTTTCGAAAAGAACTTTTATATCCCACGTATATATATGTATATATACACACACATATATAGGTACATATATATATAGGGTGCGGAGGGTATTTGAGGACAGATTTATGGTTTAAAAAAAACGCTTATATAAGAACAGAAAAAACTGTATCCTTATAAAAATAACATAAACATAAAGCTAAATTATCAATTTAATAATTTCATTCAATAAAACCACCATAAGCATCAATAACTGCCTCTAAACGGGGTCGAAATCGTTTGCAAGCTCGGATTAAGTGTTCCTTGTTCATATCGGACATGACTCGAATTATAGCGACTGTCAAAGAATCTTTGGTGCTATGGGTTGTTCATTGACATTTTTCTCAACGATGTTCCATACATAGCAGTCCAGTGGATTGAGATCTGGAGAATTAGGGGGCCAAATGTTAGGGGTGATGTGATCATGCAATTTTATGGCCATCCATTCATGTCATTTGAGCCTTGTGTGATAGTGCAGAATCTTATTGAAAGACATAAGGCCTTCCATTGCATACACTATTGGTCCAAGGCTTAACAACTTTATCCAGAACTTCAATATACGCAGCAGCATTCACCCTAAGGCCTTGTGGAAAATATTGAGGAGGAACATATGTCCTTCATTGACACTTGCAGGGAATTTTGTGTGCAACCTTGCAACTTTAGAAGGGTCTGCACATAGCCACCTGTCATTTCTTCTGTTAGTTTTCTGGTCCTGGTCAAAGTTTTTCCCATCTGAGAAAAACCAAATGACACCATCTTCTGATGGATTTTTAAGTTTGTTCAAAAGTCTTTTGGATCTGATTAAACGGTTTTCTTTCGTTTTTCTGGCATGAATTGACCTCTCTTCATCACGTAAGATTTGTATCTGATGTCTTCATGCGCAACATTTCCGATTGTTTTTTCTGACACACCAAACCTTTTTGCAATTGACTTCATTGATTTTCCTGGATTGTCATCAATGTTTCGCTTAACTTCCTGAATAAATTCAGGTGTCCTGATGGAATCAGAGCATTTGGAATGTTTTTTTACGTTTTGATACAGGTAATGCGCTTCCATCTTCTTTCTCTAACTCACACAGAATCTTGAGGACAAAAGATCTTGCAGCTTTCAGAAAACGATAAATATTCTAAATCACCATGCTTAGCCTTCAAAGCCACAATCACAACATACCTTTTCATTTCATTAGCAAGCATAGTTATTTTCATTGTTATTTTCTGAGATAGAAGTTCAATAAAAATTAGTCAAATGAAATAATAACTAAAAAAGCATGTGTCCTCGAATACCGGCCGTACCCTGTGTATATATATATATATATATATATATATATATATATATATATATATATATATATATATAAGTATATATATATATATATATATATATATATATAAGTATATATATATATATATATATATAAGTATATATATATATATATATATATATATATATATATATATATATATATATAAGTATATATATATATATATATATATATATATAAGTATATATATATATATATATATATATATAAGTATATATATATATATATATATATATATATATATATATATATATATATATATATATATATAAGTATATATATATATATATATATATATATATATATAAGTATATATATATATATATATATATATATATATATAAGTATATATATATATATATATATATATATATATATATATATATAAGTATATATATATATATATATATATATATATATATATATATATAAGTATATATATATATATATATATATATATATATATATATATTAGATTCTCGATAAAAGCAAGGGAAGTAATCTACGCGTTTCATTCTTGTTAGAAATCATCAGGACTACATATCCAGTGCTTTTATCGAGAATGACACAGCTAGAGACTTATAGAATACTTAGCTGTGTACAGGAACTGGTTTGAAAGAGCGGTTGCCGGTCCGGCAGAAATTAGAAATTGGAATAAATGCTCTGAAATAGCGATATATATGTGAATATAGACATAGAATATTCGAAAATATTCTGTATGTTTATAATAAACATTTTGAAGACCTAATCGCTATAGAATAGAATACGTCACGTATTACAATTAGATTCTCGATAAAAGCAAGGGAAGTAATCTACGCGTTTCATTCTTGTTAGAAATCATTAGGACTACATATCCAGTGCTTTTATCGAGAATGACACAGCTAGAGACTTATAGAATACTTAGCTGTGTACAGGAACTGGTTTGAAAGAGCGGTTGCCGGTCCGGCAGAAATTAGAAATTGGAATAAATGCTCTGAAATAGCGATATATATGTGAATATAGACATAGAATATTCGAAAATATTCTGTATGTTTATAATAAACATTTTGAAGACCTAATCGCTATAGAATAGAATACGTCACGTATTACAATTAGATTCTCGATAAAAGCAAGGGAAGTAATCTACGCGTTTCATTCTTGTTAGAAATCATCAGGACTACATATCCAGTGCTTTTATCGAGAATGACACAGCTAGAGACTTATAGAATACTTAGCTGTGTACAGGAACTGGTTTGAAAGAGCGGTTGCCGGTCCGGCAGAAATTAGAAATTGGAATAAATGCTCTGAAATAGCGATATATATGTGAATATAGACATAGAATATTCGAAAATATTCTGTATGTTTATAATAAACATTTTGAAGACCTAATCGCTATAGAATAGAATACGTCACGTATTACAAT
>OZ024740.1:327371842-327406842 GCA_964016885.1 Eledone cirrhosa
TGTATACATCTTATACATCAGGTTCTGAAATGCAATGGGTCGGTAATTTTTTTCCAACTGGGTGTCTTTGTTCTTGGGTACCAGTAATGTTTGTGCTAATGTCAACCATTCTTGTATAAGTGTATCTCCCTTAATAACTTGTTGGTAGAGGTCAGTAAGATACCTCCGATAGAATATCAGTTTTTTGTACCAATAGCCGACAATCATGTCTCTTCCTGGTGTTTTCTTATCTTGGAGTTTTCCTATCACAATCTCAAGGGTACCCTCACTTATTTCGTATGTTGTTGTTGTAGTGTAGAAGCAATAGTTCTTTCGGATTTCTCTTAGCCACACTGCATCTTGGTTGAAATTCTTCTTTTCACCCCATATTTTGCTACAAAAGGAATCTATGTCTTTCTGGCATGGGGCCTCAGTGACACTTATTATTTTGCCCTTCATATCTCTATAGACTAATGTTTGGTTTCGTCTGAATCTTTTATTAAGCACATTGTTCTCATCTACCTTCTTCAGGTATCGGTGTTTTTCGCTAACAGCTCTCAATTCTTGTTTGAGTGTGATCAGCTTATATTGAAGAGTTATGGTTCTACTGTTACCAAACATCGTCTCTATTTTATTTTTCACTCTTTGTTAGTGAGGAGTGAGGTTTGTTTTTGTATTTGTTTGCATGTAAGCAGCATTGTCACATGCCCTATGTTTTTTCGTAGGTCAGCACTCTTATTTTCTATTTTAGTTATATATGATGGTATTTTTGGTGGTGTTCTGTTCTTGTTAATATCTCTGCTATCACCATATAATGCTTCACTGTCGTTGCTAAGGCATATAAACAGGCGTTGATTTGCCAAAATGTTGGGATTTTTATCCGTCTTAATATTCATCCCCTATTTCGTCAATAACACGTTATATTTCAATATTTGGTTTTTTATTAAACATTGTCGTTTTAACACGTTCAGCAAGAGAGATATTTATACATGAGTTAATTTCTCTCTGGAAGATTTCGTTGGGGGAAATTTTCAATTGTTTATACTTTTGATTATTATCATTATTATGAAAGGACGGTAGATTGGCAGTATCGGTAGAGAGACGGACACCATGCTTTGAAGCATAGACTTACGCCCCTTTATGATCTGAGTTCAAATCCTGTCGAGGTTAACTTTGCCTTTCACCCTTACGGGGTCGATAAAATAAAGTACCTGTAATACACTGGGTATTTGCTGGCCTTGTGCCAAAAGTAGAAACAATTATTATCATTATCGATAGTATTTTCCACAACAGTCGAGGTAGACTTGGATGGTACACGTGGTGTCAAATTTCTTCGATTATTATTATTATTTCTTCGATTATTATTATTATCGATAGTGTTTTCCCCAGCATTCGAGGTAGACTTAGATGGTACAGGTGGTGTCAAGTTTCTAACAGGCATAGTTGTTTCAAGGCGCTGTTCGACCTGGCGGCTAGGAAGTCTAGTAGCATGGCGACCTGTAGCACGTGTTGTTGATCCCATGTTTGTTGTGGGGGACTTACAATTAATACTATTTATCTTATTTTTACGTTCAACAAACGTCGCTTGTTGGCGTAATTGTTTCGCTGTGCAATAATTTAGCTCTGGGTGCATTTCGTCCCAGTGTAGCTTCATTCTGTTCATATAGCCAATGGAGGGATTGTTTTTTGCCATTTTATAACAATTAAATAAATCATTATTAAGTTCGCAACTCCAAGAGAAATGCGATTTATAATTTCGGTTTCTTCTGTAGCTACAACTGAATAAAGTTTGTTTACCTTCCTTGTTATTTGTCTTCGGTACTTCCTTAATTTTCTTGTTGATGTTGTGTGCAGCCATGCTGTTTGTAGTAAATCCTTGTAAAATGAATTATGTATTTAGTCGGATATCTCTACGAATTTGAATAAAAGGTGTCTTCAGAAGATATAGTTAGAAGAATAACCAGTTATTCAACATGACTGTAGTTGTGGCATTACTGTCGGAGATAGTATTCATCTTAAATTTAATAAATAGTCTCCCACGCCAAAATATGCGACTGATCGCGTTGACTGTATATATGTATGATTGTATGCATGTATGACTGTATGTATGTATGTATTTTATGTCAGGTCACCAGTTGGTGCTACTGGTAACATGTATCCCAGTACAACCCGTCTCATGGTCGGGTCGTTGGCGACTAAACTGGCAACCCCACCAAGGTTTCTTGGTGAGGAGAGTGACTTTGGACATCCTGCAGGACTAAAAACAAAACCTGTCAAAGTGCAAAGGAGCCCTTAAGAGTCAATGGCCATCCAAAATCACCGGGAGAGATGACCCCTTAGCCTTTGTCAAGGCAGAATTCTAGGAGAAGGAAAACTCTGATATAACACCTGCAACGCTGATGGTATCCAATGATGTTGACTTGTTATTCTTTTTGGTAAATATCATCTTGGTTAAGAGAGTGGGACTGGCTTTGTGCAGTGCCTTTGCTCACTATAAAAGCTTCATGGCACAGGCATTGCTTTATATCTGGAGATCTCTCTGCACTTGTCGTCACATGGTACCTTGGGCCCAGCACTATGTGTCAAAAATTGTCACAAGTGTAATGTTTGTACCAGAGTTTTCAAGTCGCTAGCTGGACTAAAAAGTCACACTCGTTCAGCGCATCGGTAGGGGTTCTCCTACATGGATATAAGGTAGTGGCCGTACTCGAAAACGAGTTGGCAGCCACCATGTATCTGTGTATCTGGTTTTATAATTTCAAATGTTTGCCAATAGAGAGAGAGTCGGTTTCTAACATAGATACAAGACTCTGTCATTGGAATTTACACAACATCAACTAGGTAGATATGTATGCATGTCTGCATGCATGTGTGTGCAGTTGTGGATGTTATTGTATGTGTGGATGTGTATCTTTCGAGTTGTATGTGTGCATGTGTACATGCTTTATATCTGTACAATTGTATATGCAGTTATTAGATGCAGAATTTTGGGAATATTTTACATATTTTTACTGTTCCATTAATGGATTGTAATTGTAATTTCCTAACTATGTATGTATATATGTATGTATGTTAAACCACTGGGAGTGAAGGACCCCTAGCCTGTGTCAGGGCATTCATCTAGGAGAAGGCAACTCAGGAAACTGGGATAACTCCGACATAAAACCTGCGGCTCAGTAGTTACCGATGATGTTGATCTTTTCTTCTTTTCGGGTTATAGCTACTGTCGCTCAGAGAGTGGGATTGGCGCAGTGCACAGTCTTTCCTCGATAGAATTAATTAATAATTATTAATAATGTTATATTGTGCAATGGCCATACTCGATCACGAGGGGGAAGCCATCATTTATGTATAGAGAGAAATGTGTGTGTGTGTGTGTGTGTGTGTGTGTGTGTGTGTGTGTGTGTGTGTGTGTGTGTGTGTGTGTGTGTGTGTGTGTGTGTGTGTGTGTGTGTGTGTGTGTGTGTGTGTGTGTGTGTGTGCGTGTGTGTGTGTGTGTGTGTGCGTGCGTGCGTGCGTGCGTGTGTGTGTGAAAGACAACAAGTTTGAATATGAAGCCGCCATGTTCAAAGGTCACTTAGTTTAAGAAAGTATAATAAAAAATAAGAGAGTATTGAAGTTTGCTTGAAGCATTGTGGAATAATAAGGTAAATTTCTTTAAAAATGTATTTTGATTCTGATATGGAGTGGAAGAGAAAATGATTGACTAAATGAGAAGAAGAAGAAGAAGAAGAAGAAGAAGAAGAAGAAGAAGAAGAAGAAGAAGAAGAAGAAGAAGAAGAAGAACGATGATGATAGAATTGTAGAAAGCGTTACACTGGAACACATGCAGACGATATGGAGGTAGAGCAAGGAAGTAGCGTAATATAACAGTGACAATGAGGATAATTGAGGTAATGGATGGAACTGATGAAAATAATGATGATATTAATATTAATGATAATGATGATGATGATAAAGAAGAAGAAAGAAAGAAAGAAAGAAAACCATAGTTAAGAAAATTAGATTTATATAAAAGTGGATGATGACATTATCCGATGTTTATGACTTTCTCTGCAGGGTATTAACAACGTAATTGAACTGAAGTGGTTACATTAGAAAATGTGGTTTGGTATCTAAGACGACCAAACTTCAATCATTACTTTGAATGTCGTCAATTCAAGTGTGATCTCTAAAGATCAGAGTCATTCATATAAATCAGCGCTCGGTTCCATCCCTCATGTATTTTAAGCTAATGGAAAATAAATGTCTTCTTGAATATAATAGTCTATTGCAGGTGACATCCCCAGACAAACCGGGGTTTAATTCCGTGAGCTATGTGACCTAGTGTATAGAGAATTAAGTATGAATTAGTGACTGAATGTCATGTCCATTTTGGATGCAGTGATGGAGGAATATATTAGAATTAAAGTACTCAAAATCACGAATCTGAGCGCACACCAGATGTAAGCATAATCATATCCTATTACCAGAATATGGATTCTTGCAGACGTTCAGACCAGGCCTCTGTCTTCCTCCCTATTAATGTTATCTTCTCAGACATCGAATTTCAGTTATTCTGGCTTGACATATCCTGTATCAATCTCACTGCCCACTGAAGGCCTACACATGTTATATACACTGCCAATAGAAAGGAAATCAAAGTGACTGACAGCTTATGTATACATTTTCCTTTTTGAATCTTCTAAATCAAAATATAAGACAAGATAATTTGAAAATGAGACGGAAATCGAAGCATGTTCAGTAAGGAATAATTTATTAATCTATGCCTGTTCATTAAAGTTTGTTTAACTAAAGTTTGTTTAACTAACATCCCAAATATAAGAGATCAGAGCACTCATACTGGAACACATTTAGGTCTCACATAGGGTTCATATTTGCGGATAGATCTAGACTAAACAGCAAGTTCTCTTGATGCATATTAAATATAAGGCAGTGGAGTAATAATTGTTATTTTACCGATGATCTGAACCTAGAACAATTATATACCGAATAAAATAAGACAGAGCAAGAGTCTGCTTCAAATCCAATATGTTCGCCAACGAAAATATAAAGATACATAATCAGGTTCCTATCGCCTAAGGGATGCTTTTCTGTAGTAATGTCAACTTAATATAATATCATTGTATAGGGAACAAGTATTTCATATGATTGACTGTAAAGGTTAACGGCCTTGGTGGTGATCTCTCAACCAATTAGGAAAGTAAAACTGAAATATCACCGAAATAGTTTGGTGGGTGAATGACTCGCTTCAATGTTTCTAGATTAGTGCTTATGGAAGAGATTTCCTCTATAGAGTTATTTTCTCTCTCAAATGTAGTTTTAGTTATTTGATCAATAAGGACAAATACAAATAGTTTAAAGTTTAAAGAGCATGAAGTGCAATTCATATTTCACATAAGTGTTTTTCTTTAAACCTACTCCACTTAAGGGAGAAGATGAAGTTATAAGCCTCAACGGCTTTGGAACTATTTTTGTAATATGAATTTAATGCATAATAAATGTGATGTAGTTCAATGACATCCTATCAATGACATCTTATTAACAGACATAGTAAGTTAAATTAAAAGCGCCTCCACGTGTTTTTGATATATTGCTCACTTTATTTCAATACCAATTTGGTAACGACAGTGATGTATCCCTTACACTTTTTAGTAGGAAGTTTCATTATCGCTAATAATGTTTCTTCTCTTAACAAATTTAATTTAATTGGGTTAAGAATTATTTTCGACTCACCACATACAAAAGGCACACTTGGGGAATTTTCAATCAGAGACTGACACAAAAGCTATATGCTCTTCACGTCATTCTATGTTGAGGAGGTCTAATAAGACCTTAAACATGTCTAGAAATGTCATCACAGTTTCCAAACGTCAGACGTACCCCCCCCCCCCTCACCACCATATCTCCACTTAATATTTATAGTTCTCGACTTTGTTTATTTCGATAAGAATTTTCATTAAGACTAATGATTTTCATTCCTATTACAAATGTAAATTACCTAAAACTTAATTTTCCTTTCATTAAATTATGAACTGCGCTTAACTAACTGCAACTAGTTGATTACGCTCGGCCAAATGACTATTAAACTTAATGGTATGAGGCAGGTTACTGTTTAGAAAAAGTTATTTCTTTATAGCTTATAAGATAAATCTCTTTCTATTTGATAATGTCGATGATTGTACTCTAAAATATATCTTCGAGATAATACAGAGAATTGAATTAGCTGTATTAATTTAATATTGAGGTAAATAAAATACGCAGAATCATCATGAATCTCTCTCATAGTTGCTACTGTAATCTTCTATCACTGAAAGGCGAAGAGCCTGATATGTAAAAAATTCAATTATGCTAAATGTATAAGTCTAAAATGTATTTTGTATGATTATTAGATTATTCCTTTTCGTTTTGACGCAATTCACAATATACTGACATTGGAATGTCTCTATAAAACTGTTAGTCAGTATCCAACGACAATAAAGCTCTTGCTACGTACAAACAATTCATTTTATTTAGCTGCAAACTAATCCTATGAGATATGCCTATTGATATGTAATGCTGTGTAAATAACACGACACTAGATGTATCAGATTGATGCAAAAATAATTGTGGTTTTGTGGTATTAAAAAAAATGTGATGCTTATTTTGGAATAAACTTTAATTTAATCATGTGCATGTAAGCGCAGATTTCGGTCTATTGATGTATGTTAATGGTGTTGCGTTCTCTGTTTATTCTTCTATATTTGGTGCTTGTCAAATTTAATATGAAAAGGAATTCGATAGATTTTATTGTAGGAGTTTAAAAGGAAACACAAAGAAGTGGAAGTTGCTCACAATACAATATCAACCAAACATTTTGTTAAGTAATTGTCAAAGTTTGTACAGCTCAACATTAGTTTCAAAATATTCGTGGTAGATACCAGAGCCTTGAAGATAGGGATAGTCGTAGATGACTTTCTGCGATTGACAATTACTAACTGTGGGGCGTTAAAAACGTTTAGCTTAGGACAACAACTTGATGAAGAAACAAACGTTGACTATTGAACAGTTGTTCTGCATTTGCCACCAAATTGGAAAATCAAAACATCTTAACTGTGTGCTGCACAAGATGACCGAAAATGCCTCCTCTCCCAAAAATAATCACATTGTAACAATGTATTGAAAATGAATTCTAAACGAAAACATCAAAACTATTTTCTAAACTGAAGCTCTATCAAAAAAGGTTATGGATACGATTTAATGGCTGATATGTGAGTTGATCTACTACTGTATCTTGAATTGTGGTGAAATAATCACATCAGAGAAATATTGAGAAAATACCGATATAATACAATGAACCCCAAGGTTTACATCCAGCACTGGTCCAAATCTTCTCCATGAAAACGCCTGACCACACGTCTTGCAAATAGCTCTGCTGAAACAGAGCGAAGCGGAATACGAAACTTTATTTCATCCACCGTACTCCCCAGATTTCTCTACAACCGTCTATCATATTTTCAAGCATCACGATATATGCTTGCAACAGAATTTTTTCAACTACCAAGCAACAGTTCAAAATGACAGTTCCATGACTCCAGAATTCTTTAATATAGATAAAAATAATCTTGTTTCTTGTTGTCGAAAACGTTTAAATTCTGGTGGTTATAATTTCAATTAATAATTATTATTCTGAGTTGAGTTATAATCCTTTTAAAGTTAATGGTTAAAAATCTGAATTATTTTAGTATCATACCGAATGTAAATGAACAACTTTTTACCGTACTTTTTTCTGTATTTGAATTTCAGTCGTATATAATTATAGCTAATTTAAAATCGAAAATCTCAGGCTTAAAACAGAATAGTTGTGCCCGAAGAAATATCCTGCATAACTGAACCACAAATATTTCATATGCTTATTGATATAAACGATTCTGTATAATAAGAGTTATCTACCATCATCTTTATATAATCATATTTATTATTCAACTGCATAGCAAAATACTATATTTAACATACCTTTGTGATTAGTATCATATGTTAAAGTGACTTCGAGCTTTTATTGACTTTCCATAAATAGTTTACATGCATCTTCCTGTAATATTCTTTTAGTCTGAGATAGTGTCTCAATTTATGAGCAGTATCATAAACTACACCCAGAAAAAATCTCTTCGCGTGATTTTCAAAACCTCCCTAGCAAATAATACAGAAGTTCTGCAATATTCTTGAGGATTATTCTGTCTTTATTTTGTTTACCTTCTTTATTTACTCATTGATCTCTCGATAATCCTGTTTCTTGCAACCTGCATAAACTCATCTTCCTATTCTTTCACTTTTTAGTCGCTGCCCCTCTCTTACATACACACACACACATACACACACACATTTCTTACTTTATTCCTTTAATTTAAAGTAGCCAGTGTATGCGAAAATCTTATGTTGTGTAAATATTACTTTGTGTGAGGAAGGTAAGTGCACACTGAATGTATAAGTATAATCATTAACTGCTATTATATTTTAGGCAGTTAAGCTTTTGTACACACATTAATTTCCAAAGTGATTGGCAGAATCGGTAGAGCGTCGGACACCATGCTTTGCAGCATAGAGTTACGGTCCTTTACGTTCTGAGTTCAAATTACGCCGAGATTAGTTTGCCTTTCATCCTTAGATGGTCGATAAGATAAAGCATCAGTGATGCACTGTGGTCGATTTAATCGACTTTCCCTTCCCCCCAAAATTGCTGACCTTGTGCCTATATCAGAAATCATGAAATTTTGCACTGGTTCCGAATCGTGTGCTCACAAACGAACATCTTGGAGGAAATTGTACGACATTAATCAACGCACAGTAACCCACTTCTAAAAGTGCGTGGAAATTAATTATTGGTCATTTATTTACACTAACTATTAAATTTCAATATTTGGCTATCAGTTCTTACTTCATTCTATCGCACTTCAAAACAATTGAGGCGTTGTCTTCTTTAAAGCAATTAATGAAAACATTATCCGTAAATCTAAGAAAATTTAATTAGAAATGTCTGTTATCTTTGGGCACATGTTAAATCTAATACGCAGCGATAGTTGTAGGAGATTTATATAAATACTAATAAATCTATACTTTTACATAAAGAAACCTTTTTAACTTGTCATTAGAGAACGATGTATCATTAAGAAATTATATGTGCATTAGAATATCCACCATATATCATTCTCATCATTTGCAGATATGACAAACATAAACCCATTGCTATGAAAACTAACAAGAAACTAAGCTAATCTAGATTCTGTACCAAGCTTGACGTTAATCCACATTTCCATCATTCGTGGATTACAATTACCTTTGCCGGAATCGTCTGACAAAAACCGATACGATTATCAATATACAATACAGTCCAAGTGAATGTGCTCGCAATCTTCAAAAGAAAACGTAAAGGAGTAAAGGATATTATCAATACTTTATTTAAACGCTGAAAATATTATTTTCCTGAAAACGTCAATTATTTACAGTATCAATAAGAACAAGTAGAGCCCGTGAAAATTCCATGGTATATATTTAGTTGCTATTTTTTCTCCCTTCAAGTTTCAGTTAATGTAATCTGTTGTATTACTTGTAAGTATATCACATATACTACATATCCATGCATATATCTTAAACCAACGCCTAATCCATGTGTATTTAGTAGTAAGTACTACAATTCGTAAGCCTATTACTAGCTTTGCACGGGTCTGTTGTTAGTAACAGTGTTTAATCTATATAATAGCCGATTTGTATTGGTCCCTTGGTTGGTCCGTCTGTCGTGTTCGACAACATAGTAGAAAGCAGGAGAGTGAGAGAGACCAAAAGGCAAAGAGAAGAAGAGAGCAAAAGGCAAAGAGAAGAAGAGTAGAGAGGGAAATAGAGAGAAAGACAACATTAATTTAGAACGTTATATAAATGCATAATGATGCATGCCTACAAAAATGCATGCAGACACACTCACACACCATGCACACTCTTACACCAACGCACACTCTCACACACAACATTTTACACACACACACACACACAAGTAAGTGGCTCACAAAATGAAAGAGGGAAAAGTAGCTCTATACAAACACATAAGTACGTGCGTGTACAATAAATTGTATAGCAAAGTAGCTAAACTTTTTTTTTTTATTTGAAAAAAAAATGTTTACTTCAGAAATTACGATCTGCCAAAAGTTATTTTTATTAAACGTATACTTATTTAACTGCAACATACACTATGTAATCAAATATTTATTGTGGGTCTCACTTGAGCTCTGTTAATAGTTGTTGGTATTTGAATTATTTTGTGTCCTTATAACGAAAAGCCAACAATGGGAAAATGCAGAGTCGTTAAAACATCGGATAGGGTGCTTTGTGGTATGTGTCCCGGCTCTCTGCTATCTCAGTTCATATCCCACCGAGGTCAACTTTGTCTTTCATCCTTTTGAGGTCGATAAAAAAGTAACCGTCTAGTACTGGAGGCGATTCTTATTCTATAACTCTTTCTCACTTCCACTCTGCCAATTTCTATCCTTATCTGGAAGAAATCTGCTGTATTCAGACCTGGAGAGGTATGGGTTCTGCCTGGAACCCATACCTCTCCAGGCCAATAATGCGCCCCTACGTGACCATACCATGCCATAGCGAAAAGCCAACCTTTGTAATGCCGTCTGTGCTCTGATATGTCGCATATACTCTCTAAAAACTACATATCGTGTCTATCGTGAGTAATTTTGACGAAACACAAAGCAGCCAGCTTATTTACCTTTAAAATAATTTATTTCTAAATAAAAACAGAACGTGTCACCAGGTTTGTTTACTAAAATTACATTTATTTGATTGTAGAAACTGTTATTTTATTTCACTAATCAAATATTCCATATATGTGTGTGTGTGTGTGTGTGTGTGTGTGTGTGTGGGTGGGTGTATGTGTGTGTGTGTGTGTGTGTGTGTGTGTGTGTGTGTGTGTTCGCTCTCTTGATTAGTTTATATATCATTAAACTATTCTAATGTACACACGCTATCGACGTCTGTGACAAACATCGTTTCTTTTACGTGTAAATTCGCACGACCTCGTATCGAACTGCAACCACCTCCAATACCCAGACTTATACAATTCTTTATAAGTGTTGTATTTTTTATTTTATTAATTTATTAGCCGTTTTATTTTTAATAAGTAAGCGTATTCTATTCTTTAAGAAATAAATTATATTCTTTAAGAAATCTGTGAATGACAACACTTTCTCTTTTTCCTTTTATCTCTCTCTTTACCCACCTTTCTTTCTTTCTCTTCGAGATACCGAAAATGAAGAAAATAGAGAGAGAAAGAGCGAGAGAGAAAGAGAATGAGAGAGATAGAGAGAGATAGAGAGAGAGAGAGAGAGAGAGAGAGAGAGAGAGAGAGAGAGAGAGAGAGAGAGAGAGAGAGAGAGTAAAATAATCATCTAAACGTTTCGCTTAAAATAATAAAATAATTGTGAAATACTCTTGAAATGTTTAATTTCCCGAATTAAACAAATAAACAAATAATTTCTTATATAAAGTCGTACTTGTTCTTAATCTAGAGACAAAAATAATCTAGAAATTAATCCAGTCTAAAAGCCAACTGAAAGTATTTAAGTTTGGAATTTAATCGTATAATTTGAAACCTGATGACAAATTAGTGAAACATTTCGTGAATTCGAGCAGCGGATTAAGCTGTGATGTTCGGAAATAATTATGTTATGCTATGAATTACAGAAATGAGAGTTAAAGCTGTCTGAGTAGACCAGGTATCGGTTTACCAGTGATGCAACGTGATGCCAGTTTAAATCCAACTACATAGCATATTTGACAAGCGTTTTCTATCATAGCCTAGGGTTCATCCATTCGAAGGAGGTAGATCCCTCATCTGGGACGTCACATGTTGTGACACGTTCTCCGCCTCCTATTTAGCCGCTTCGGCCACAAATCCCGGTACTGCACCCAGCAATGCAGAGGAAAGAAGGATAAACAAATATCGGGCATTGTCCATCAGCTTACTCTTTGCACCGGACACCGTCGAAACCTCAAGCGTATTTGGACCCCGTACTGCCGAGATCCTCCGCAATATCGGAACGTCAGTAGCCAGCCTGAGGAAGGAGCCCTGCAAGGTGGGATGGCTGTTGCAGCGGGTGTCGCTGGCCATTATCCACGGGAATGTTTTTGCGGTCTTTTCCGTGAGGCGGAGCCCCAATCCGCCGCGCCCTAGACTAGAGCCAATCACACTCTCCTCTTACTCCCCATTTTTCTGTGACACTAGAGCCCTTGCCTCTCCCTTATTTTACCTTAACCTTGTGCGTGTAATTGTGTCGAGAATAGCCCATGAGTTAGGATTCTTGCTCTCTTTCACCTGAGATGTAACCGGTCCTAGCAGTAAAACCCGTGCTAGTTCCGTCAACTTATTATATATATAATGAAATATATGGAGAATAGAAATGGCTGTGTAGTTGCTATTTCAGGTAACTTAAAATGCAGTGGGAATACGAAGAGAGCAAGAACAGGGCGGGGGAGTTTTCCTCATCAGTTGTCTACTGTGGGTCTAGGATATTTCTACACTTTAAAGACAAGATACCACTTCACCCCAGGGCGTCAATAACTGGATAAGTTATTGGGAAAACGAAGGAAGGAGGAAAGGAAAGCAAAGGGGAAGAAAAGAGAAACAGTAACAAAACAGCGAAAAAAACCCACAAACCAAGCAATGTGCGGGCAACTATAGGTAGGAAATCCAAGACCACCCCATAAAAGAACTTAAGTTCGAGACCGAGTAATCTATGTGTGTCTGTGTGTGTGTGTGTGTGTGTGTGTGTGTGTGTGTGTGTGTGTGTGTGTGTGTGTATATGATTTCGTTCCGTGTATGAACATAAATAAATAATATAATATAATATATAATATGTTATATATATATATATAAATTTTTTATTTTTTTATTTATTAAAATAACATATTAAAGTTTAAGCAAAGAATCGCTGCTTTCACCCTTAACGGGATCTTCTGAAACTCTATATATTTATCCTTATCGAGCCCTCTTTGGATTTACGTTGCACACTGTTGCTCACTGTAGAGCCTGTAATTAAGGATATGGTCCCAAAACATAACCGTGTGGATCAAGCAGCATATGAAACGTGATGCATAAGTTTATACGGAAATAGAGAACTATTGCTGCAAAAAACAGGACTGGAAAAAGCAAACTGGCTGAAATATAGACTATTTTTAGATATAAAACTATACTCAATACATTTCCTTCCAATCAAGCAGTAAATGACCGACCGTGTATTGTTCAGGAATCATTCATCATTCAAATATTTGATATTTAATGATTCGTTTCTGCGGATAAGAAATGTCAAATAATGAAACCAATGTTTCTCAAACAGATAAGGGAGATAAATCTTGAAAATTAATAGCCAAGAAAATTTGTTTGAACGATAGATAAATCAGTTAGTGCCTAAGTTCTCGAACATTTTACATACGCTGTCTAATCATATACGTGCGTCGGATGCGCCCGCATATGTGATCGAGTGTGTGTGCAATATATATGAATGTATATATAAATATATATATATATATATATATATACATATATAGGAAAAGAGTCAGGACCCTGACGGCTGAGCTCCGGGCGTTTGGACAGCTAGATCCGAACGTATATATATATATATATATATATTTATATATATATGTGTGTGTGTGTGTGTGTGTGTGTGTGTGTGTGTTTGTGTGTGTTTGTGTGTGTGTGTGTGTGTGTGTGTGTGTGTGTGTGTGTGTGTGTGTGTGTGTGTGTGTGTGTGTGTGTGTGTGTGTGTGTGTGTGTGTGTGTGTGTGTGATTATGTGCGTGTGCATGTATTTGTAATGACGTTTCATATTTATTCTTATATTAATATATATTCTTATGCACCTCACCTTTGCCTGCTATGTTTGTATGTTCTAAATGAATCAAACTTTCTTTTGTCTTCTCTCTGTTTTATACGCTCTCTCTCACACACATACTCTCCCTCTCACTCACCCCCCTCTCTCTCTCTTTCTCTATGTTAGTGCATTGCTGTTCGACATACAGAGATCAATAACATACGTACCAGTCTTAAATACTTGATATGATTGACTAAACACTTTGGAGCGCTACCACAGCATAATTACAGTCCAATGGTCCAAACTATTAGATGTATGAGTGTATGTGTGTGTGTAAGCAGGGCCGGTTTTAGAGTGGAGTGGGCTGGGTTACTTTCCCCAGGCCTCATTATCTGCGAGCCCTATCTGTGTGGGTGGGGCTAGTAAGATGTGCCCCAGGACTCCCAATAACGCGCCCCCTCATGGTCATTTTATCTATTAGACACACCAGAACAATACTTTTAACAAATAGTACTTAATGTCTATCTGTGATCAATTCATCACATTTTATCGACTTGAGCGACATCAAATCGTTACCAGAACAATAATTAACAAATAAATACCTATGGCAATTCATCAAATTTTCTCTACATGAGTGACATCAGATGGATGTTGTAGAAGGTAAAGCGGTGTAATCGTCCAGTTTATTGCAAGAATATGGTGTATAACATGGTGTATATACGTATGTGTGTATGGGTGCATTTATAGATTTATATATATAGTTGTGTGTGTGTGTGTGTGTGTGTGTGTGTGTGTGTGTGTGTGTGTGTGTGTGTGTGTGTGTGTGTGTGTGTGTGTGTGTGTGTGTGTGCGTGTGTGCGTGTGTTTCTAAGGGCACTTAAGTGTGAAAATTGCACTTAAAAATGAAGGTGGTCAATGTTGTTCTTTAACATATGTATGTTTATATAAGTTGACAATTCCAATTACATGGGCGAAGCAAATTGAAATGCAAAATCGATGGTTTGTGTATTATAAATGTTTGTGTATGAGGGGCTCCCCAAACCTGAAGTGCCTCGGGCCCCCTAAATTCTAAATCCGGCCTTCTGTTTAAGTGCATTTCCTATTAATGTTTTGTTTTGAGACCTTCACCCCAGAGCTAATATGTGTTCTTAAAATCGCCTGAAGCTAGACAGATCCACAGATAACAATAAAACTAATATAAAGAAAATACAAAAGAATTTTGTTATAGGTTTCCTGCTATCACAAATGAAGCAACTATGACTTGTACTTTTCAATCTGTAACAATGAACACAATGGCTGCTTTTATTCTGCTTTCTTTTATATCAATAATCACACACAATAGTCGTTGTTAGGTTTCCTCTTATGAAAAGAATCTCTTTCACGTTGTATATTCATGCATGCAAGTAGGTACATTTGAGCCGTAATATTTATGTTTGCTACCTAAGTGAGTTGTTTCTGCTTTTCATTATTATTATTATTATAATTATTAGCATTAGTATTGTGACAGAGTAATACGCCGGTGGAAACTTCACCTTGGAATTCTATAGAGGATTAGTGGCGGGCAAAAACGAGGAGGTACTTGCGGGGATTCTTGCCGCCGACGAAAGTCAACTAGCCGCTCTTTTCCGGTCCAGCACCCACGAATAACCTCCAGGAATCCCTGGCTTGGCAATGTTACAAGTAAGCATTGTCGATTCAAAATAACCTTACAGGTTTCGAAGTGCCGTCAGCCAGGCCTGTTCGAGATGCGCGCAGGGAGACGAAATCATTCTACATGCACTCCTCGAGTGTCCGTGTATTGCTGACTTGTGGGTTTATGTCGAACACCTGTTGTCGCATGTAGGACAGATCCGGCTACGAGCTGAGTCCATTGTGGAGATCACCCCGCCGTCCTCCTTTATAGGGAAAAGACAGGCAATTTTTAACTGCCCGGTGGCCATGGCGAAAGAGGTCGTGTTATGCATGCGTTTGAAAGGGCTGAAGATAAGCAGTTTCATCTTTAGAGATACTTCATTTTATCGTCCCCCATAGGAATGAAAGTCAAAGATGGCCTCGGCGGAACTGGAATTCAGAATGTACAGAGCCAGAGCAAATACCCCAAGGCATTTTCCAACGTTTAAATGATCCTATTAACAAATAACCGAGGCACCTTTGCTATCTAGGACCTTCTATAGAAAATATCAAGGGGGTTCAAGACGAGAAAGAAAATGCAAAAATCCATACACTGTAAGGGGATTTTTATCTTTTTATGAACGTTATCTTTATAGATGAAGCTATTTTAAAATATATATTTGCATCTAAATTATTTTAAAACCTTTCAACTTTAAAGATGCCGGAAAATTATAATCACATTTACCTTATTAATTTTTTTTTTTTCGGGGCGGGGGGGGGGGTTCTTGCTGGATAAAAATGTCTGACAGTATTTCCATGGGTCAACTCGGCTTGTCATCTTTCCGGGATCGATAAATTTATTACTCTCAAAGTTTACCTTTATCTAGTAATTCAATCCAGCAATGGGAAATCAGTGTTTTATGTTTGTTTTATGTTTGTTTTATGTTTGTTTTTGAATTTTTTCTTCTTGATATAAAGAAATATCAAGGAAAGATGTCAGCCGACTCATCTAACTACAGGGGGAAATTAGAAATTGTTATATTGCCTTAAACTGACGCAAGCGAATTCAGAAGCATAGTCTTCGATGATATGCTCTGGTATTAATAGTGATAAAGTGACATCCAATGACAACCATAACTATCTTCCCGTTCCGCAGTGGTAGGCTCCTTATCTGAAATGCGGTATCTTCTCCGGTGACAACCTGCTGCATTAGGTGACTAGCCTAGGCTTCGCTGCTCGTCAGTCCGAAGAAGGCAAACCGGCGAAGTATCAATCGCTCTCGGATAAGTTTGTGGTTGAGCCTATGGCAGGGGAGACTTCTGGTGATCTTGGTCCCTGGACCACATCTCCTCTCACTGCTACAAGAGCGAGCACCATGAGTTACAGCGGCTGTTCCAGCGTATCTACGCCGCCATCCTCCGGGGCAACATCTTCTCCATTCTGACCGCTAATACCACAATCCTTAAACAGTGAGATGTTAAACATGTTTAAAGAAAGATTTATGTTATATGATACATAAGCAAAATAGTTGTAAGTGTTTGATTAATATTTTTTTTAGTTGCCCCTTTTTAGAACCGTGTTACCCCTATGAATTTCAAATCTAGGAACCGGTTTCAATACTTTTATACTATTTATACTGACGGCGTTCCATATTTTTTAAATAATGCGACATATCAGCAGCTAATTAATGCATTATATTTTCTCCAAAGCATATAAGGTTTTGTTTTTGGCGTGACTTCAATTATTTTATTGCACTGCTCATGTTGACACTAGTTTAACCAATTAGTATCTAATTACATGATTATATTTATTATTTGCATTCTTGTTATTGATTATTTTAAAATTTAATCTTGATATTCAATAATGAAAGTATTTAAAAAGGGAAGTATTTACGTTTCAGATTATTTCTTCCATCTCCTTCTACAATTAATGTTGTAAACTAATGTTGTAAACTAATTCGACCAGTGTTGTTTAGTAGTGTCGAACAGTTTAATGGTGGTTGTAAAAAAAAAGTGTTAAATGAAGATACTGTATTTAAAAGAATTATTACAATATTTACAAAACATAAAAAGATTATTAATCATCATTATTCGAGTTTTTTCTCACAATTTTAATAATAAGACTGCAAGTCCTGCTTAAAGTAAAAGAAAGCTAACCACTTAATCCAGCACGCTCACATTTTCATTGTCCCACTCATTTCTTCGCTGTTTGTTGACCAGAGCAATGTGGAAAACAGTTCACCCTTCGATTCACTTTCATTTTACTTATATTAACCAACTCTCTATTTGTCGCTTAACAGCCCCCTACTTGCACATTATCTTCTTACAGTGACTGCGAGCAAATACACTAAGCTCATTATTATACATAAATACTTGCGGTGATAACTGTTTTAATTTGTTTATTTAGGTTTTTATTTGTAATAACTATTTAATGGAATGTTTTGAGTAAATTACAGTATAACGGATAATATTTTCAATCGTTTTACAAATGGCGGTTTATTGTCGATATATAAAGAGAGGGAGAATTAAATCAGTTGACGAAAGATATACAGTGCCGGTATGTGGTACGTTTTGCAAATGGCCACTAGCATAGCCAATGTTTGTTTACACTCTTATTAATGTTATAGAAATAATAAGATAAGATAATCATATAATTGTTTCTATTTTAGGCACAAGGCCAGCAATTATCCAGTACATTACTGGTACTTTATTTTATCGACCCCGTAAGGATGAAAGGAAAAGTTAACCTCGGCAGTAAGTAAAACAACATTTGTAATAACATTATCTTTATTTGGAACATGATATTCTCTGACTCCCGCTGCATTGCCTATCCACCGAAATACTTAGCCGCCTAATCCACCAAATGTTTTACTAATTGAAAAGCATTCCTTGTATTATGTTTGAACTTCTTATAATTATATATTAAAAGATTGGTTCCAGAAAATCTAACATTACAAGACTATGCATGTACTATCTACATGTATCCTGTCTTTTGTTGAATGTACTATGAGATATATATATGTCAGACCTGACAACCTTTAAAAGCCCAAACGAGGAGTAGCATGAAAAAAGGTGCCCCTAAACGGCGAGATATGAGACAAAGTGGGGAGACTTTACATAATGAAAGCTATACCCATTTTCACAAGAGAAGACATCTCTCACCGACCTCGAAGTGGGTGGGAGATCTCCACGTCGGATGGGGAGAGTTGACAGGTCTGCCATGTAGCTTTGAAAGATACTTCTATCTTCCATATGAAACATAACTCTATTATTAGCTTTCTATGTACTTACGTTACGTCTATTGATGCTTAACCCTAGAACAGGATGTTAGAAAAATGTCATATTAGGATCACAGGAATAGCTGGTCTTGCGGTGGAAAATGATTATCTAAGCGCTCTAAGAATTTCTTTTTTTTTTATGGAGAGGTAAACCAGAAATCTGTTCTGGGTTTATTCCTGGATCTTTTGGGTAAGAGACAGAATGAGTGTGGCAAATCTTATGCTTGAAGCTGCTGTCTAGTAGGAACCTATTTTAGAAGGGGCAGTCTTATTGAATATGACTTTAGAGGAAACTAAATTAGAGATTTTGCAGATAATGGTGGCGAAAGTATTGTTAAAGTCTAAGGATGGAGGTAGCAAGATATTCCTTAATATATATATATATATATGTTTCTAATTTAGTATGTGGAAACAAAGTTGTTAAATCGAATGTTTCATACAGGAAATCCACCTTAGTTAAGTCAGTGTCTACTGTTATCTCAAGGCCAATGTATGAAATATAGATATTAGATCTTTAAGGAAGGACTTTAATGTGTTGATATCACGATGCTTGGAAAAATCAAGACTGACATCCCGATATATACTAATAATTAGAGAATCTGGTCTCAGAAGGAACAGGATAAACAAGGCGACCCGGTCGCTCACATCAACAATGTCATATGAGACCCTTTGAAATATCAACAAGATCCTATAATTCAGTTTTTCTCACATACGTGGACCCGCTGTTAAAAATTAGATTATTATATGTTTGTATAGTCAAATTTAAATCAGAGTCATTGACGTTGATGAATCTACATGCGAAATCGAAAATATTAATTATTAAGGGATAAAAGCCTTCCACATCAAACTGGGCGAATTTAAATCAACGTTTACGTAGAATGTTTCAGAACGAATGTAGATTTGTTTGAGTGCTGTGGTTCAGCATTTTTACATGTAAAAATGTTAACATTCTTGATAATTTTATTGCTAGCTGACTGGTATCATCGTCCTCACCGTTTGCTTTCACGGGTTAGACGGCTGTCACGTATTGAGGTCTGGCATGTAGGTGACTAGTTCCGGCTCGTACGTTTTGCTTTGGTATGGTTTCTACAGCTGGATGCTCTTTCTAACGTCAATCACTTTACAGGATGTACTGGGTTCTTTTCGTCGAGGCGCCAACACTACCACCTTATAAGGTGAACCGTGTGCTTTTGTCGCAGCATCAGCACTAACTCAAGAGGCATTAAGGGGTCGAGGCTGAGGTACAGATATTGTACTACTGGTGAAGGTTTATGAAGCAAACGGTTGGTCTCTGACATATTGCGGGGTGTACCTGGCTTTCCTTGAAGGACTAAACAGGATATATATATATACGTATATATATATATATGTGTGTGTGTGTGTGTGTGTGTGTGTGTGTGTGTGTGTTTTATTGGGGGGGGGGGCTATTGAAATATGTACGGTGAAACGTGATGTCTTTATTTTTCGAGCGGTTATGAGGCGAACTTTTCTTTTCAGAAAGATACACCGTTATCGTTCAACCCCACTAAAACCTCTCCATATTCGCTTTCATATTTTCTTCCATGCAATCATGCTATTTCCTTTGCTATTGCCGTAATCTATTCTTCGACAATAAAATACAATTGTTCTCTGAAAGGAACGTAAGAAAAATCTCTTGATAGAAAATGGTGCCAGCATCTACAGAAACGATTTGCGGTTGTGAATGATGTATGATACAATAGAGATGTCAATGTTAGTAAGAATGATGGCGATGGTGGCGGTGGATGGTGATGATGATGGTGGTAGAAGTATCAGTGATAATACAAAGGAGGTATTGGCATTCCTTATGATAATAGTTGCGTATGGAATAACAGTAGTAGAAGTGTTGTTACATGATTAATGAAGGATTTATTGATGTTAATGTTTTTGTCGTTGTGGTTTTTGTTCCCAGATCAGCTCTGATCGAGTATAACTATGATCAATGACATTTCTCACATGACATTCCCGCTTTTTTTTTTCTATGATATTGTGTATCTAGGACTACAGTATCCTAGTGGTGTTGTTGGTGGTCATGGGGATCATGAATCTCCTAACAGACGTTTTGATAGTGTAATTTAATTGTTTCTATTTTTGGCACAAGGCCAGCAATTACCCAGTGCATTACTGGTACTTTATTTTATCGACCCCGTAAAGATGAAAGGCAAAGTTAACCTCGGCGGGATTTGAACTCAGAATCGCGAGGGTCGATCAAAGCGTGGCGTCCGACCCTCTACCGATACTGCCAATCCACCAATTTAATGTAGTGTTGTTGGTTATTTCAGATCAGCCCTGGTGAAATAGTTATGATGAAAGGCATTATATTCGATACCTTCTTTTTCCGCCCCCTTTTCTTCAGCTAGAATAAAAATTCAGACTGCATTATCCATTATCCAATGTCTTCTTCTTCTTCTTCTTCTTCTTCGTCTCCCACTTATTCCTGAGAGGGTTGTGGGGCAAGAGACCTCAAATACCCCTTCCAGCGAGTCCTGTCAGAAGCAACAGTCTCCAACTGATCTGGCTGGATCACAAGCATTGGATGTTATCCAACTACCTTGGTCGGGCTCTACGCCTGGGTCTCCTGCCAGTTGGTTTTGTCCGTAAAATCTGTCCAGCGATTTTTTCATGAGACATTCTAACCACATACCCATAGTATCGGAGCTGTGGTCTCTAAATTCAAAGAAGTAGCAGTTCTACCTGGAGAGACACTCCGATCTCCGAGCTACGCACTGTATCGCGCAACGTACTCTAAAGACTCGTCGGAGGAACCCCATTTCGGCTGCTTGCATTCGCTATCATATTCTTTCGGTCATTACCAAAGATTCATGTTTATAGGTAAGAGTAGCAGGAATACAGAATTGAAGGTAGTGAGTTTAGCTATATATCAAGAAAGATAAAACAGTAGAGTATGTTTTGAGGAAGATTTGTTTGCTGTTTCTAACCTGATGAGTGGCTGCTTACATACTCTCTCATTGTGGTTGTTGTTTGGCCCAAGGTGAACCATGTTCAAAGGCATCCCAGCTATGTCCATCAGGTCTTTCTCTTATGTGCAAGAAACTCAGGAGCACATTACCCAACATGTCTACTTCTAGAAGGTAGGGTGTGATATGGAGGGAGTTTGGCTGTTATTTCTAGCAAGAATTTTTACATAAAGCTTTCTCAGTGGTTTATATTAGTGGGAGTATTGAAGGTTGTGATGGGCATATATGGTGGTTGGGATTGTACTGGTTGTAATGATAGTGTTATGGCGACGGATTATGTCATATTATGTTGTTGTTTAACACAGGCCACACTTAACTAAATAGACTTATAAGTAAAGACATTAGTCACAATGTTTCTTTTTTTATCAGACATAGAGTATCGCGTACTTCATTATAGTTTTCTTGTTTAAAAAAAACTTTAGATGTTTAGAAGACTTATTTCCCTGTGAATGAAAAACTGACACCAGAGAAAAGTCTTCCATTTAGCGCAATACAAATAAGATTAATAATAATAATTGTTTCCACTTTTGGCACAAGGCCAGTAATTACCCCAGTACATGTCTAGAACTTTATTTTATCGACACCGTAGGGATGAAAGGCAAAGTGAACCTCAGCGGGATTTGAACTCAGACAGCAAAGGGCCGTAATTCTATGTTGCAAAGCATGGCCTTCGAACCTCTACTTCTACTGCCAAATGATTTATACTATAGGCACAAGGCCAGCAATTTTGGGGAGGGGAAAATCGATTAAATCGACCCCAGTGCATTACTAGTGCTTTATTTTATCGACCCCGTATTAGCCACTCAGAGATCATTAATAAAACATTAAGGACAGTGCAGGGGCTACTGCTACTACTACTACTACTACTACTACTACTACTACTATTACTACTACAGCTACTACTATTATTATTATCCAACGCAATTCTACCTTTACGTGGTCGGTTAAAAATAGTAGCCAAATTCCCCTGAAATCATGCCGGCTTTGATCAAGTAGCTCTATGATCAAAGGCATGCCAGCCGCCACCATTCCCAATAAATACCATGTATAATTTACTTTCGACATTGCATAATGCATAATTTTCTTTTCTCTATTTCATTTTCTTTTTCTATTTTGAAAGACGGTAGAATTTTATTCCTACGCATTGTACCGCTCTTTCTATTCCTTACTCCCTCGCTAGCTCGTTTGATAACTGTTATATAGATACATATTAATTTCATTACTACCATTATTACTTCCAGTGTCGCCACCTCCACCACTACCATTGTCAACACTACTACTACTACTATTACTACTACTACTACTACTACTACTACTATGGTAACAGCAATATATGTGCGCGTGTTTTTTTTGTTTCTGTGTGTGAGTGTATGTGTGCGTGTTTGTGAATGTTTGTGTGTGTGTGTGTGTGAGTGTGTGTGTGTGTACGTGTGTGTGTGGGGGGGGCATGTGTGTGTGTGAGTGTGTGTGTGTGTTTTTATCTATTGAAACTTGCAGACGATCTCTCTAGGTCATTTGATATAAGAGAATTCTTGTCAAGAAATAGAGAAGAAATAATGTCGTACAGACACACACACACACACAAACATACACACACACGCGCGCACAAACATACGCTCACACACACACAAACATACGCTCACACACACACAAACATACGCTCACACACAGAGACATACAGAAACACCAATTCTCATCTTCCTACGCCTTGTTCCGCTACTTCTATTCGTACAATAGATTCCTTCCTACTGCCACTGCTACTACACCTGCTTCTTATCTTAATTATACTGCCACTTCATCTTCTCACGCCCACCTCATCCTGCAACTACAACTGCTACTGCCTCTCACACTGTTACCATTAAAAGAGAGACTAGGAAAAATACCCAGGGTCACCTGCTGCATGAAAACTTATTTGTAAAGAGGTTCTAGTATTAGGCTCACAGTCGTGAGGTTGTGAATTCGATTCCCAAACCGGGCGGTGTGTGGTGTACTTGGCCCCTTATTTCAAGTTGCTTCAGTTCACCCAGTTGGAGAAAATGAGATGCGACGTCACTGATGTCCAGCTGTATTGGCCTTTGGACAATATCAGTGTTGTGGAAAGGAGAGACTGGTATGCATAGACGGGCTTGTTCCTCAGAACGTTCCTTTCTGAGTGCAAACCTATGGTCATTCATGACCGAATGTGGACTATGACTGGTGCCCATTTTACTATTAATATTAATACAGCGCATCAGAATATCAAATTTTCCTCAAACCAGAACGCTAGTTCAAATGCTTATAATCGGTTGGATTCTACATTAAAGTAGCTAAAAACCATATGGTAGTGTAAAGCAGGATAGCAGATTACTTCCTGAGTGGGCAGGATAGTGTTTCTAGATTAGAGATACAAACGTTCCTTGGGTGTTCTAAATGTGTGTAGGTTTTTAAAAGAGATTTGACTATAGTACTTTATATATTACTGCAACAACGAATGGCCTGTCTCTTTTTTTTAGATGGTGTTAAATTTCTGTTGCAGAGATACTCAATGTAATAGATATAATTGTTTCTACTATTGGCACAAGGCCAGCAATTACCCAGTGCATTACTGGTACTTTATTTTATCGACTCCGTAAGGATGAAAGGCAAAGTCAACCTCGGCGGGATTTGAACTCAGATCGTAAAGGGACGTAACTATGCTGGAAAGCATGGCGTCTGACCCTCTACCGATACTGCCAATCCACCATTATAATGATTACTAAATATAATATTGTATTCGTTCAATTTTGCCTTTCATCATTTCAAGGTCGATAAAAGAAGTACCAGTCCAGTACTGGGGTTGGTTCTTCCTCTATGTCTCTTTTTCACTCCCTCTCTCACACACACACACACATACTCTCTCTCTCTATATATATATATATATATATATATCACCCTCTCTCTCTATTTCTTCTGGTAGAAATTGGCTGTGCCCAGACATGGAGAGGGAAGGGTTCCGTCAGGTTTAAACTGTCATGACAGTGCCCCTATGACTCTATCAGGAGTTAAGGGTCCATACATTCAAGTATGTATATATGAATTCAACATGGCGAATGGAAAGTGATACTTATAAAGGACGGTGATTTGACAGAATCGTCAGAGCAGTAATTAGTTACAACACTTTACGTTCTTTGTTCAAATCCCTTCGAAGTTATATTTCATCCTTCCGGCGATATAAAATATGCATCAGTCGAGTATTGGGGTCGATATAATTTCTTCCATCTTCCCACCGAATAACGTTGTTCAATCATTTAGGGGATTCTTCTGATCAGGTAAAGGTCAAGTAATTGAATCTGTTTGGCCCTATTGATGAGTAGATAAAATAAGTAGTAAATAGAAATATATGAAATATAGTATCTCTAAATGACTATCATACATGAAAGATGAACTGCTACTATGAATAAATACCAGTTGATGGATATATGTCAATATGATAATTTCAAATCATCTGCAAACGAACACGTTCACACATTATAATAAATGTATCCAAATATATCGAAGAATGTTAATATATTCACCGCCCCCACAAACACACACGCACGCACACAAACACACATACACAGTCAAACACTCAAAACAAACTTCGAGCTGAATAAAGACAGATGGCTCTTTCTCATTTGTTTCATATTTTTTTCAATCTGGCTATTTATATGTAGCTTTGAATTCAACGAAATCGGAATTGAAGCAAACTAGCGATATTAAGTATATGATATTTTAGACTTGCAGCATCATTGATTAGAATTTTAACCTTATATCTTACACAAACTTAATCCAAGTAAATGTCGAATTTGTTCTCGTGATCAATAAAATTATGTTGATAGTAAAATGACTTAATGTATAGAATATTGGATTGCCATCTCTTAGTTTTGAATTTAGAATACCAAACCACAATGTTGTTACGTTTCTGGTGTTTCTTTCTTTGTTAACCCTTTTAAAAGGTATTAAAACAAACAAAATATATTATATGTGTATATATTGACTATTTTAGTGTCTTATAGACCTCTTGATAGTTTATAACTTATTTGACTATCTATCCACAATAAAGAAGTCCTTTGTGCTTCAAATATTTGACTATAAATTCATGATCTCGTAACTATAACACCAACATTTTATCAGAACATCACGATTGCTACCACTTTGTAGAAAAATGTTCTTGATCATATTATTTTTATGAGTTGAGAAATGTATTCTCAAAATACTTTTTTATTTAATATCGTCTGTTAAACATCATCTGCCTATGACGTGAGTTTCATATTGTCAAAAGACTGAACATATTTTCTATTCAGTCATAGAATTAAGGAAATATTCATAAATAACCCTTACTTTCCGTTCTCTCCTCACCGGTATGGTTTCCGTAGAGCCATGTCTAGCAGAATTTGCTATCTTACGCCATGCATCAGTGGGCTTTCACTTTCATAATAAATCAATATTGTTACTCTTGACTTTAACAAAGTTTTCGACCATGTCAGGCATGAGAATTTCATAGTTAAGTTGCTAGTTGATGGGTTCTATCCGTATCTCGTCTATTAGATCTCTTTAACGTACTGATCTCTTTAACCCACGTTCTATCAATTTCGCTGTCTCCAGGTTCGGTTATATCTCTCATATTTTTCTGTTTTACATCAGCCCTACTTTTTCTGTTCAAACGAACCAGAAAACTCTTCACTGCTAATGATATCACCCTTCACTTCTTGATAATTGCCATCGCACGGGTATTATCCACTTTCTTGACATAGCACCATACATGCACTTTTATGAGCACTCGTGAAGGATAACCTAGTCTTCTTCAACAACAGAAAATTGATAGAACTGCCTTATCAGGCTAAACGACTTCTTCAAGGTTAGAAAATACTTCAAATTTAATCATTTTTAACCGTGTCCCCCATCCAATTATAAAGGACAAGCAAGCAAGGCCTACATAGAGTACTTCCATATTTGGGACTGCTATTCTCAAAAACATCGTATTCTACAACCAAATACGCTGATTGGCGTACACTTATACACCAAAATACCATAAACTGTTTCACGCCTCTTGTCTCTTTTACCATCACTACAATGCCCACAACTGTTAAGAATGTCCAAACCTTGATACATCCAGGACTCACATGCATCACCTAATTCTCTTTAACTTATTAAACCTACTGCCTTTCAATCCTTATAAATTTCACACTAAATGTTTTGCTCAATGTATTATCATCAAAACTAACTTTCTGGAATTCCCTTCTCTTTTCACATAGGTGTAGTTATCAGCCATGATTGAGCAAACCGATCATCAAAGACTTCCCAACAGGCTTGATTTAAAAAGATATTCTTCATTGGGTCATTTTTAAAAATAATGATACGATGTTTTGAAGGAGATTATGCTTATATTCCTAGCAGCTCAATCGAACGAAGCGACTCCCTGGAGGATTCCTATAGTTTTCCCCAAGTCAGCCCTGATTGAGCAAGCCTATCACTGAACGTATTCCAGCCATGAACATTCAACACTACATGTATGTCTAATATTATACTAAATGTCTTGCTTATTACGACGGTAATATATGATTTACGGGAGATAATGCAGAAAACACAATGACAGAGGAAAAATGCTTCGGGTGAAAAAGTCTCAGGAAAGCTTCAATAAATGACTGATTTTAATTTTAACTTTTGTTTCATTACATTCTTTAAGATACTGAATAAAGCGTGATATTTTCTTTCACGGATACGTATGATTATTATATAAATTGCGTTATACATGTATTGTTAATGAATAAGCGGCTTAAAAAATTCGTTGTTTTAATCAATATATCTATTATTTATGGAATAAAGTTTAATAACATTATGGTATCTTTTTTATTGGCATTTCTTCACAGAAAGTTAATAATGGCCTAGGAGGGAGAGAGAGAGAGAGAGAGAGAGAGAGAGAGAGAGAGGAATGAAGAAAGAATAAACGAGGAAGATATATAAATAGATGGCCAGGCAATTTAAATGAAATGTGATATTTTTCCTATAACAAATCCCTGAGCCAAAATTGTGGCATTATTTCCGTTCACTCCTATTTGTTTACCTACTCACGTTTTCCCTACAAATTCAAGGTTAATGCAGGCTGAACAACAGCATATATTGCGCTTGTCTACTTGGAAGGGCCCGAAAAGGTCATGAGTGCCGCTCCTATTCTTCAGACTAAATAATTCATAAACAGATTTATAAATAACACATCTTAATAATAGAATAAACATGAAACACGAAGAAATATTCACTCATTATGATAAATAATATTTATGAAAAAATAATATAAATATGTAAGAAACAACATTGAATGTTACAGCAATACATTAGTAAAAAGGAATAGAAAATGCTATAATGTCAGCTAAATATTTGTGTCAACGCCTACATTTTCCGAAAATAACACCTGGTTAATATGTTCGATAACAGCTGACGGATAGCAGCTGCACTAGTCTCAGGTTCTTGAGCCATGAGCAAAAGCAAGAAATTTTAATGCAAATAGCTGTCTTATCTATCGTTTGGCTGGTTGTCTGGTGAATTATAATACAGACAAAACACGCACATTCTTTCAAATGTAGACACTTATGTTGAGGACATTTGACAAATTTGTTACTAATGTATAACTATGAATCTCTCTCTCTCTCTCTCTCTCTCTCTCTCACACTCTGTCCTTCTCTGGTTCTCTCTCTTTCCCCCTCTCTGTCTCTCTCTCGCTCGCTCTCTCTCCTCTGTTTCTTTGTCTTCACCCTCTTTGTCTCTCTCTCTCTCTCTCTCTCTCTCTCTCTCTCTCTCTCTCTCTCTCTCTCTCTCTCTCTTTTCTCTTCTGTTCCTCTCTCTCTCCCTCTCTCCTTTGTTTCTATTCTCTTTGTTTCTCTTTCTTCCCCTCTCTATCTTTCTCTAGGTCATAATTAGCATCAGTTAAAAAACGTCAATAAAATAAAACATCTGTAATATCAAACTTTGTTCCAAAAGTTTTACAAAGGAAATTTTTAAATTAAATATTAGAAACTAACATTAGTGCTCGAGGTTCCTCTGAAAACAGATTACTCAGTTGGTGGGCAGTTTCTTGGAAAATAGTATTTGCAACTCTGTATAAATATAGGGTGTCCCCCCCAAAATGTATGCACACTTTGATTACCCGTACAGGCAATATTTATTAGAATGCTGTTGAAGTGTGTATACATTTTTGGGACACTCTATATATAGGTATATCCAATGTATATCCAATGTATGTGTGTGCATGTGCATGTGTGTGCATACATGTATGTGTTATGTGTATATGCATGTGTGTATCGTAGTCAATGTTCTTGCTTTCGTCCAGTAACGTAGTAGTTCGATAAAAGAGATCGATAAAATATGTAATATATTGAAATAACTACTGGACTCAATATAATCTACCTAAACTCTTTAAGACGTTGCTGCAGTATGACCGCAGTCTAGTTGAATGATTGAAACCAATTCAGTGAAAGATCTGATTCATTTTATTGTTGTTCATTTGTTTTGTTGATTGTGTATTATATACTTTCACAGGGCGGTGGATTGGCAGTATCGGTAGAGGGTCTGACGCCATACCTTGCAGCAAAGAGTTACGGCCCTTTACGATCTGAGTTCAAATCCCGCCGAGGTTAACTTTCCTTTTCATCCTTACGGGGTCGATAAAATAAAGTACCAGTAATGTACTGGGTAATTGCTGGCCTTGTGCCAAAAGTAGAAACAATTATATACTTTCAGTACAACTGTCCAAACTAACTGTCGCTCCTTTATAACTACAGATTCAAACTATAAATAGGAATTCACAATGTTCGCCACAAGTGTGAAAATACACTCTTGACAGGTGCAATGTGTTCGAACACGGAAGAGCCGAATTCCCATCATCATCGCCCCCATCTCTCTCGCCCTACCCATCCCACTGTATAATGAGCAAATGGGGTCCCACGTGCTGGCCGCCCCACAGCCCCGGCGGACAGAATGGAGAAGACGTTTCCCCAGAGGATGGTAAGGGAGATGCGCTGGAAGAACCATTCCTGATTGTGTATGGAACAAAAATACCACCGTAACCCACCAAACAGCAAGCAGTAAGAGCCTTCGCGTTCGCTCCAAATGTTAGGACTCACTTTCACCAAAGATTCTTCGTGGTAAACTTACACCCTGAACATAGTTATTACTGTATCGAAAAAACTGACGTTTCTTTTAATAAACAGAAATTACTTTTAATAAACAGAAATTACTTTTACATCATTTACAAAGCTCATGTTAGAAAAAGAATAGTGGTGTTTTCACACATACTCAACCTCCTGCACCACACCAAGAAAAAAGTTCACACGTCAGATTGACATAGAGTCACAGACAGTCAGGCTCCACATATAGGAAAATGTCACTCGTCAGATTAGCATAGAGTCAGTGACAGACACATCCCAAATTTTATCCCTCAGATTTTCTGTCCCCTCTATATGCCTTTTCTACTGCTACTACAATATCCTTTGTTCTTCGGATCTTCTCTCAGATATTTCCCCATCAATCGTCTCTCCTCCTCTATTTTTCCTCATGGACATATTGTGAGAAATAATGTTGTAACTATGTGTTTTTATAGGTAGGAACTCGATCTCATTATTATGGCCTGATCTAGCTAATGCCTGATTATAGTATTGTGAGTTTTTGCTAAATATGCTAAATATCAAAATCAACTTCCTGATTTTTTTATACATTGTGATAGAGTAGACTGTATTTAAAATTGAAAATTAGATATAAATATATAACCTTTTATATAAGGGACTCAATTGAGGCACCATATAATGTATGTTAGAACAATGAATTTAGTTATGAGAATCAGCTAGTTAGCTCCCCTTACGCATTAACTCCCCTTAATTATACACCTACTTCCGGGTAATAAACCACTGTAAATTCTCGCAGCAGAAAGAACCTATTCTATAAATATGGATTAAATAACACTGAGCCTCAATTCGCTACAATAATTTAATGCATCAAACATTCAATACGTAATCATCGTAACTTATGTGATGGATGTAAAAACTATTCTTCAATTTTCTGAATGTGAAAATAGTGGTGGATGCGAAAACTATAACTTTCTTTTTCTTTTTCTTTTTCTTTTTCTTTTTCTTTTTCTTTTTCTTCACACATACTTTTTTGATCTATACAAAAAATACCCTACCACTACAACCACCATAATACTCTTGCTTACCCGCTTAAAGTGCTTGCATTACATGTAACACCTTGCCACACAATAATCGTATATAAATGAGACACACTTGCATGCTCCATGTGTGACTAACGCATACACTATCTACTAGATCTGATTATCAAACTATCCTCTTACATTATCTGCGTTATCTGCCGCATGTATTTTGATTTTAATTTTAATTTTGATTTTAAATTTGAATTGCTGTATAAATATTGTATAGTATAATATATGTCAATCCACTGTACATCAATATATATATATATATATGTATCTGTATGTCTCCTGCGTTGGATAGGAGATCAATTATATGTACAAACATTGAAAAATGCTCCGAAGACTCTAAGCCTAGGTTTGGATGAAACAATTGTAAGTGAATAAATGCTTTTTAGACGTCTGGAACTAGCTGTTGAACCAGAAAGAGCTCAGCCCTCGGGTCCCGATTCTTTATAATATATATATATATGTATTATAATTATTATATTTCCATTAGTGATATTATCTCCAAATCGCAACTCTCAGCGGCAGAAGTAAAACCGTATTTCTAAAGAACTCAGCGCGCTATGCGTTCGAGGAGTCGATCTTTCACCACTTATGATCGTTATTACAACACTCAAATAATACACACACACACACGCATATATATATATATATATATATATATATATATATATATATATATATATATATATATATATATATATATATATATATATATATAATATTAAGGATACTATTTATAGTTATGCATATTTTAAACTGTTTATAGTTAAGTATATTTTAAACTATAAACAGGGAAGGTCAGTAATTTATTACTACCTTATTACCAGTAAGATAAATAGCTCAATGTAATAACATCAGTTGTTCTACAGAGCAGTTATATAGAATTCTCAAGAATCAAAGCTATGTTCAAAGCATTTATTCACTTACAATTGTTTCATCCAAACCTAGGCTTAGAGTCTTCGGAGTATTTTTCAATGTTTGTACATATAATTGACCTCGTATCCAACGCAGGAGACATACAGATACATATATATATATATTGATGTACAGTGGAGTGACATATATTATACTATACTATATTTGTACAGCAATTCAAATTTAAAATCAAAATCAAAATTAAAATACAATTAAAATACACGCGGCAGATAACGCAGATAATGTAAGAGGATAGTTTGATAATCAGATCTAGTAGATAGTGTATGCGTTAGTCACACATGGAGCATGCAAGTGTGTCTCATTTATATACGATTATTGTGTGGCAAAGTGTTACATGTAATGCAAGCACTTTAAGCGGGTAAGCAAGAGTATTATGGTGGTTGTAGTGGTAGGGTATTTTTTGTATAGATCAAAAAAGTATGTGTGCAGAAAAAGAAAAAGAAAAAGAAAAAGAAAAAGAAAGTTATAGTTTTCGCATCCACCACCATTTTCACATTCAGAAAATTGAAGAATAGTTTTTACATCCATCACATAAGTTACGATGATTCCGTATTGAATGTTTGATGCATTAAATTATTGTAGCGAATTGAGGCTCAGTGTTATTTAATCCATATTTATAGAATAGGTTCTTTCTGCTGTGAGAATTTACAGTGGTTTATTACCCGGAAGTAGGAGTGTAATTAAGGGGAGTTAATGCGTAAGGGGAGCTAACTAGACGATTCTCTTAACTAAATTCATTGTTCTAACATACATTATATGGTGCCTCAATTGAGTCTGGAACTAGCTGTTGAAACAGCAATAGCTCAGCCGTCGGTTTCTGACTCCTTATAATATAGCCATACTCTACTACCCCAAGTATTGAGTAATGCTCTAAGCCGTTTCAAAACTGATTATATCCTGATATATATACATGTGTGTGTGTGTGTGTGTGTGTGTGTGTGTGTGTGTGTGTGTGTGTGTGTGTGTGTGTGTGTGTGTGTGTGTGTGTGTGTGTGTGTGTGTGTGCGCGTATGTGTGACGGGATTTTTCACAGTTTCAGGCTCCAAAATTCCACTTGGTATTGATTAACCTGGAGGTATTGTAGAAGACACTGCACATATTACTGCGCAGTTGGATCGAATCCAGAAGAACATAGTTGGGAGATGAACTACTTAACGACACTGCGCCTATGTGTGTATAACTGTTGAGGAAAATTGTAAATACATTGAAGGAATTATCAGTTCTAAATGGAGGTGACTTAAGATATTGTGTAACATTCTAAAATGAAGATGGGCTGAAATGATGAGTCATATCTGTGTGCTGTGACTATTTGGATACATGACAGTAGATGGCTCTACTTATGTTTTGCGTGCAATAAATGTGGATTACTCTCTGAAATTTATATATATTCTGTGATTCGGCCAGAAGAAATGAACAGGCATGTCTGTTCTGGAGGACCTTTCAACGCGGAGGTTATGAGTACTTCTAGAAATCTCTGGCTATGCGGTGCTTCAGGCAGGAATTGCAGATTTGTGAGCAATTCTACAAATACAGTATTGCCGTCATCTGGAGTTGTCCAATATGCGTTCGTAACAACGAAACCATTTTGTATGCGCTCATTTAGTGTCTAAGACTCGCTCAGTGACTTGTGGAGTTCTATCCCATAGTTGTTGTCACGTGTAAGATGGGTTCGACTATCAACTAAGTTCATCATGAAAATCACACTACTGATTTGCTTTGTAAAGTCAATAAGGGCAGGGAAATTTCCTATGTGGTGCCCATGACGAAATAAGTTGTATAGTGGACACGATTTAAAATAATTGTTACTACTTTTGGCACAAGGACAGAAATTATTCCAGTACATTACTGGTATTTTATTTTATCGACCCCGTAAGGATGAAAGGCAAAGTTAACCTCGGCGGGATTTGAACTCAGATCATAAAGGGACGTAACTATGCTGGAAAGCATGTCCGACCCTCTACCAATACTGCCAATTAACCGCCCTAAACGATTTAAAATAATGGCAGACATGTCCCGTTTTATTGCCTTAGCAAGCCGATTGACCTGCTAGAAATAATACCGTACACCTTCACTATTATAAAATTCAGAATGGCAGAATTCTTAAGGTAATAGAAATGTTGTTAATATAAATTATGATGATGATGATATCTAATATAGGCACAATGCCAGAAATTTTAGGGGATAGGAAAGTAAATTAAATTAACCCAGGTACTTGATTTCCACTTTATATTATAGAACCCGAAATTATGAAGGGCAACGTCAACCTCGGCGAGATTTGAACATAAAGAGCCATAACTAAATACAGTGTTGTATTCCGTCCGATGTTCTAGTGAAATATATTTTATTGTAATATTTTCATATTACTATTGTTATTTGGCCTTGTGTCAGCACTGTTTCATTCCAGCTACGATCAAAGTAATTCTTGCTGTGACTATCCTGTCTCCTCACACATTGCATTTCTGAATTACATTAAGTCATTTCTGTTGAAAGATGATAAAATGTGTTTGATGGATGCTCTTTCTAGCCGGTTATGTGGCTATGTTGTGGCTCTCTCAATGGCTTGTCATTCTTGTTGTTGTTGATATTGGAGTAATTAGCTTTCAAAATAAATGTATTCGTCTTATTATTGTTGTTTCTACTTCTGCTTCTACTGTAGTTCTTTTTGTTGTTAGTGTTGTTGCTTTCCGTGGTGATGGTTGTGGAGATGGCGTTGTTATCGGTCCTGCAGCTTGTGTTGTTATTGTTTGTGTTGTTGGTGTTGCTATTGTTGTTGTTGTCCATCATCATCATCATCATCTTCTTCTTCCACCACACCCACCACAACCACACCCACCACCACCACCACCATCACTACTACTACTACTACTACTAGGTTTTGTTACTGCTAGTTGCAGTTGCTGCTACTGCTACTGCTGCTGCTACTGCTAGTACTATTGCTGCTGTTGATGGCGTACTTTTTCTTTTCTAGAACAAATTTGAATAAATCAATATTGCCAAGCCTTCAATGTCCAAGAAATAAGGTTAAGTTATTTCTGGTCGGATATAAACGAAATTGGAACACAAAAGACAATAACAGAAAACAAAAAGATCCCCCACCCAACAAACACACACACACACACACACACAAACACACACACACACACGCACACGCACACA
>OZ024740.1:327411842-327424342 GCA_964016885.1 Eledone cirrhosa
TGCAAGCCAAAGAATTACTCAGTTTCACGTCGCTACATCTTTTACAACGGTGACCTATGTCACTGGGCAATATCTACCTTAGTAGATATTGCGGAGTTTGAGAGTTAAGGGCCTTGGTTAATCATATACAACAGCGTATATGAACTTTTGTCAGTTTAGCTGTTTGCTGTGTAATTGGTCGGCCATCAATGCATATATTTATGATTAATAAATGGACAGTGAGGTATTAATATATAGTTTCAATCAATCATATTTTAGTATATAGTAATTATTTTCTGAATATATAAATGTATTTTGCAGTACAGAATAGCATTAAAACAAAACAGAGTTAACTATATGAACTCTATCTCCCTGCTATTTATGCTATTCCAAATCGGAAGCTTCCACACGAAGTTCATTGAAATATTTACATACATCAATTAAATCCCCAAAATTGTAATAATTGTACAAATTAAATAAAATTCGCGAAGAACACAACTAAACAACGATATCAAACGATCGCTGATTCGTGCAGAATGCTATGAAAATAGCAGTAACAAACAGAACGGAAGAAGCACTCATAACTAATTATCTGAGCTAGTTGCTCAGAATGTGTTATATATGCAAATCGATATATCCGATTTGCGTAGGTCCTTAGTAATACGAAAAAAAAAAGAAATAAAAATGGTCATTTACCAACTACATCGAAATAACGTTACTTGAAGACATTAGCTTTGTGTAGCTCATCTAGAGAAAACAAATTAAGTGGAGTCCAACCCACTTGTGGTAATATTCAGGAGAGGATGTGAAATCAACTCTGCAATCTCAAGAAAACATGAGATGATCTCATTTACACCGTGGTATATATGACACCTATTTACATCTATAACCACTAGTCTTTTAATGGGCTATATATTTTCTGTCACTTCTATCGCTACTGCGTTACAGGGTTCTGCCAGGCTTAAAATGCCCAAGAAACGTCTTATAACAATACAACGCCCTACGATTCTATCAGGAGTTACGGGACCATACATACATATTTTCGCTCATTTCTACCGCTGTTACAAATGTTTGTAACAGCGGTAAAAATGAGCGTTAACAAGTTATCTATATCCACTGTACCGATTCCTGGAACTTCCAAGAAGGACACCACACTTATATCCCCCCCCCCCCTCACACACACACTTTCCCCATTTGTGATTCTCTTCCAAAATCCAAACTAAACGTTTTGCTTAACACTTCCTTCCCAGATTGTAACACTTTGGAATCTCACTCCGTGCCCACGTTTTCTTTACAGATACCAAACCTCAGAAGATGAAATTAAACGTCAACTGCATTGATGTTACTTGTCTGGAATATGTAATCCTAAACAACTTGGAACTAAATAATGATATAAAATCTAGACAACTATTCTGAGTTAAGAGTGGAGTCTCTTGCTTGGTCACAGATATAGTGCAACACAAGTAATATAATACCAACGGTGACTTCTTTAAACAACAAACCGTCACCCTGCTGATACGGTGAACTACAAAAGTCCCCAGCATTTAAATACAATTGTTTTAATTCCAATAACATCGATTTTGACGCGGACGTAATTAATATAAATGATGAATGGTTATTTTATGGGCTAATTAAACCTGAAATGCAAGGATTTGACATTTCTGGTTCCTCACGCAATGATAAAAAAAAATCTGGGTTTTTAGTTAATCAGATATCAACTCATAGCCATGTTGTTGTTGTTGCTGTTTTGTCTAAGAAAATAAGAAATCAGTAGAAAATAAAACGAACAGATTAAACACATGACAAGACAAAACAAAAAGAACATTAACATCGAATTAGCGAAATGTAGATATCAAAATTAACCTCGCGCATATAAGCATAAATATACGCAGCACTAAACAGATAACATTTTATGTATTTCAAGCCACATTAATGTTCTTCAATGAGCCTCGTAAAAACGAAATGTTTATTCTAGCCTAGTCTCCCATCAAAAGAATATATTGAATCAAGATAACAACAACAGTGGAAGTCTATGAAAAAATTCGCAAAAGCTACACCAAATAAATAACTACATTTTTTTTTATTATCGAATCGGCTGTTCGTGACTAACACGAAATAGTGCAAATTCACCTCAAATTAGTTCGTGCAAGATTTTAGCTTTGCTTTATGCACTATTATTTCGTGTTTCATCGGAAGAAACTTAATAATAATTTGAATATGTTTCAATGTTCAATATAAATGTGTTAGCCATATTTAATGTATATCATGTCAGGTAAACGTAAAGTGGTAGTATTCTAAAAATGTGACGTTTGTATACTGGTATGGTATAGCTTTGGCTGAGATGATATATACAATGTAGAATACTGTACATCATAGATCCATTAAGAAATAAATTTAAAGGTCTAGATATGGGACTGTGAACAGATGCTGGCCTTTCTATCATGTACAAACCAAATGGCCACTCTATAGGTAGAAATTTGAAAAGAATATATTACGAGGTTTGGCCCAAATATTACAAGTACCACCACCAATCTTAGTACATTTAATTTTCTAATCGTTACACCTAGACACTGGTAAATACCAATCATAAAGAACGAATGAGAAGCTAATGCACATTAAAAAAAGACACCAATCACTCCTATCTACTACTATCTACTACTATATTTACCAATATAGGTAAAACAGTATCTAACATATACTCAAATAAATCACCTTTTTATAAAAGCCTACAATTTACAATAATTTATTAGAAGTAAGTTTCTAAAAAGATCAAGTTCTTACCGAAGTGTGAGCAGCAGCGCAGCATCTAATTGGACACATCTTTCAGTAGAAATGTAGCAACTAATGAGGCTAGGAACTTTTTAACGTGTACGCAGAAATCATTCGCCAGTCAACCATAACCACCATTAAATACTTTGCAAACAAGAACATAAAAAAATACTTACTTGTCTACCCAGTTATATGATGAGCAAACTCTGATCGTTAAACGAAAGCAAAGTCATGGAGGTCGGATGCAATTACAGAGGCAAGGAAATGTGTCAAATTAATGTCGAATTCTTCAGTGAAACAGTTATATGCAGATGTAAAGTAACACTTTACATGGGCAGCAGAAAATGTGCGATGGCAGTTTTAAATCCATGCTTTCAATCAAATGTCCGTCATCGAAAGGCCAGAGGTTTTACAAAATATGTATGGAGACTGGCGAATCTATTTATGAGTCTATTTACTACCGAACTGTGTTAATATATGATGGTACTTGAAAAAATATATCGATATATTCTGTAGCATTAAACAGAATATCTTTATAAATGAAATTTAAATATTTTGGTTATATATATAAATATACATATACACGCATACACACACACACACACACACACACACACACACACACACACACACACACACACAAGCATATATATATATATATATATATATATATATATATATATATATGGGGGGGGGGGGTGAGTGTGTCAGTGTATGTGTTTATGTAAGGGTAGAGGTGTGTGTAAATATATGTATATAGGTTGTATCAACAATGCAACACCTTTCTGATCCATAACCAATATACAGCAGCAATAAAAATATATACACGCTATGTCTTACAACCCTTAATGACAATGTATTAAGCAGGAATCAATAACATGTTAAACGTTGCATCATAAAAGGTTTGACTCACTCAACAAAGGTAGAAAATAATTCAGTTTTCATCAGTTCCTAAACTTCTACAAAGTTCAAATATATCCAACATTAGAGAACTATTCACAATATCCTGAACGATGCAGATTCCTCAGATAACTATTCAAGACAAAAAAACCTATGATGGGGCGGTAATGTATTTGCTTCGACCTGCTAGAAATAGCAGCGAAATCTTGTTTTAGATGTCTGGAAACCTTTAGTCAGAAAGAAATCAAAACTGTTTTTAACTTACAAAATCTAACTTTGCTTAAAGTAACATAATGAGAAGGATAAAGATAGTGTTATAGCCATGAATTTGAGAACACGACAGATTTAATGACTCAGGCTTAGGCTATCGTGACAAGTTTATTAATTAATCTAGCAATTTCGAGCCATGCTTGGAGAAAGACGAACTTCAGTAGACTAATTTAACCCTTGATACGCTACAAGGAGACAATGTTTTTCACGGACAAACGAGGAAGCCTCTACGTAGCAGCTTAAACTAATTTCTTCTTATCATAGTTCAAGTTCTGGTATTGTCGTGTCGTCGGGGAATCCTGAGCTCTCGTCAAATTACACCCCACTGTCTTAAAAAATAAAAAGATGGATGGTCCCAATTGGAATGTTTTTGATAATAGGTTTGCTTGAACATAGCTGACTATAGCTTATCAAGTAGTATTGTATTCTAGAACAGTATCAACTAGTATTGTATCCTTGATGTATGACTTCTAATTAATATAATGTGCCATGTTCCTAAGAAATAGCAAGCAATAAACTATCTACATCCACCTATGCAGCTGTGTCTTATTTTGTCGCTATCTCTACTGTGTAGCCCAGGGCACAAACAACTTACAACACTCGGGCCGCATACAACACTTATGTCTTTTCTATGGCTTCAGGTATTATATCATGGTTACATAAAAACAACATTTTACTAAAAATGTGTAACAAATTTTATACCCAACAATTCGTCCGTTTCTCTCGAGATATCAAATATGAATTCTACACCTTAACTAAAAGCTCTTCTTGAGTAGATTTATTCATATCACTCGTTAGTTATGATACATTATTTATAGCAGATAGGGTCTATTTGTCCACAGACTAACCACTTCAACAGAGTGGACTTCAAATGAATTGCACAAACTGTTCAAGAATACAATACCACATTCTCCACAGGTGGAGAAACAATGAATACGAGAAAGTCACATATCGAGTTTTTGTGGTGGGTGGATTCTCTTGTAGATCTGTAAAACAGTTGCACAGGCAATGTCGAACTGGTAGTGTTTTGGTAGATTGTGGTGAAGCATGTATAGGTGAATCTGGAATTTTACTCGACACATGTTATTCTAGAATCGAAAGTCGTTCAGGTTTCGGGAGATTTGAAGTGGCTGATAGAATTGAATCAGAAGGCATACAGGACAAGCCCATGTTGTCGTTAACTTCTCCACGGGGGGCAAGTTCTCTTAGACAGACATTATTTTCTGGAGGATTACTTTCTATCAAATCTACTTGTGAAAGGACGGAGTTGAGAGGATTGATCACTGATGACGAAGTAATGTCAGAACAGAGTATAGCAAATGGAAACCTAGAATACACATCCACAACCGTCAGTATCTACTTATTCGTTGTGCTGTATAGATGAGGACACCTGAAGTCGATTCTAAACTGTTCAAATGGTTGTGGAGCTTTAACTAAATGAACATCATTATCAGACATAAGGGCGGTGAATTGGCAGTATTGGTAGAGGGTCAGACATGCTTTCCAGCGTAGTTACGTCCCTTTACGATCTGAGTTCAAATGCCGCCGAGGTTAACTTTGCCTTTCATTCTTACAGGGTCGATAAAATAAAATACCAGTAATACACTGGGTAATTGTTGGCCTTGTGCCAAAAGTAGAAACAATTATCAGACATAAAGAATCTTGGTTTACATTGAGAACAAAGTTTGCATGATGTCACAACAGATCGAACATCTTCAATGGATGCAAGGATGTTTTACATCTTGACATAGTGATGAATACGTGATATACCTGGGTGGCACAGAGTATTGTGAAGCTGCGCCACATTATCACTATATATCCCAGGCCTTAGTAAAATGTTCTTAGCACCTGGTCTATATCGTATGTCAAATTGAATGATGATAACTCTAATCTTCATCTCAGAATTTTGTTACTTTTGATTTTCTTTGCTTCACATTGACTGGATGTGGCAGATCTGGAAGAAGTTGATGGTGATCCCGATCAGGACGAAATTTGTTGTGCGAGATTTCATTGCCCAAAAGTTTAATAGTTGGACATGATATGATACATTATTTATAGTAAATGGATACTATTTATCTACAACTGCTATTTGTGTACAGACGAACCACTTCAACAGAGCAGGCGTTAAATGAATTACACTAACTGTTCAAGAACACAATATCACATTATCTAAGATCTCTCTCTCTCTCTCTCTCTCTCTATATATATATATATATATATATATATATATATATATATATATATATATATATATATATATATATATATATATATATATATATATATATATATATATATATATATATATATATATATATATATATATATTATTTCAAAATATTAACAAAAATAGACATTCGTGTGATCAAGTTTATTTTATTATACATATTTCAGAGGTACTGAGCTATCTTCAACAGTACGTCCTCATCAAATAAAATAAGATGATGCATGACATACCTGACTTAGTAGATGGTTAAGATTCAGTCATGGTAGTGAATAAGATATGACAAAACTCAATATTCATATACCTTAAGATTGAGACATGAAAAGATTACATATAATACAGAGGGTGCGTGTGAGAAAGCTTAAAAATACATAATAACAATTTACATAACTGTTAGAGATTCAAATAATTTAAATTATTGAAGAAAGAAGAAAGACAGAGAGAAACAGATGGGGAAAAATATAGTTACTAGAAGTATAGAAAGCAAAAGAGAACTGATCAAGGATAGAGAGACAAGGAGGAATAATTTTTATAGTATAAAGAATAGGGAGGGGGATTTGTATTGTCGTGGGTAAATAGCGTGTGATTAGATGATGCAAATATATATATATATATAAATACATAAATATACATTTGGGCATAGCTTTGTGAAAGAGTAAACTCGAATCTTTGAATTATCTAGAAATAATCAATCAATCTAAATATTAAATATATCTGGGTGTAATTATATGAGGGTTTAATTTCGAGTCCTTAATTAATTAGAAATATACTAACAATTAATTATATACATTATATATATCCAAACGTATCCGGATGACCGTTAAATTTCGCATCATTTATGTTAGTTCAGAATAATGAATTAATATAAAGGTATAATATTTCAGGCTATACAAATTTATAAGTATTTATATTAACATATTTAATTTATAAAATCATATTAAAAGTATTTGCGAACATGAGAAAGAAGAGACTTAATATTTTCATTTATTTATTGTTTGACAGATAAACATTTTCGTTGTATTAATTTAGTGAGAATGGTAGGGTGCGAAGAAATATATAGTTTTATGTAGTGTTAAGTGGAGTTGTAGATTCGTTATTTAAGTGGCCTATTCTAAAAGTTGGGATTGTTAGTTCGAACAAATAGTGTATAAATAAGACAATAATAACAACAATAATAGAGACAATAAAAGTAATAAAATAGTAAAATATGCATGGTAGATAGAGATAACATGATGAATAATATTAGGGATACATTGAGATGATCATAATAATAATAAGAGGAAAATAAGATAATGTACTTAGAATTAAGTTCATCTGCTAGAGATCATGAGTGCTAATGTGAGATACGTTGGTCCGAAGGAGTAAACAACAGCAAAGATGGGATTGATTTATGGGCTGATAAGATAGTTGCAGACAGTACTGCCCCATCCTAGTGGTATAGATGTAGGGAGGCTAGAAGGTGTTTATAGAAGATTGTGGTTCTGTAGTGGGCTGTGTGAGAATGTGGATTTCATATGTTAAATTGATTTTCCCTTAATATAGGGGATGCTGGTTCGAATCACGGTGGTTTAAATCTAGCGAATTTTGTAGCAATCCTATGTCTGCAGAAAATTGACCTTTCTATTTTGCTGTTGAGTAGCATTTTATCGTTCCTTAAGATATGTAGCAATTCAAGGTTGCAGAGCCCACAATGGGACATACCGCTGCTACATGCCTTTGCGGCCGCTAATTTCGACCAGCTAATATTGTAATCAAGGTTTTTGTCCTTAAGTTGCCAGATTTTATTGGCGAGGGTTGTAAAATTTACCAGCGCACAGTTCTTCATTGAATGTCTGTGCACATACCATCTATTTTTTTTTTTTGTTTTAAAACACCCGCGGCGGATCCAATGTAGTGCCAAGTGGAGTTGCCCGAGTTTACAGTACACATGTACACTAGGCTCGAATCAAGGCACCTATTCGCTAATGGGCACTTATCTGATAGGTGACAATTGCAGTTTGAAGTATTATTCCGTGCAGCTTTCACATTGCGGTTTAGCGAACTCTAGACCTACCAGATCAAAGAAACAATTGTCAGCAATGTGAATAAAGCCCTTATTGTATAGCAAACCATGTCACTCTTCTTTCTTGAATTATTATTACTCCAAGTATAAACTACATAGAAATCACCGCGAACTCGCAGCATCACTATGGAAACGTCTTGTTGAGTCAAACTAAGCCACACGTTAATACCATCCACTACACAGATTACTCTAACTGGACTAGATCTAAGTGGACTGCCTATAACGAAAACCTGTTATCTCGTATATATATATATATACATTTTATCATTACTATTGTATGGGGTCTGACGAGCCGTGGATTACAGAGTCGGGCTAGATCGATACAGACCGAATCTTGAGCTGATCAGTGGCGAAACACGCGTCACCAACCAATAAGCGTAATGAAGAAGTAACCAATCGTCCTTGTATTATTTTACGATATATATATATATATATATACCTACAAACCTAACTACATAAAAGGTGGGTGAATGTGGCAAGGATGGCCCGAGTGGTTGGGCCTTCTCTCTACATAAACCTGTAGGTTGAGGAAAAAGAGGAAGAGAGGAAGGGAGCGCTCACTCTTCGTGCTCCTGGAGATGAGGGTTGTACATTTTTTCGGGGTGTGTACAACCCATGTGTAACGCCTCCCCCCTATTGGGGATTTCGATTGTTAAATTTAATATTATTGTTATTAATTCTTTTTTTTCACGCCTGTATGTAAACTCCCCACTATATGTATTTGTAATTGTCCCCATCTTTTTGCGCCCTTGTGGCAAATAAAGAAATATATCTATCTATCTCTCTATATAGGGGATCGAGGAAGACGAACTGACCAGTCTGTTCGGGAGGACTTTCCGTCCAGGGCCTATGGATAACTTCCAGAGGTCTCTGGCCTGGCAGTGCTACTGAGGAGCTCTACCAGTTCGAGACAAAATCTACAGGCACGGACGCCCTGGCAGGGATCCTGCCAAAAGGACCTGTCCAAGATGCGAGCAGGATATCAAAACCGTTCTGCACGCAACTGTTCAGTGCCCAGGGGTGACCGACCTGTGGAATTATGTCGAACAGCTACTGTCACGTGTGGGACGCATCCAGTTGTCAGCCGAGTCCATCGTGAGGATCACCCCGCTGCCCTGATTTAAGAATGAAGGAGAGGCGGTCATCCTGTGTCTGGTGACTATGGCGAAAGAGGTAATATGGTGGACGAGGTTAAAAGGACTGAGGGCAAGTACCTTTCTCTCTGGACAACAACTCATTCCCTTCTTAAGTACCACTTCAGAAGGAAGGTGAGAGTGGAGAGAGAGGTGCTACACCCCAGTAAATTCGCTGAACGGTGGGTGAATGTGGCGAAAATGGCCCTTCTCTGTATATAAACCTGTAGGTTGAGGAAGATAAAGAGAGGGAAGACGGGAACACCTACAAAACGTATTCCTGGATGTTGAAGGTTGTTCTATTCACGGGGTGTAAAACGGGGTGTTTTATTTTTATACAGTTTATTGTTATTTATCATTGTTAAAGATTTTATGTAAAACCCCCGCCGTCATGTCTTGTAATGTCCCATTTTTGTACGCCCATGTGGCAAATAAAGAAAGATATCTATCTATATTTCTATATACATGCATATATATATATATATTTATATATAGAGATAGATAAATATACACGGGTGTGTATGATTGTGTATAGAAGATTATATTAATAAGAGGAATTCCAACTTTGTCTGATTTACTCGTTTTATTTACAATCCTTTAAAATTTATAATGGTATTATAATGAAATAGTATGCTAGAATATTAAATGTTAAGTGTTAATTGAACAAGTACTTTCATGCTTTCGTAATCTTCAGGTTCATAATATGTGGTGACAGTCAAGTTTGCAATTTTCAACTGTAATGAGATGGGTAAATGTTGTACCTTATATACAGTGAAAAGTGGCTCCAGAATGCTAAATCTTGCAAACTGTATTTCGACCAATGGGTGTGTAGTTTCACTGAATTACTAAAGCTGATTGGTTTAGGCGTCACGGTTGGTTGAGCATGTCTAACGACCACTAATTGATCCTATCCAAAGCATCAATTGTTTTGCTATTTTTAGAAATGATGAAAATAGCATTTTCTAGTAATCATCACCATCAACACCACTCTTATTATTATTATTATTGTTGTTGTTGTTGTTAGTGGTCGTAGTCGACATGGTCGTAGTCATAGTCATAGTAGAAGTAATACCCCTAAGCATTATTATTGTTCATTTAGCTTGGGTTTGAATTTATCAATAAAATTCTTTTCTTTGATTTTTCTCTTGATTTCACTTGGGCTGTGTAATTTGTAGAATGGGAATATCATAAATATTCCCTGACCACATGTTGCTAGATGGTTACTTAGGGGTATCTGACGGACATTTGGGTCTCTGATTTGCTGACGGTGCACGTTCCGATAGTGCATTTCTAGTTTGACCGACATATAGTTCTTCACAATTCGGGCATTTAATGCAGTAAATTAGATTTCTGCTTTTGCAGTTCATATTTGCATTTGGGAATATTTTTCCAGTTTTTGTTTTCATATATTGACCGGCGTGTATGGATTGACATGTGCCGCATCGACTATCATTGCATTTAGCTACAGTGAATGATTGGTCTTTGTTGTTAAGGTCAAACTTTGCTTTTGTTAGTAATTGCTTCAAATTTTTCGGCTGTCTTTTACTAAGAGTCAAAGATCGATCTGTGATTAAGCCTTTTAATTCATTACTTTGAGCAATGATCGGTAGGTTTTCTTTGGCAGTGTTGAAGATATTCTGGTGACATGGGTTGTGTGTCATTATAAATGGTATGACCAGTTCTTGGTTTCTTCTTCCTTGGGTGGTCCTAAGTTGTTGTATAGGTATTTTTATAGCCCGCTGTATGCCATTTTCTATAAGTAGAGATGGGTATTTTTGTTTGAGCAAAAATTCTCTTAGTTCTGTTAGGCTTTTGTACCTGGTATTCGTATCTTCTACAATGGTACAAATTCTTCTGGCTAGGCAGTATGGGATGTTGGGTTTTGTATGAGGTGGATGGCACGACTTAAAATTCAGATATTGATGGGTGTCTGTGTGTTTATAATATATATCCGTGGTAATGGTGATGTCGTTTTTGATTATCATTAAATCTAGGAAGGGTAATTTGGTCCTACTCATCTTTTTTGTGAATTGGAGAGATGGGTGTAGGTTATTCAGGAGGATATTGAACTCATCCAGAGTATCTAGAGATTCTGTCCAGATGATGAAACAGTCGTCAAGGTATCTCTTCCAAGATATTTCAATGTACTTTCTAAAGTCAGTACTATATTTTTCCTCTATTTCTTGGTAGAGTTGTTGTTCTAAGTATCCCATTACAGAGGTCGCGTAAACGGGAGCAAACTTCGTTCACATCGCTGTGCCTCTAATTTGGATGTAATTCTTTCCATTGAAGAAGAAAGTGTTGTTTTCCAGAATAAGTTTAACTGCGTCTAATATAAATGGCGCTGTGAATCTGATGGGAATCACTTCTCTATGTTTTTCCACCCAGTATTTAACCGCCTTTATTCCTAAATCATGTGTAATGTTGGTGTAAAGGCTTACCACATCAAAACTGAGTTGAAGTGAATTCGTTTCCGTGGTTTTGGGAAGAAGGGACATGAAGTCGATATCATCCCGGATGAAACTGGGTATGTGAATACATAGTGGTTTCAAAATAATGTCAACAAAATTGCTTAGACAGTGGGTGGGGCATGTTGGACCAGCTATAATAGGTCTAAGTTTTAAGTCTTTTGGGTGTAGTAATTTAATGTACTCACTGTTTAGTTCTCTTACTGCCAGTTGTATTTCTTTTGACTTATGAACTTTCGGTAGGCCATGCAGATTGCTGGGTTTTGGCTCAAAATTGGTGATGTAGTCTCTTTCCTTATCAGTAAATGAGTTGTGGTATTTTGAAGCCAGGTTGTTGATCTTCTTCATGATGTTGTGGTCTATATTTGACGGTATTTCATGATAGAATGTTGTGTCTTTCAGTTGTTCCTCAACCAAATCCTTGTAGTATTCAGTATTCATTATAACAACTGCACCCCCTTTATCTGTTTGTTTAATTATTATTGTTTTAGCATTTTGTATACGTTTAAGTGCAGACATTTCTGATTTGTTAATGTTTGGCCTAACATTAGTATTACGTCTAAGAGGAAATTTAGACAGGATGTATTGGTCGAGATAGATATTTCTTCCTTTTGGCGGAGTGAAATTTGATTTATTCTTTACTAGTGATTCATCACTCTCATTACTTATTACAAGACGTAATTTTCGACAGAATT
>OZ024740.1:327429342-327451842 GCA_964016885.1 Eledone cirrhosa
ACCAAGGGCGTAGTCACGCTAGTGAGGAAGGACGAGAACAAGGGGGACGAAATAAGTAACTTCAGGCCCATAACACTGCTAAATACAGAGTTACAGATTTTGGCCAAGGTGCTAGCAAAGAGGTTGGCGCTTGTCGTGGGCAACCTGGTGGGAGATGCGCAGACATGCGCTATCCCGTCCAGGTCCATCCATGACAACCTCCACCTCATGCGATACATCATAGAGAGGGTTGGGAACGAACCCGGCTTTGGTGGGGCTCTGATCAACTTGGATCAATCTAAGGCGTTCGATAGGGTCGACCATGGTTACCTGGATGCGGTGCTAGCGGCGGCAGGCTTCGGACCCGTTTTCAGGGGCTGGATCACTGCTATGCACAGCAGCCGCATCTGCTCTAGGGTCAAGGTGAACGGCTACCTCTCGGAGCCGTTCAAAATCGCGCGGTCCATCCGACAAGGGTGCCCTCTCTCCTCCCTTCTGTATGTGTTGACTCTCGAGCCACTACTGCGGAAGTTGGAGTTGTTGCAGGGCATCCCTTTGGAACCGGGATTGCGGAAAGCGGTGTCGGCCTACGCCGATGACGTGACAGTAATGGTGTCGACGGCCTCCGAAATCGAGGCGGTCGGCACCTTACTGGAGGAGTACGAAAAGTTCACAGGGGCTAAGCTGAACCGGGACAAGTCGATCGGTTTGCAACTCGGCACGTGGAGGGGCAGACCGATGCCCTCCGATGGCGTCGTCGGACGCTGGACGGAGGGCCCGGTGAAGTTGCTCGGGGTCTGGTTCGGACCGGACCTCCAGGTGGAGAAAAACTGGGCGGAGGTTACGAACAGGGTGTTTGCACTGACCCAGAAGTGGGCCAGTTGCAAACTATCCCTGAAAGGTCGGGCGGAGGTGGCGAACACCTACATAGCGTCCGTCATCTACTACCGCCTGACCGTAGTGCCCTGCCCAAGGGAAACGCTCACCAAGATGGAGCGCGCGCTCTTCCAATTCCTTTGGAAGAGGCGGGCTCCTATGGTATGGAGATCCATCTGCTGTCAACACCCTTCGAAAGGAGGGCTGGGGATGCCGTGGCTAATGATGCGTAAACACGCATTAAGGCTACGGCACCTCTACGTATTCCTCACCGGACAACCGGTGTGGGCCTCGTTTGTGAGACGAACCTTTCCCAGACTCGTCTCACTCACCGAGCTGCAATCCTGGGTCAAGCAAAGACCGAGAAAACTGGGCGCCTGGCACACTGAGTGTGCCCAGGCGCTCACCGCCCTCTGGCAGGCGGATCCGGTTATCAGTGGAGACTCCACCGCAACATTCTATAGAGGGCTGGTGCGCATCAGATGCGACGACGCCCTCGGAGAAGCCCTAGACATGGAAGAGGACGAACTGGCCAGCCTGTTCGGTAGGACATTCAGCCCGGGACCTATGGACAACTTCCAGAAGTCCCTGGCCTGGCAGTGCTACCGAGGGGCTTTACCCGTTCGAGAAAGGCTCTACAGACACGGGCGCCCGGGTAGGGACCCCGCCAAAAAGATCTGTCCCAGATGCGTGTGCGACGAGGAAACCGTTGCACACGCATTAGTACACTGCTCGGGCGTAGCCGATCTGTGGGGCTATGTCGAACAACTGCTGTCAAGGGTGGGACCGATCCGGTTGACCACCGAGTCTATTGTAATGATCAAGCCGCCTCCCCCCTTCAAAGATGAAGCAGAGGCGGTGTTTCTGTGCGTAATAGCCATGGCGAAAGAGGTTGTATGGTGGACGCGTCTGAAAGGACTGAGGTCGGGCACCTTTCTCTCTGGCCAACAACTGGTCCGTTTCTTCCGATATCATTTCGGAAGAAGGATCAGGATGGAGAGAGAGGTGCTGCACCCCAGCCGTTTCTATGAAAGATGGGTGAAAGTGGCGAGAATGGCCCGTGTGAATGGGCCTTCACTCTACATCAGACTATAGGTGAGGAAGATGAAAGACCAAGGGAGCACCCCTTCTCTGTGCTCCTGAGGAGAAGGGTTGCACACTTTTTTCGGGGGTGTGTGCGACCCCCCCAAGGCGCCTCCTCTCTATTGAGGATTTTGTTAAAAATTTTATTTTTTGTTATATCTTATTTTATTTTTATATTTTGTTATTGCCTCCTCCTTATTGAGGACGCCTTTTTGTGTAAACTCCCCCCTTTGTACTTGTCCCACTTTTGATGCCCTAGTGGCAAATAAAAGAAATATATCTATTTATCTATCTACCTACCTGCTTACCAACCTATCTATCTATATATCTGTCTGTCTGCTTGTCTGACCGCTTGTCTGTCTGCCTGTCGGTTTTTCTGCCTATCTATCTATCTATCTACCTAATTATCTATGCCTCTGTCTATCAAATCTACACGTACATTTTTTTCAATCTCAATCTTTCTTGCGCACTCTTGCATTTACATTTTTGCGGCTTACATCCATTAACGCCGCTTCTGTCACTGGTGGTTTTATACGTACATACATACATGGTGGCTGCCAACTCGTTTTAGAGTACGGCCACTACTTTATATCCATGTAGAAGAACCCCTGCCGATGCGCTGAACGAGTGTGACTTTTTAGTCCAGCCAGCGACTTGAAAACTCTGGTACAAACACTACACTTGTGACAATTATTGACACATAGTGCTGGGCCCATGGTACCATGTGACGACAAGTGCAGAGAGATCTCCAGATATAAAGCAATGCCTGTGCCGTGAAGCTTTTATAGTGAGCAAAGGCACTGCACAAAACCAGTCCCACTCTCTTAACGAAGATGATATTTACCAAAAAGAAGAACAAGTCAACATCATTGGATAGCATCAGAGTTGCAGGTGTTATATCAGAATTTTCCTTCTCCTAGAATTCTGCCTTGACAAAGCATACATACATAGATACATATATGCACACACACACACATACATATATACATACATATACACATAGACATATACATATGCCTATATATATACACACACATATACATTTACCTCTCTCTCTCGCTCTTTATATATGTATATATATGTATATGTGTGTGTATATATATATACATATATATATATCTACACGTACATTTTTTCCAATCTCAATCATTCTTGCTCACTCTTGCTTTTACATTGTTGCGGCTTACGTACATTAACGCCGCTTCTGTCACTGGTGGTTTTATACGTACATACATACATACATAGATACATACATAGATACATACATGCACACACACACACACACATACATACATACATACATATACACATAGACATATACATATGCCTATATATATATATATACACACACAAATTTTGTAACCTCTGTCTACTAGAGACCCATACTATTATCTTCTCAAACCATAACCTCCTTAATAAAAAAATCGAAATTGTTCTCGTCATGCCAGCACCGCTTCCGACACTCCTTCCAAAACTTTAAACCCAATATATAGCAATGTCAGGCTTGAACCCATCACCACTTCTAGCAACACACCTCAAGGGCACACCTTACACCACAACTCCACACTCAATGATCCACCCTATCTTAACACAATTCGTACCATCTATCTAAAGCCTTTTACCATAGAAATATCCCCATGTATACCTACTTTTAGTATAATTACTTTCAATTACTTAGACTGTATTATATCACTATATAATTATATGTAAACTTTAAACACCGAATTCAGCAATGAATTATTTGTGCAAATGTTGTTATATGTATGGAGTGCTATCATTAGATAAATAGAGGATTAATTTATTAACATAAAAGAGCTGTATAACCTATATGTTGAGTACAATGAATTATGTACAAGTGGTATGTGAGTTATACATACATGTATAACTTGATAGATAGATTAATGACATTGTAAGTGAGAAATGGTGTTTGGTCTACCCTAGAGATATTTAACTTTGCCATGCAAGCAGCCATGCGCTGACCCAGAGCTTACCAGGGGTTATATAGACATGGTTCTAATAGGGCCCCTGGCAGGTTCTGTGAGTAGACTACATTCACAAAGAACTTTGATATGTAGATCTGACTCTTCGTATGGAATATTCAGTTGTAGTACTCTATGATAGGGAGTAATATGAAACAATTGTTCTCGGTATGGTGAACTAACTGTTGGGTAACCACTTCTATATATATATATATATATATATATATATATATATATATATATATATATATATATATATATATATATATATATATATATATATATATATATATATATAGACATGTATTATAGACACCCTATATATGTCCGTGGGTACTTAGTACCTGTGGGGTATTAATCTCATTTTATGTATATTCTCCCATGTGTGTAGAGAAAAAAACGTTGTACCTAACTGCTATTTTTAGTAGCGTGGCAAACAACACGTCTATAAGGCGTGGCAAACAACAGGTCTAAGGACCAGTTTATGTGTGGGTCATTTTAACGTGCTGACCTTACGCTAGCTGGGAGTAGGCCATATATTTACAAACTGTGAGACTTTACGTCCTATAGAATAGAAATAGCTTTCTGAGGGGCCGAATTTTTCCATTGGAAGTCCTTTTGATTTCCAATCTTTTGTGAGGCGAAACCGTCGGTAAAAGCATTTTGGATAGTTGAACATTTAAATCGCATTTTAAGATATTTAAAAGATTGTTTAATGTTTACTTGTTCCGCTCATCTCAATATTATATATATATATATATATATATATATATATATATATATATATATATATATATATATATATATATATATAAATATATATATATATATAAATATATATATATATATATATATTATATATATAATATATATATATATACATACATATATATATATATGTGTATATATATATATACATATATATACATACATACATACATACATACATACATACATACATATATACATACATACATACATACATATATATGCGTATATATATATATAATATACATACATACATACATACATATATATATATATATATATATATATATATATATATATATATATATGCGTATATACATATATATATATATATATACACGTGGAAAAGTAAGAAATCGTAGAATAGACCGTTAAAACATGTTTATTTAAAACAGCACCTTCGTACGTTTCGCCCAGTTGGTCTTCTCAAGGGCATAAATAACCAAAAGTGTTCCTTACATTGCTCGGAAAGAGTTTTGGAGGTTAGGTTCACGTCAAGATTCATTGCTCGCAAAAATAGCGTGTTTTGATTTTGCAGCAGATCAAGGGAGGTAACTCTGGCCGGTGTTAGGGCAGTCTTTCCCGGACACATTTTTTATCCGTTACAAGATGTGGTTACAACCTTACCATTGTCGATACGCACAGGGTCATGTAATCAACGCTTATTTTGAGACGTTTGTTACCGCGCCTGTTTGCCTGGGTCGTTTGAGGCTGGGTCTGGTATGCATGGTTAGTTTCCTGGGTGTTATTTTGCAGCGCATGCCCGCCGGGGTGTTAAAACTTGTTGCAGGGAGATCCGGTACACGGTTTCACTCCTCATCCTTAACCCATCTGAAGAAGGATAATTTTAAGCACTGTGTCCAACTTATCGCTGTTTCAGCTCAGCTTTTGGTGAGCTCGTGGGGTTGTACGGTGCAGCCCTGCCGACAATATCCCAGTGCGTGGAGAAGCTGATGTTTAAGTCCTTTAATGATGTGATGTAGGCCGCGAGCGAAGTGGAGTGTCTTAATTTCTTATTTGTGAAAGAGTGGAGATGTGTTCGAAACCTAATTTTGAACGGGCCGGAGGTAGCCCCTATATAATGCTTAACGCTATTGTGGCTAGTTACCGTGCATCTATATATAACCCTATCAGTCAAGCAGTATCCTCTAAGGGGGCAGCGTCCCCTGTCGCGGCAGTTGCAATTTCTGTCGCGGTTCCATCCATTTCCCACGGTAAAGCTATCATTGTTGCTACCTACGTTGTTATCTACGCTCCCGCAGCTGTCGTTAGCACCATTACTACCCACAGCGCGCGGGGTGGTACGATTATTATTCCGCACGTCATGTCCTACATATTCCTCAGTCATTTGGCGGTTATGCTGGTTGTGTCTGCGGAGGCCGTTGCCAGCACTAGTGGATGTTGCTAGGGAGTTGTTAAGGCCGATATAGTTATTGTCAGGTGTCTGTGCTAAGGTGCTGTGTCTTAGTGATCTTACTGTGGCTCGTTGTTCCTATGATGTCTGCTAGGTTAGGAGTAGTAGAAAAGGATATTTTTATATTGTTCCTATTAAGAATTTTTCTATACCTATGGTTGGGCAGGAAGTTCTTCTCTAAGGCTTCGAAGAATATCCGGGGTATGTTGGAGGCTACATTCCGAGAGTGTTGTAAGGTTGTAACCACATCTTGTAACGGATAAAAAATGTGTCCGGGGAAAGACTGCCCTAACACCGGCCAGAGTTACCTCCCTTGACCTGCTGCAAAATCAAAACACGCTATTTTTGCGAGCAATGAATCTTGACGTGAACCTAACCTCCAAACCTCTTTCCGAGCAATGTAAGGAACACTTTTGGTTATTTATGCCCTTGAGAAGCCCAACTGGGCGAAACGTACGAAGGTGCTGTTTTAAATAAACAGGTTTTAACGGTCTATTCTACGATGTCTTACTTTTCCACGTGCTTACGCTCTGCTAACTCTCTAGCCCACTAAATATTAACATTTCGAATATTTAATACTGCCGGCACTAGTATCGAGCACATTTGGCATACGCTACTTGGCAAATAACTATATGTATCATCTATCCTCCCTTTTTTCTCTCTCTCGATACGTAAATACTCGATACGTATATATTATATATATATATGCGTATATATATATATATATACATACATATATATATATATATATATATATATATATATATATATATATATATATATATATATATATATATATATATATATATACACACACTCACATACACACATATATACATGTATATGATTGTAAGTGGACATGGTCAAATGCCAAATGTGAATAAGACGAGGAACTTCAAATGAGTTGTTAGTTACATGTCTGCCAGAGTTTATTTGGCTGACGAATACCCAGGAATTATTTCTTTGATCTCACTTTCTCGATAAGACAGTATTAGAACATGTAAACAATAAATCAAAATGTTTTCTGTATTCTGAATTTTGTAATTACATTGTTAAAATCATTTATCAATTAACAGCTTAGAATATGTTTTGTTTTTTATTTTGTAATACATCTTGTTAAAATTCTAAATTAATTTATGGTAACGAAAATCTTTTCTGACAATCCTACTCTATCCAAATCTAACGTAATAAATCTGAAACTAATTTTATGTAGCCATAACAAATATTTAATGTACGAATAACGAAAAATACAGTAAAATGTAATCTTCAAGGCAGGATTGCTTTTGATCATAAGTTTGATCGATCAGGATTGAAATTTTTATCGGTTTGGTCTGGGAAAGTTTTGGAGACCGGTGAACAAAACAATCTTTAAAGTACTGCCAAAGTACTGCATATAACGTCGTTATGAAACACTTAATATTCCCTTTGAAGAGACACCATTGCTTGCAATTGCTAAGCTTCTTCAACTGAGCTAGCAACAAAAGAATGAAAGTACCTTCCGACATTATCAGAGGCAGCTGAGAAAGTGATCATTACATCTGGTTGAAGGGGGGATATGAACAGTGCACCTAATACATTGAGGTAGATGGAAATGTCTCGCCAGGAGTTACATCAGACCCATCTATTTCCGTACTGCTATGCTGGAGATGTGTCACATACATCTGTGGATAGACCCGGGTAGGGCTCGTGTCACTGTGGAAGGAGGCGAAACACTACATCGATTCTTTCATTTGGCGACAGATTACAGTAGCACCCTCAGCAACCAATCGTGTTTATAGAAAATATATATATATATATAAGTATGCATACGTACATATATATATCTATACAGACGTACAGTAGTATGTATATATTTATACATACATGCACACACACACACACACATATATATATATATATATATATATATATATATATATATATATATATATATATATATATACGTATGGGTTTACCGAACATGTATTATAATGTTCGGTTTGTTTGTAAACAAAGAGCCTGAATTAAGCCGTACAGTGTTCAGTAACCATCGTTGCCCTTTTGTTCAACACTGACAAAGGAACGATGAACTAGTTTTAAGCTTATTAGCTATCGTCAGCACCATATACCTTCCTGTCAGATGATTGAACGTTTGAAAGTATATACTTTCCTTTTACATATCAGCCGAACTAAGAGTGAGAAATGAAATTTCATTTCATTCTTTTCCATTTATATATATATATATATATATATATATATATATATATATATATATATATATATATATATATATATATATATATATATATAATTATATAATAAATGAAATCTGAGTTTGTTTTTGTTTTTTTTTCGAATAGTAATAATTGTTTCTACTTTTGGCACAAGGGCAGCAAATACCCAATGCATTACTGGTACTTTGTTTTATTGACCCTGTAAGGATGAAAGGCAAAGTTAACCTCGGCGGTATTTGAACTCAGAATGCCAAGGGCCGTTACTCTATGCGTCAAAGCACGGTGTCCGACCCTCCATATTAATAATAACATTCGATTCGTTTGCAATTATGCAAACAGGCCTCAATTTTATAGCCATGTCAGTAGAATGAACACTTCATTCTTGCTCTTATGTTGGCATGCGAACAGAACTGCATAAGAGCAAGAATGAAGTGTTTATTCTACTGACATGGCTATAAAATTGAAGCTTGTTTGCATATTTGCAAACGAACCGAATGTTATTATTAATATTCGAAAAACTCAGATTACATTTATTGTATTCAGCCATGTAGAGCGAAATTTTCTTTTCTATTTGAATTTGGGAGAGCCGGTCATTTATCGCTCGTATACAGGAAACTGACTTGCCAGTCTGCTGATATGCAAATCTGGCTGATCAGTGGATCTGTTAATATGCAGATCTGACTGATCAGCCACTCTGCTAACATGCAAATCAGGCCGATCAGTCACTGTGTATTTTTGAAAATAGCAAATATTTTCATTAACACTGACAGTTTGGCAGGTGAACAGTGAGCTGTACTGATGAAGGTTGATATCCAGAAACATTAGTGTCTACAGTTCTGTTCGCATGCCAACATAAGAGCAAGAATGAAGTGTTCATTCTACTGACATGGCTATAAAATTGAGGCTTATTTGCATAATTGCAAACGAATCGAATGTTATCATTAATATTCGAAAAACTCGATTACATTTATTGTATTCAGCCATGTAGAGCGAAATTTTCTTTTTTATATATTATATATGTATAAGTAAACGTGGTATCGTTTAAGGTAATCCTAGAGATTATGAATAATCTGTACAGTGGATGATTCTAACGTTCAGCGTTGTTTGACACGACAAGATGTATTTTGACAATTTGGCTAGTGGTAACTGTACTAAACATCGATTGGTAGCACTACAGATAGCGATTTTTAGACACACTGGACCAATGAAAGATTTGTTAATACTTGAATAAACCCTAAAGTATAGCTGATCCGTGTTATTCTTCGCTTATATATATATATATATATATATATATATATATATATATATATATATATGAACACATTCAGGACCCCGACGTCTGAGCTCCGGCCGTTTCAACATATTACCCACTCTACAACCCCAAGTATCGAGTACTCTGGTGAGTAATGGACTAATTGGTTTATACAGCCTCTATTTTGATATATATATATATATAAACTCGATTATATATATATGTATGTATTTATATATGTATATGTACATACTTTTCTGTACTGTCCGTGATGTACCTTACCGTATTTTTTAAAATGCTGTAGAAAGTTACCCTCCTAGGCACATGTTTAGGCAAGGTTGTTTGTAAAAGACCAGTAGTCACCCATGTATAGCGGTCTCTGCTTTCTGCACGCCATCGCTGTTGTCCAAGGGACCAAGGGAAAGGCAATGGCCGATGAAGCTTAGCTCTAATGACGTTGCAACGCATTTCTCGAACAGAGTACAATGAGAAATAAAGTGTCTTGCTCAATGACTCAACGCATCTCCTGGTCCCGGAACGAAGTCACACCTTCACGACTGCAAGCCCAACGCTCTAACTATATATATATATATGTATATATCCAGGGAGTGTAACTTGGAGTTACTGTAGGTTCACCTGGGTGAGCACTCGATGTTTAGGTTCACTTCAGTGTCGAGGTGTAGAGCTATACAGAGTGTATTACAGTTAAATAAGATAACAAGGACGATTGGTTACTCCTTCATTACGTTTATTGGTTGGTGACGCGCATTTCGCCACTGACCAGCTCAAGGTTCGATCTGTATCGATCTGACCTGACTCTGTAATCCGCGGCTCGTTAGACCCCTTGTAATGTTTATATATATATATATATATATATATAGGAACGAGTAGGACCCCGACGGCTGAGCTCAAGCCGTTTCGACGGCTAATTCTCGATTAGCCGTCGAAACGGCTTGAGCTCACCCGTCGGGGTCCTACTCGTTCCTATTACCCACTCTACTACCCTAAGTATTGAGTACCTTACCACATTTCCTTCGTTATATATATATAAATATATATATATATATATATATATATATATATATATATAAACATTACAAGGGGTCTATATATATATATATATATATATATATATATATATATATATATATATATATATATATATATATATATACATATGCCTTAGTACATGCGAGCACATGTCTAGAAATATATATGTATCCATATAGTGGAAGTACAGATAGATAGGTTCATACATACATATAAGCAAGAAATTAGCTCTCTCGATAGATATATTAGGTCTGATAGATATTTTTTATTAGGTTTGTCTCCATTATATTTTATTCTCATTGTTAATTAATATTCCCAAATTCCCTTGCGAATTATGTAATTGCATTTGTCGTTATTACACGGAGTATCTGACTTCATACATCTCTCTCTCTCTCTCTCTCTCTCTCTCTCTCTCTCTCTCTCTCTCTCTCTCTCCCTCTCTGTGTGTGTGTACATATATATACATACGCACACACACACATGGTTTTCATGTGTACACACATACACACACACACACACACACATGTTTTTTATGTGTACACACACGCACATGGTTTTCATGTGTAAAGTATACTTTCTATTTCACTAAGTCTATATTGTTATAGATCATGGTGAACTCTAATGCATTAATGAATAGGAGTTTAGAAATGGAGGGGTAAAGTTCTACAGGGTGGCCCAAAAGTCGCAATGTATAGGAAATGTTTAAGTTTCCATATTTATTTGTTTTGAATGAATTGTTTCTTATAAAACAATTATTTTTTATGTATCGCGACTTATGGGACACCCTGCATAATGTGGAATTAGGAGAACTTGTGACTACTTTTATTTCAACCAATTTAATATTTCATGACTCTTAACAGAAGTACAATTAGCTAATGTGTGTATACTGTAGTATTCGATGGTCGATCCCACACATCAGAAATATATGCACATCAGCAACATGAATTTATCTTGGTATACCAAATAACATACAACAAAAGTGACAGATCATGGCGCAGATTGCTATATGTTGTAAGTATAATTTGATACATTGAGGATGATCACGTGATCTACTTTTAATATTTTTAAGTAGTCAAGCATATATATATATATACATATATATATATATATATATATATATATATATATATATATATATATATATATATATATATATATATATATATATATATATACATATATATAGTGGTAGAACACTGGTGGGTTATATCCGCTTTTCCATGTTATCTCATTTAACCCGAGCTGATGATCCGTTTGCGGTGAAACAAATTGTTCTCGGAAATGGTGTATTAGCTGTTGTATATATATATAAAGAAAATACGAGCTATGCAAGCTATGGACCCGACACCAGCGCCGATCTGCTCGTAAGGTTTGGTGATTACACCTACTCTGTTTTGTTTTTTTGTTGAATTACCAAGTCTCACGAGCAGATCTATGCTGGAGTCGGGTCCACAGCTCCCATAGGTGACCTTGAGCCAATCATTTATGAAACGTACGTAAGAGGTCGATTATCAATAAAAACATGTAAACGAAACTTAATCATATATACACTCCTGTACATCGAGTATTCATATTGGTACTACCACCAGTAATTCACTGAGTCACCTATATTTTATATACATATATTAATGTGAGTTCTATCTTTAATTATGCATAAATACTATCACATTTAGCTGATAATGTACTTAATACTTAGTATTCTATAACATTTATTTCAACAAAGGAACGTTTGCCAGAGAATTCTTTGAGTCGTAGCTGATATATTTGACAAGTCAGGTTTTCTATAGTCATGAAAACCAGTCATATGTTTCTGTCCATCTTGTGTTAAAGGTATAATGAGTGTTAAAGGTATAATGAGTGTTATGTTTATAACGTAGTAGAATTTGAAGTAATGAAACATCGACTTGAAATGTATGTAATTCTGAATGGCAGCAAGAGTTGAGAAGAAGAAGAAGAAGAAGAAGAAGAAGAAGAAGAAGAAGAAGAAGAAGAAGAAGAAGAAGAAGAAGAAGAAGAAGAAGAAGAAGAAGAAGAAGAAGAAGAAGAAGAAGAAGAAGAAGAAGAAGAAGAAGAAGAAGAAGAAGAAGAAACTACTTTTACGAATACTAGAATGTTAGAGCGGATGAAAAATGTGTGTATATATATATGCACCTTTTTATCTATATATTTCAAAATATAACACAGATACACACAAATACATACATATGCAAATTCACATACACGCACATATACATAAACACATACATATATACACACATACATACATACATGGTGGCTGCCAACTCGTTTTCGAGTACGGCCACTACTTTATATCCATGTAGGAGAACCCCTACCGATGCGCTGAACGAGTGTGACTTTTTAGTCCAGCCAGCGACTGGAAAACTCTGATACAAACACTACACCTGTGACAATTATTGACACATAGTGCTGGGCCCATGGTACCATGTGACGACGAGTGCAGAGAGATCTCCAGATATAAAGCAATGCCTGTGCCGTGAAGCTTTTATAGTGAGCAAAGGCACTGCACAAAGCCAGTCCCACTCTCTTAACCAAGATGATATTTACCAAAAAGAAGAACAAGTCAACATCAGTGGATACCATCAGGGTTGCAGGTGTTATATCAGAGTTTTCCTTCTCCTAGAATTCTGCCTTGACAAAGGCTAAGGGGTCATCTCTCCCGGTGATTTTGGATGGCCATTGACACCTAAGAGCTCCTTTGCCCTGTGATACATACATACATACATACATACATACATACATACATACATACATACATACATACATACATACATACATGCATACATGCATACATGCATACATACATACATACATAGATACATACATACATACATACATACATACATGCATACATACATACATTCCTTCCATAATTCAACGCGATCAGTCGCCTATTTTGGCGTGGGAGACTATTTATTAAATTTAAGATGAATACTATCTCCGACAGTAATGCCACAACTACAGCCAGGTTGAATAACTGGTTATTCTTCTAACTATCCCTTCTGAAGACACCTTTTATTCGAATTCGTAGAGATATCCGACTAAATACATAATTCATTTTACAAGGATTTGCTACAAACAGCATGGCTGAACACAACATCAACAAGAAAATTAAGGAAGTATCGAAGACAAATAACAAAGAAGGTAATCAAACTTTATTCAGTTGTAGCGACAGAAGAAACCTAAATTATAAATCGCATTTCTCTTGGAGTTGCGAAATTAATAATGATTTATTTAATTGTTATGAAATGGCAAAAATCAATGCCTCCATTGGCTATATGAATAGAATGAAGCTACACTGGGACGAAATGCACCCAGAGCTAAATTATTGCACATCGAAACAATTACGCCAACAAGCGACGTTTGTTGAACGTAAAAATAAGATAAATATTATTAATTGTAAGTCCCCCACAACAAACATGGAATCAACAACACGTGCTACAGATCGCCATGCTACTAGACTTCCTAGCAGCCAGGTCGAACAGCGCCTTGAAACAACTATGCCTGTAAGAAACTTGACACCACCTGTACCATCTAAGTCTACCTCGAATGCTGGGGAAAACACTATCGATAATAATAATAATCGAAGAAATAATAATAATAATCGAATAAATGTGACACCACGTATACCATTCGAGTCTACCTCGACTGTTGTGGAAAATACTATCGATAATGATAATCAAAAGTATAAACAATTGAAAATTTCCCTCAACGAAATCTTCCAGAGAGAAATTAACTCATGTATAAATATCTCTCTGGCTGAACGTGTTAAAATGACAATGGTGAATAAAAAATCAAATAATGAAATACTACGTGTTATTGACGAAATAGGGGATGAATATTTACGACGGATAAAAACCCCAACATTTTGGCAAATCAACGCCTGTTTATATGCCTTAGCAATGACAGTGAAGCATTATCTTGGTGATAGCAGAGATATTAAAAAGAACAAAACACCACCAAAAATACCATCATATATAACTAAAATAGAAAATAAGAGTGCTGACCTACGAAAACATAGGACATGTGACAATGCTCCTTACATGCAAACAAACACAAAAAAACCTCACTCCTCACCAACAAAGAGTGAAAAATAATATAGAGACGATGTTTGGTAACAGTAGAACCAGAACTCTTCAATATAAGCTGATCACCCTCAAACAAGAATTGAGAGCTGTTAGCGAAAAACGCCGATACCTGAAGAAGGTAGATGAGAGTAAAATTCTTAATAAAAGATTCAGACGAAACCAAACATCAGTCTATAGAGATACGAAGTGTCACTGAGGCCCCATCCCAGAAAGACATAGATTCCTTTTGGAGAAAAATATGGGGTGAAAAGAAGAATTTCAACCAAGATGCAGTGTGGCTAAGAGAAATCCGAAAGAACTATTGCTCCTACACTACAACAAAAACATACGAAATAAGTGAGGGTACCCTTGAGACTGTGATAGGAAAACTCCAAGATAAGAAAACACCAGGAAGAGACATGATTGTCGGCTACTGGTACAAAAAACTAATATTCTATCGGAGGTATCTTACTTACCTCTACCAACAAGTTCTTAAGGGAGATACACTTATACCAGAATGGTTGACATTAGCACAAACATTACTGGTCCCCAAGAACAAAGACACCCACTTGGCAAAAAACTACCGACCCATTGTATGCCAGAACCTGATGTATAAGATGTATACAACCTGCCTGAACCTCTTCCTCCAAGATCACTGTGAAAATAATAACATCATCACAGATGAACAAGCAGCTGGAAAGAAAAGGGTTTGGGGATGTGCTGAACAACTCCTAATCAACAAAACTGCGATGTCGGAGGTGCGACAACTTAGGAGGAATATGGCTACAGTCTGGCTGGACTTCAGGAAAGCTTTCGATCCTGTTCTCAACTCTTGGATGATAGAGGCCCTCCAACTTGCTAAAGTCCCAGACATTATTGTCAGAGCCATAGAGAGGCTGTCTTCTTCTTGGGATACTATCCTAAGGTTAGAGACAGAGAGGGAGGACTTTATTTTCACTGATAAAATAAAATATTGCAGGGGTATATTTCAGGGGGACAGTCTCTCTGTGATATTATTCATCTTGTCATTAATCCCCTTGTCCTTTCTGTGAGGGATACATCATTGGCTCACAGGAGGACAGAAATACGAACCTAACCCATAATTTCTTTGTGGACGATCTGAAACAATATACCAAGAACTTGGATGGGATGATGAAAAGTCTTGACCTGGTTACAACGTTCTTAAAGGATATAGGAATGGAGTTTGGCCAAGATAAAAGCTCATACATGTCTGTAAAGCGGGGAAAAACAACAACCCAATCTAGCAACATTGTCATCAATGGCCTAACTGTTTCACCGATATCTGATGAGGACTGCTACAGATACCTGGAGATAGATGAGAACATATACTATAATGGTATCTGTAATAAAGAACGCGTAACCAGGGAATACTACACCCGATTAAGAAAGATCTGGTCATCGGAACTCTCTGCACAAAACAAATCAGTGGCTCACAATGTGTTTGCTGTGCCTGTCCTAACACCAACGTTTGGAATACTCAATTGGACGATAGACTAAATCCGAGCAGTTGATATTGGAACTCGAAAAATACTAAACAACACCGGAAACTTCCACATCATCAGTGACATAGACCGCCTTTACTTGAAACGTAAGCAGGGAGGCAGAGGCCTAACACCAGTCCAGACAACATTTGAATGTCGCATCATATCTCCCCGACAACATCTACGAACCTCGAAGCGTAGGAGCCTGCTTCTCGAGCAAGTCTATCTGCATGAAACAGATAAGATCATGAGAGTTGGGAAGGAACTCCTCGAGAGATATTCCCTGTGTGATAATCAAAAACTCACACCCAGGGATGTCGCTCAGCAGTATCGCAGTATATCCATGGATGAAAAACTGCATGCCTATCAGCAAAAAATCATACATGGATATGTTGCCAAGAAGCTCCAGAGTGAGAGTAATATAGATAAGGAAAGTAGTCTATCTTGGACCAACAACCGCTATATTGGCTCCCACATTGAAGGATACGCTTTTGCATTCCAAGATTAGCACGAAATACCTGATTCACAAAAGAGATAGGGATGCAGGCAAAACACCTAGATGTGATAACAAGTGCAGACTCTGCAGAACTAACCCATGTCAGCAGAAGCTGCCCAAAGATGTCTTCGCGGTACTATCTACCTATGAGGCATGATGTAGTGGCCAAAACACTGTACAATGCAGTTTATAAAAAAGATAGCCCCGATAATAAACACATTAAAAGCTACAACGATGTGGAAGACATCCATGTACATAATATGAAAGAGTACTGGTGGAATGTTCCAGTAAAAACCCCCAATAAAATGCAGGCATAACAGACCAGATATTATGATATGGGACAGGGAGAAGAAAACATGCACAGTAGTGGAAATTAGCTGCCCAGCAGATGCCAATATAATATCAAAGATTAGTGAAAAGGATAATATTTATGCAGAACTGATGAGAAATCTGCAGATATTCCACCCTGATTACACCTTCAGATTTATGCCTGTGATTGTTGGGGCACTGGGATATGTTAGTAACTGCCTCAATACAAATCTTGAGAAACTAGGCTTCACAGGAACAGAAAGAACACAACTAGTTAGGAAACTACAAGTACAATCCATTAATGGAACAGTAAAAATATGTAAAACATTCCAAAAATGTTGCATCTAATAACTGCATATACACATGTCCAGATACAAAGCATATACACATGCACACATACAACTCAAAATATACATATCCACACATACAATAACATCCATATCTACACATGCATGCATATATACATATCTACTTAGTAGATGTTGTGTACATTCCAATGAGAGAGTCTTGTGTCTATGTTAGAAACCGACTCTCTCTCGATTGGTAAAACTTTGTGAAATTATAAAACCAGAAGAACATACATACATACATACATACATACATACATACATACATACATACATACATACATACATACATACATACATACATACATACAGGAGGGCCAGCAGCTGACAATAAATGTAGGCTATGTAAAACAAAGATCGAGGATGTAAGCCACATTGTTGCCAGCTGCGAAAGAATGTCATCTCGCTACTACCTCCACATGAGACATGATGGGATAGCTAGATAATTTTTGGAACGCACTTCGGAAAACAAAATTAACAACAAGCGAAGAAGAATATATTGAGACAGATGGCACTAAGAAATACTGGTGGAACCTGAAAATAAAAACTGCCACCAAATTAAAGCACAACCGGCCTGATATTGTAGTTTGGGACCACACATTGAAAACGTGTTCTGTTGTGGAGATCAGCTGCCCACTTGATGTAAACGTTGTCAGAAAAATACAGGAGAAGGAGGACATCTACGGACCATTGATGAGGAGTTTACAAATCCAGTATCCAAGATACACCTTTAGCTTCATACCCATCATTATTGGTGCTACGGGTTATATACCAACCCGCTTGGACCAAAGTATGACTGAACTTGGATTTGCGGACAAAAAGCGCAGCTCCCTAATTCATAGTCTACAAATGGCTGCGATAGCTGGCACCTTCAAAATTTGCAAAACATTCTGGCGATTCAAGGGATGACAATTTCTTTTCTTTTACAACCTTGCCACCAGGAAGGTGGCCGGTCAAAAAAATATACTCGAAATTAAGAGAAAGAGAAAATATACATACATACATACATACATACATACATACATACATACATACATACATACATACATACATACATGGTCTGAGTGACAGACCATACAACACTAGAGTCAGTAAAGAACCCACTAAATTGGAATTGGAAGCGGTGAACGAAATAGCTGGCAATTATCTGAAGGCTATACGATCTAAAGGTGTAGAAACGACATTTGAAACGCTTAATGTTTTGTTATATGTTTCAGCTGTCACATTGCTAGCATATAACACACATCTAAAACCACGCAATCAAGATACAAACAGAAAGCCTGAACCAGCGTGGATGCGAAATTTAAAAACCAAAATTTTGTCCCTGAGACGAAGTATCTCACACATCGCAGTCGTTATGAAATGCAACATAGAGAGCAACTTCACACAACACCAGGAAGACCTAAAGAAAAAGTTAGAGAGAAGATTTGGAGATACAAAATTTAAAACTTTGAACTCCAAATTACACCAGTTGAAACAACAACTCACAGCTACAACAGAAAGACTAAAATATAAGTCAACAGCACATAAACGACAAGTGCTAAATAGATTGTTTGCCAGAGATCCTAAATCAGTTTATCGCAGCTTCGGTGGCAAAAGCTCAATCTCTGTAAATGACACCCCTTCAAAAGAACAGGTTGAGAGCTACTGGAGATCTGTATGGGAAACGGATGACGGATTCAACAGACAAGTTAATTGGCTAAAAGAACTGGAACAGGACTACTGCCAACATGTCCAGACAAAACAATATGACATAGATGGGTCAATACTGGAAACAGCTCTACAGAAAATGTCGAATAGGAAATCGCCAGGCCCAGACCTCATTACAGGATACTGGTTGAAGAATTTCACTTTCTATCGGCAAGATCTCATACGGCTGTTTACAGAAACCATTAAGGGCACACAAGAACTGCCCAGATGGTTATCAACTGCCTCTACTCTCCTCATTCCCCAAAATAGCCAAACCACCCTTGCTAAAAATTACCGCCCAATTGCCTGCCAAAACATCATGTATAAATTATATACTGGGTGACTTAACCTGTTCTTACAGGATCACTGTGCTACCAACAACATCATAACACCTGAGCAAGCTGGTGGAAAGAGGGAGGTGTGGGGTTGCATAGATCACCTACTAACTAACAAAATGATTCAGGAAAAAACAACAAAGAATCGCAGAAACATGACTGTCGTGTGGCTGGACTATCAAAAAGCATTTGATAGTGTACCTCATGGGTGGATTGTTAAGGCTTTACAGTTAGCTAAAGTCCCACAACCATTGGTAGCTGCTGTTGACCAAGCTGACCAAGAACTGGTACACCAGTTTGATCCTTAGAGGTGAGAAGGAGCAGGTTAGGACTGATAAGATACATTACCAGAAGGGCATCTTTCAGGGTGATAGCTTGTCGGTGCTACTCTTCGTTCTCTCACTGAATCCACTATCTTACCTACTCAGGAAACAAGGTCGACAAAGAAGTGGGACCAGAAGTATCTCCCATCTTTTCTTTGTTGATGACCTGAAGTTGTATGGGCCAAATATCAATGACATCAAGAAACAATTGGACCTCATTACACAATTTTCAACCGACATCAAAATGAAATTTGGTGAGTCCAAGTGTGCATATTTGGCAGTAAAACGTGGAAGAGCTGTGCCCTCCTCTATAAATCTAGAGATGAACGGCCTGACAATACAACCTCTGCAGTCAGGTGACAACTACAGATATCTTGGACAGGATGAGAATGTCAGATATGATGGACCCATAAATAAGGAGAAAACCAGAACTGAATACCTCAGAAGAGTAAAGAAAATATGGTCATCAGAACTGTCAGCATACAACAAATACATTGCCCACAATACTTATGCTGTGCCAATTCTAACGCCAACATTTGGCCTACTGAACTGGTCATTGCAAGAACTAAGTGAGATGGATGTTAGAACTCGAAAACTTCTCAGTGTTACTGGGAACTTTAACATCAATGGTGATGTGGATAGGCTATACTTCTCACGCAAGGAAGGTGGCCGGGGTCTAAAATCAATATTAACAACATATGAGACCCGGATAGTGACACTGAAGCAACACCTTCAACAGAGGAAAAAGGTTGGCAACCATCTTGCCCAGGTTTATGACCATGAAAAAAGAAATATCATTAGAATAGCGACTGATCTGGAGGAGAGATATGGAATAAAGCCCGATATAAATCTCTCACCCAGAGAAATCGGAAGATCCTATTCAATGTTCAAACAAGAAAAAAAAATTGACCAATTTACAGAAAAAGTTGTGCATGGATACTTGAGGCGTAAAACACAGACCATAGAGGGGATAAACCACTCAAAAAGCCTGGCATGAAGTTCCGACAAGTTTATGACATCACACCTTGAGGGATATCTCTATGCAATACAGGAACAAGAACTCCCTACCAAATATCTGCTGCACAAAAGAGGAGGGCCAGCAGCTGACAATAAATGTAGGCTATGTAAAACAAAGATCGAGGATGTAAGCCACATTGTTGCCAGCTGCGAAAGAATGTCATCTCGCTACTACCTCCCCATGAGACACGATGGGATAGCTAGAACCATCTGGAACGCACTTCGGAAAACAAAATGAACAACAAACGAGGAAGAATATATTGAGACAGATGGCACTAAGGAATACTGGTGGAACCTGAAAATAAAAACTGCCACCAGATTAAAGCACAACCGGCCTGATATTGTAGTTTGGGACCACACATTGAAAACGTGTTCTGTTGTGGAGATCAGCTGCCCACTTGATGTAAACGTTGTCAGAAAAATACAGGAGAAGGAGGACATCTACGGACCATTGATGAGGAGTTTACAAATCCAGTATCCAAGATACACCTTTAGCTTCATACCCATCATTATTGGTGCTACGGGTTATATACCAACCCGCTTGGACCAAAGTATGACTGAACTTGGATTTGCGGACAAAAAGCGCAGCTCCCTAATTCATAGTCTACAAATGGCTGCGATAGCTGGCACCTTCAAAATTTGCAAAACATTCTTGCGATTCAAGGGATGACAATTTCTTTTCTTTTACAACCTTGCCACCAGGAAGGTGGCCGGTCAAAAAAATATACTCAAAATTAAGAGAAAGAGAAAACATACATACAGGGATGTGTGCTTAAAATATTCATATGTGTGTGTGAGTTTGAATGTATATGTGCGTTTTGTTTATACGTATATACCTGTTAAATATATATGTCTTAATTACTCGAGGGTTTGCAGCTCATGAGAGATCTTGCTGATCTATGGATATTCATTTTATTAATCCAAAATGTCAGACCACATTTAATTTAATTAAGTTAGTGTTAGAAATATTTATACTCTGAGGAAAAAAAAACAGCATTATATCTACAGCTAATAATATTTTAATTCCAGCCATTTTGGGCATGTTTCCATTATTAATTCTAACACTAAGTTTACTATAGATTTTCCTTCCAGATAACGTCTGTTAGTAATTTTCCCTTGGTGATTTATTTTCTTTAAACAAGCTTAATGATTCCAATACCTCTATCAACCATACAACATGTTTATGAGATTAAGATTAATGTGTAAGTGGCTAAGCATTCCATAGGCATGTGTTTTGTTAACGTGATTGTCAGGGAGATTCAGGATGACACTCTGTCAAAAGGCTGGCCCTTTGAATAACATGTACAGTCCATGCGGCGAGCTTCTTACAGTTTCCATCTACCCAATTTTACTCACAGTGCTTGGGTCGGCCGGGGCTATGATAAATGAAACTTACTTGTGATGCCAGCTGTAAAATAAAAACTGTGGCCTTGTGATTTTAAAAGGAATTTCTTAACTACTCGGCTATGCTCTGTCCCCCATATCGAGAATGATTTGGGTACTATCATATATTTAATCTCGCCGAGACATATAACTTGTGAACAAATCATATGTAATTCCGTAGCTAAAACGTATGCTATTTTAAGCCTATCGATCTACAAATGGTACAAGGCCCCTCTGTCTTTCCCATTTAACCCATACATAGGCGAGCATCAGAGCTACACAGCTCAAGTTCCTTTCTTCTTTCCATAAGCGTATTTTCTATGCCGAAATGTAGAAGCACAATGTAAAACTACATACATACATACATACATAGATACATACATACATACATACATACATA
>OZ024740.1:327461842-327479342 GCA_964016885.1 Eledone cirrhosa
GATTGACTTTGAATGGATGAAAAGCAAAGTTGACCTCGGCAAACTTTCAACCCAGAGCGCAGAGAGCTGAAACGAATACAACAAATCATTCTATTCGACGTTCAAACGAATCGGCCACTCGCCACTAAAATACAGACGGACATACAGATAAACAGGCAGAATTGATTGTGTTATTGCTATTGTTTAAATACCAATGGAAAAGGTTTGTTTCTAGATTGGAAAACTGATCTTTCTCTATTGGTGAAAAAGATTTAAAATAAAATCAGGGCAACACATATATAAGTAATTGATGGCATCTAATAGCGTTTTCTATGGTGAAAGCTATTACAATTGAATGTTGTCTATAAAATGTAAATGATTAAAACGAAAAGAAAAATATATTTCTTTTATATTTTTATTGAGCTGCTGTGTATGTTTTTCTTTTAAACTGATGTTGTTAATGTAGAAAATTTTGAAGCAGGGATCGCCCGAGCGGAACAACATTTGGATCAAAGAAAACAATATTTTCCAAACAAGGGAATATCATTTTATGGCTAAATAACAACAGTTATTTACCATATATATATTTACCATATATATATATATATATATATATATATATATATATATATATATATATATATATACATACATACATACATACATATATATATATATATATATATATATATATATATATACATATATTTATATACATATATGCATATATATATATACATATATATATACATATATGCATGTATATATATATATATATACATATATGCATATATATATATATATATATATACATATATATATACATATATACATATATATATATACATATATGCATATATATACATATATATATATATATACATATATGCATATATATATATATACATATATGCATATATATATATATACATATATGCATATATATATATATGCATATATATATATACATATATGCATATATATATATAAGCATATATATATATATATATATATATATATATAAGCATATATATATATGCATATATATATATATATGCATATATATATATGCATATATATATATATGCATATATATATATATATATACATATATATGCACATATATATATATATATGCATATATATCTATATATGCATATATATATATATATATGCACATATATATATATATATGCATATATATATATATATATATATGCATATATATATATATATATATATATATATGCATATATATATATATATATATATGCATATATATATATATATATATATGCATATATATATATATATATATATATATATATATATATATATATATATATATATATATATACATATATATGCATATATATATTTATATATATATGCATATATATATATATATATACATATATGCATATATATATATATACATATATATGCATATATATATATATATAGGCATATATATATATATACATATATGCATATATATATATATATATATATGCATATATATATATATATACACATATATATTTGCATATATATATATACATATATGCATATATATATATATATATGCATATATATATATGCATATATATGTATATATATATATATATGCATATATGTGTATATATATATATGCATATATATATAAATATATATGCATATATATGTATATATATATGTATATATATATATATATATATATATATATATATATATATATATATATATATATATATATATATATATATATATATATATATATGCATATATATATATGCATATATATATAAGTGTATATATATATGCATATATATATATATATATATATATATATATATATATATATATATATATACATATATATATATGCATATATATATATATATGCATATATACATATATATATATATATATATATGCATATATATATATATATATATATGCATATATACATATATATATATATATATGCATATATATATATACATATATACATATATATATATATATATATATGCATATATATATATACATATATACATATATATATATATATATATATGCATATATATATATACATATATATATATATATATATATATATATATATATATATATATATATATATATATATATATATATACATACATACACTTATTCATATATACATAAATATACATACATATAAAAATGTCTACATATATTTATATATATAAGCACATAGACACACACATATATATATTAGATATAGATGATATAGATATATAAATACATACATATATGATGTATGTGTGTGTATATTTCCACATATAATACATTAGAAGCGGAAAGATGATAAAAGAAACTAGTGAAGCATTAATGTGTTAATCAAGTAAATACATTTTCATCACTTCTTATAAAATATCTCTTGCTTTTGTGGTGAGGTACGGCACGGGATATCGCTTGGGGCTTGTACAGCGCCCATCGTCGTTGTTTATGTCTCTGTGATTTGCTGGACGAAGTGTAGAGGTTACCCTAAGATCTTGGAATACTTAGAACAGAGTGAACTAAATGCAACCAAATTCTTGGTGGGGGTATTAAACCGGACGATGGAATTTAATAAAGTATACCGGCATGCTGAAAAATCCCTGGCTTAAGTGTATCGCGAAAGGGTAGAGCTGTTATCTTTACAAGGAAGGTAGAGTCGCTGCAATGTGTGTATGAATCTGAGAGGGGAATATGTTGAATAAGATAACTGATTCTCCTCTATTTTCTTTTAACTGATTTTCCTGTATTTTCTTTTACCCAAAGTCAGGAACTTTTCAGTACCCCGGTACAATGCATGTGAGACAGGGTTTGGGAAGTCAATTGCAGTACATTGTAAAATGCTGGGAACTAAATACATTTTAGTAACAGGTTTGATTCTGCCTTTCCTTTTCCCGAGCACGATAAAATTCACTCCTATCATGTCGATTTAATACACTCTATCTGTGGTCTTCTATCAATATAAAAAACCAGTGGGCTGTGTTCAAACTCCTCCGGAGTCAAATCTATTGTTAAATCTGATGGGAAGGATAAAATTTATACTATTTTTAATACTTAAAATATATATTAGCATTGATTAAATCTATCAGGTACTCTTCCAAATATGTATCAGTGTTGCCTTATCTCAAAGAGATGCAATGATTGGTGTTTAACATCAGGTTAGCCCTGACTAAGAAGACCTATATTTAGGACATTCCATCCAGTTATGGAAACCTTCTGAACTACACCAGAACTACATTATCCTATGTATCTATTTTTTTCATGACAAAGGGTGTTATGTGAAGAAAGTTAGCTACTATCCTAAGCGGATCGAGTGACTGCGTAGATCTTTCGTGACTGGTGTAGCTAAAAGTTATTTTCCTATGAAATCATTTTGATGCACATTCAGGAATGCTATCAATCTCAAATAAAATAGATTCAGGAGAGTCCTGCAATAAATCTGAGTGGAAATTGAAAATTGAATTGATGTTTCTTTTGCAACGAAGAGTTATCGTCAAAATATTCCTTGAAGCATTTCACGTTGTATCGACATCAGTTCTCATATCTCAAATTGAGAGAGTATGTTTATATTTTGTTTGTGTACATAGGCGAAATATTTCCACATCGACTAGAAAACAGATAGACTAGTGCTTTTGAACAAAAATACACTGTATGGTATTTGTTCTGCTTGGGTTACGCGGTATCACCTTTGTTATTCTCGGTATCATAAATACAATAAACCATTGACTGTCTATTGTTTACAAAATTCTATATATATATCATAAGGCTGCGAGGTGACATTGAAGCTATAGTGTTTATTTCAACTCTCTGCACTCTGAGTTGAAATCCAGTCGATGTCAACTTTGCGTTTTATCTTTTATGAGTTGATAAATAAAATACCCGTCCAGAGCGATGGATGAGCCGAATTGCTATAAATTAAAGTGTGATCCCTTACAGTATCTTTTCCAGATCAGGCCTAGTGAAGCAGATAAATAATCACGGTGCTTCTAGCTGTAACCATCACAACTTCCCTTTTAGGCATTTTCTATAGCCGTACGTTTTTTAAAACATGGCGTTAGATGATTTGAAGGAAATTTGCTTAGGATGACCTGTGGCCATGTTGAAGCTATCTCGCTGATAGTAACAGTCTATAAACAGTCATTTCAGTTTAACTACTAACACTACAGAATTCGGTAACAAAATCAGGGAACACAGCTACTCCTCGAGCTTGTTTAGCAGAAATATCTACAACAGTATCTTCATATAAATCTTTAACTGAAGTGTTGTTATTGTGCTGGCAAGTTAGGCTTGAAACGGCGGCGCAATTATAATTTGACGAAATACAACTAACATGATGATTAAGATTCTATATACTGACATAAACCATCAAATTATTGGGGATATGTGTATACAATTGAATAGACAATAATATATTTCTGTTAACTGAATTATCGATCATAGAAAGACGAAAGACAACGTTGCCCACTTCTGGATTTAAACTTCAGCAGCAGAAAGATAGCTAGGTTTTCTGTTGCTATTATAAAATTAGCCTCTTTGCCAAGATCTCCGAATGTCATCTATATCAAATGTTCTTGTTTCTCAAGCTTCAGATGATAGTGATATCATATTTCTTCTAAATAGATTTAAAAACGAATGATTCTGCATATGATATCATATGCATAATTATTCGTATCAAATATCTGTTAGAAGTCTTAATAATTGAAGTGTATTTTAGTAATGTTATTGTACTACAAGTGGTGGATTGGCAGTATCTGTAGTGGGTCGGACGCCATGCTTTCCAGCATAGTTACGTCCCTTTACGATCTGAGTTCAAATCCCGCCGAGGTTGACTTTGCCTTTCATCCTTACGGGGTCGATAAAATAATGTACCAGTAATGCACTGGGTAATTGCTGGCCTTGTGCCTAAAGTAGAAACAGTTATTGTACTACAAGTATTATTTTCGAATAAATATTTCATGATGGTCTTTAATTTTTATTGACATTTATCATAATTATTAGGTTTATATATTATTAATCGTTAAAACAAAGTATCAGTAACGCACTGGTAGAATTAATCGACTTCCCTACAAAAAAAAAAAAAATGATGGTCTTGTGTCTAAATCAGAGCCCATTATCATTTTATAAGGTCTGCCGGGGTTAACTTTGCCTTTCATCCTTACGGGGTCGATAATGCACTGGGATAATTGCCGGCCTTGTACCAAAAGTAGAAACAATTATCATTTTAGTAATCATTAATTTAAGTACCAGTAATGCACTGGGTAATTGCTGGCCTTGTGCCTAAAGTAGAAACAATTAATTTATTCTAGTATTCGGTTTACTTAATAATCTATATATACACTATTCTTTTATCAATGCATATACCTAGTTCTTTTCAAATTTTCTAATTAATATTTATGATTGCAGCTGAACTGAAGTTCTACTTCATGTTTTCGCCTTCATCTGCTATGTCATGTCACAAAGAAAGGTTTTTCTGTGTAGTAAGTATACATCGTATAAACAATGACAGTAGATCACATCTTAAATGTATAGCTATTCATTGAATACCTGACTCTTTATCAATCTACTATTGATATTTACCTATTTAAATGTAACAGAGTTTGCAGAAATAAGTATTATAGCTTCAGTCAAAAAGCATTTTAGTTTCGTCATTTTTTATTCCATGATGAAAGAAAAACTGAATTAACTTTTCAATCCTTTTACTTAAATATCTAACAGCAGTCTGTCGGGGTCAACTTTAGCTTTCATCCTTTTGGGGTCGATATCAATTGCGCTCCTTTGCCTGCGACGTCACTTGCGACTAATTGTATCGGCCCTTGGACAAAATCGATTGTGTGGAGAGATTGTGATGAATTGGTGACTGTTGGTCTTCCACAATAAATTTTACCCAAACGTGTAACTTTTAGGAAACACTTCCAGGTGCACATACCAACCCACGTTCATTCATGACCGAAGGAGATCTATCAAGTATAGACACACACACACAGACGCGCTCACACGCGCGCAAACGCATACACACGCACTCACACGCACACGCAAACACACTCACACACACACACATACACACACATATATATATATATATTCGAACACGCGTGTACAGCAGAGTGCTGATAGTGTTAGTGTTATAGATCAACTATATCGACTTTGGCTCTGTTCGAGTAATTTCGGATAAGTGATCACATAGTTTTGTGGTGGGACAAATTAGGTAGTTAGTACAGATGAGATACGACGGTTAGCTCGGTCATACGAAGGCTACCATTGTAACACATCACCTACGCCTAATTTCATTTTCTGTGACATTTAATAAATATCAAGAACAAAACATCATCTGAACATAACATACCAATGGTCGGTCTCACAGATAATGAGTGTACGAATATATGAAATAATCAATTATAAAATATTATATACATCATATCATGTAATATTCTGTGCAATGCAACAAAAACCGAACATTCAGACGAAAATCTCCCGAAAACCAACTCACCACACTATTAAAGACTTCAGTAAAATTACAATGGTGAATAATAAATATTCTTTTATTCTTTTACTGGTTTCAGTTATTGGACAATGGTAATAGTGGAGAACCACCTTCAGAGGATTTTGTCGAGTATATCGATCGATCCAAGTACTTAGTCTGGCACTTACTTTATCGATCTCTATTTATGAAATGGCAAAGTTCGCTTTTGTGAAAAAAGCAATCAATCACATTCTTTCTTCCTTATACATACATACACATCTACATACGTACATACATACACACGCACACACATACACACAGATATATATATATATATATATATATATATATATATATATATATATATATATATATATATATATATATATGAGTGTTTGAGTGTTTATATATGTGTGTATGTGTGTGTATGTGTGTGTGTCATTTATTTTGTTATTTTTGTTATTTCTGTTTACCTTTTACACAGATGTTATATATATATATATACAAGTGTACAGGCATGACATGGCTGCAGGTATTATATCTGCGATATTATGAGAGTATTATGAAATACCCACAGGATAAAGCGAACTTACGATTATGTAAGAGAAAGGACCACAGAGATGGAAAAAAATGACAATACTATGGGACATGTCAATTGACACAGACTGAGAGATTAAGACAGAACGACAAGATATTATCGTCAAAGATCATCAACAAAATGAAGCTTCCTAAACAATGTATGAAATCCAACAAGCGGCAAATATATCTATAAAATAATTGGAGAAACTATCCAAATATAAATCGATATAATCAGAATCGAAAACATATACAGTCGCTATAATAAAAATAGTAAGCGCTTTGGGAACGATAACAAATAAAACAATGCAGATAAATAAATACAAGATCCCAAGGGCTTAAGTACATTTACAATATATAGAAAATATCACTATTAGACATCTCGCACATATTATGAAGAGTGTTTTCAATAAACCATATCAATTAGACATATTATGTAGGACCATTTCAATACAACAAAAAACACAAAGCATATCAAAATGTGTGCGTACTTAAGACACACAGAACTACACTCGGTAGCACAGTGAAACCAGCAATAAAAGTATGATTACTGAAATAACGAAAATAAGAATATTTTCTAACACTGGCAATTTTTCTTTTTATCAAGTAAGATCATGATATTAATAATATTACAAATATTCACAAAGTTGGCTTAAAACCCATTGACGAAATATGAAAAAGAAAGATAAAAATAAAATTAATTAATGAGAAAATGGGGAAGGGGTAAAGAAGGGCAGATCTGGCTGTATGGGAAAGTAGATTTCTTTTATTTGTTGTCACCTCAATTTTTTACAAAAATGATCAATTTCGAAGACGTGAAATGATAGATCGTAATTTACTTCGATCACTAAGTATGTGATTAGTAATTCTTCAATTCCAATTATGATTTTCCGACAAGAATGGATCTATAAATCAGCGACAGTCTTTTTTTTTTCTCTAATTTCTCTTATAGTTATTGGTATTGCGTAGCACCTTCCCCCACTCGAATCCGATCGAGTAAGATTACGACCAAATGCATTCCAGCCATGGCCACCCATTCCCTTTTATATTTTCATGAATAGTGTACATGGTCTGTTCTTTAAAATCATAGTTGTTGCTGTTTTTAGTATCTCATTAGCCATGTATGTTTATGGTTCATTAGGAATGTTTTTTGTAGTTTTTGCTGTTTATAGTTTCTTTTATTTCTAGACTATTTAGCTGTGACCATTATGTATTATGGTATTTGATGGACTGTATTTCAAATGTACGCTATTAAGACAATTGAGTGTAATTTGAGGAATATTTGAGCGGTTTTTCTAGTATATTGAACGACCACATAGACCAGATTCAAATAGCAATAACAGCTAAAGAGTACAAATGGGGACAAATTGGTGAAGCACGTAATCCATTACTCCTAAGAAACTATTGAACAATATCATTTTTCATTCTCAATTAGATTTGTAGCTTCATTTCAATGTAATTAACTCATTATTTTCTGCCATTTCTTGTAATTAACAGAACTTTACTTATTTTGGATATAAAGAATTAAATAACCATTGTATCATTCCTCTATGTATGAACTAGAAATGCTGTCAACAATAAACAACAGCAACTTACAAAGCAGTCGTTGATCTTCCTGTCATTGCTCGTCTGGAAGGTGTATCCAATGTTAGTTTCAACAGAACCAGTTGTTTACAGGAGAGTGCCAATAAAAGCGAGATGACTGGGTATCAGATCATCTGGTCTTGCATTTGCAGCACATATGTTATCACTAGAGGAACATTGCTTTAGAGGAACATTTTCCCGATACTCTGCATACCTATACTGTATACAGGTTTACATTAATTAAAATGAGGAAACATGAGGTGCAGGGCGTTTGCACACGATTAAAATCAATATAATGTTTTACGATTGATAGCTGCGTGTGAGCTACATAGTTTGCTTTTCCCAATTGCCTCTCTATTCCCAGCTTGATAGCAACCAGGACAATGGTACCTTCAGAGTTGATATGGCTCTTTGGGAAGGCTCGTACGAGTGCCGAGCGAAAGGATATTATACATGAACGTGTTGTTTCAGTGCCGATTGATATCATTGATGCACTAAAATAAAAAATATAATCCATTGATTCATAAGATTGACGAGTATATCCACAATCTTTGAAGAACTGGACTGAGCTTTGGTGATGGTTAAAGTCTAGTCAGAATAACATGTTTTTCCTACACTTTGTATCGCTTGTTAACTTACAGAGTTACAGGTAGCAACATCGTGGAGGCTGCGAACCACTAACTGGTTGCTACGATGAGGGCTGAGGATGGGAAACGACTCAAGTACTTGTCACTATTATATATATACATCTATCTTCGAAACCTTGGTAATGGAAACAACTGCTATTATCGGTAAATCGGCGAGGCTTTTATCAACGCCATCGGAACAAATATAAATGAAATGACATGTATAGCTGCGGCCTTGATTTCATGGCTGTAGAACCTAATTGGCCTAGCAAATGTTCGTGACAATACATTGAATGTTATTGCACAGCTAGAATATTGGTTCCCACATTCTCCCTTATATATTTACAAATGAAATAATATGTAGAAAATAATTAAATTGTTTTAAACTTTAAAAGCTGGTCAAACCTTTATAGCATCAAGTTAGATGCTTTTAACTTTCGCACGCTGTGCGAAGTTTCAGAAGACTATAAAATATAGTTGAATGTATACTGGTATAATTTTGCTGAAGCATTTTATGCTTCTTTCTTATAAAGATTTACATGATATAAAAACAATTACTGGATGGTATTAACAGACATACTGGATTGGCAGTATTGTAGAGGGTCGGACGCCATGCTTTGACGCATAGAGTTACGGCTCTTGCCATTCTCAGTTCAAATCCCGCCGAGGTTAACTTTGCCTTTCATCCTTACGGGGTCGATAAAATAAAGTACTAGTAATACACTGCGATAATTGCTGGCCTTGTGCCAAAAGTAGAAACAATTATTTTCTTATGTGCATTTATTCATTGTGTTATATTATGCTTTTTGTGAACAATAACGTCGTTTGTTATAGGCTGTCAACAGAGCAATGAAATGAGTCCAATGAAATGAGCGACAAGGAAGTTCTGTGCAAGTCAAGCGGAATCATTGCCTCAAAATGTTCGTGTTCTAATATGCCGGATTATCAGTTTTCACTAAGAGACAGGCTTACCTTTACTGCAAAATCTAGTCAACAGTGAGCAACAATGTTAGGAATAACTAATATATTAAAATTGTACCGATTTACAGTGTTTATCCTATACAATATATTTACTACTAATTGTGAATTCATCTTTCGCTTCAACTTATCCGGGGAGGATACACTCACTTTCGCACATGCATGCACACACACACACATATGTATATATACTCAAACACACTCACATATGTATATGTATATATATATATATATATATATATATATGGACACACACATGTGTGTATATATAGAGTATATATATATATATATATATAAAATAAAGTAAAATAAAAAGTCAAATGTTTAAAATTTAGCTTCGTTTATTACTGCTATATATATTTCGGTGACAGGCATCTTTGGCTGTGACCTCTTCAGGCAGTCCGAATTAGTGTGGTATAGACAAGTACATATGTTGTTGAGGTGTATCATTTTGTCAATACTCTGATATGCACAGTTCCTGGTTGGGTTGTTATTTCTCTGAGGAACTGGAATCATATGATTCGGACTGCCTGAAGAGGTCACAGCCAAAGATGCCTGTCACCGAAATATATATAACAGTAATAAACGAAGCTAAATTTTAAACATTTGACTTTTTATTTTACTTTATTTTACATTACTCCGGAGTAACCAAACCAACCTGCGCACTTCGTCGAGTGCTCCAGCCTGCATACTGAGGTGTTGGTATACAACCAACATATACTCAAAATCTATCTATCTATATATATATATATATATATATATATATATATATATATATATATATATATATATATATATATATATATATATATATATATCATCAGAAAGAAAGAACAACAATAAGGACCCCATTAAAAATAATGATAAAGTATAATGATGTAAAACCAGTGGCAAATTCAAAATAAAACTTTGCTGATCTACGAAACCCAACCACAACAATATCTTCTGATGTACATGAGGTGCATCTGGAAGCAATGTGTAATCTCTCGGAGGTCACAAGAGCAACTTGAGAGCTCAAATGTGGCAAAGCCTCTAGGGAGGATGAGATTCGGCTAGAGATGTTAAAAGCCTTATATAGAGAACAAAATCTGTTTCAACACGGTCTCAAAATAATAATTTCACAACCTTAGATATTTATATCCGCAAGTAGTTGACAGCCGAGAGAAAAGAGTATTCAGTACCGAAGTAGAGTTTTAATAAGGCTAGATCTTGAGTCTTGTTACTCTGGGGGTTTCACTTTCTTCTCACAGCGCCATCATGTTTATTTTGTCAGAAACACCAGAATAACAAACCTCACTAGTTAGCCTTAATAAAATGTATATATATATAGCTATATACATAGCTATATATATATATATATATATATATATATATATATATATATATATATATATGGGGTGAGGGGGGTGCAAGTGTTCTGCACAGTTTCTGTCAGCCAAATTTCACTCATAAGTCATTGTAACCAATGACTTATGAGTGAAATTTGGCTGATATAAAAGGCATCAGTTAGATTTAATCAGGAACCACATCGTTGTGAAGCGATCGCTATAAACTCTAAGCCATACCTGGAAAACAAGCCCGAAAATCTAGTGTTTAGTGATGTAATAAATAGGAAAGTATAAGGTTGTTAACTCAGGGTTGTTATATGATCGTAGGAGAGGGCGCCATTTTGACGCATGCTGTACCTTGAACATTTTAAATTTCATCGAGTCAATTTCTTCCACAGAAAGAAAGTAATGAGAAGTAAAGGAATAACCAGCCCCAGTACTAGATTGGTAGTATATTTATCCACCCCGACGGGATTTTGAGCCTAGAGCTCAATGAGCTGGAACAAAGACTGTAGCAATTTTAATCTGACGTCCTCACGACTCTACCAACCCGCCTTATCCAGTGAGGCAATAGTACTAGTTTATTAGAGTTGATAAAATCGATTTCAATATATTACCTATTTATCTCATTTCCCCTTCTTCTTTTACTAATTTGGTAATTACTGCAGATAAAAGAAAAATCGTTAACGTTCTGCGTTAAATAGGAGTGGGATAAATAAAATAATTGGGAACCAAAAAGATGAAAGATGCCTTAACTCATTTAAAACTGATTCTAACAATTAAATGAAAGATTTTGGTTTTCCCCAAACGCTAAGTAACCTATTGCTTTTCTGATTGATTTATTATTTAATAATAAAAAAATTATCTACTACTAATGTGTTCCTTATTTACTACTAATGTGTTCCTTTAACTGAAACTAAAGTTCTTACAGCAAGAAATCGAATTCTATTGTATTAATCTGTGACATATTCAGTCTTAATAACTGACTTTGAATAGTTTGCAAACTTCATCAATGTTCTAAAGGCATTTTATTAATGTTCTTTTATCGGTTAAAATCTTCGAACGAAGTTACTTCGCAAAACAGCGGTAATTGGCAATTCTTTGATTAACTATTTATATCATGCTTCAATTCTTTTATCATTCACCGAGGCAACAATTGATCCTCTTCCACTGGATATCAGCCAGACAAAATGCAGATGGAATATTTTATATAGCTAAGTATCTATTATATAGAATTCTATAACAATTTCAACTGTTCAGAACATGCCTACCTTCGCCTTTCTATGAAGTCCGGTATAGTTCAATTAGGTGTAAATAAATATCATGGACATGTATAGCTTGCTACAATGAGTAGCAAGGTACAGACAATATAATTGACTATTGAATTTTCTAATTTATATTCTTATTTTTCGTCTTCATTGTGCTATAGTATAGAAATGGTTTCGGATCTGTGTATTGAATACAGTCATCATAACTTTCAATTTTATTCGTGCCATCTACGAACGAAATTACTTCGCAAAACTGCGCAAAATCTTTGTTGACTGTTGTAACTAACGGCAGACACAACGAGTGAACACACATACATACACGTCCTCCCGGTTCTGTCCGCTGGAACCAAGAGGCAGCATACGTCTGGGAGTCTGCGCGCCAGAGAAGCAGAGCGGACAAATCGGGTGGGGGGCACAACAACCTTTTATTGACTGATTTGTGTGGTTACCGTTGGCCACTATATTCACACATACACGCAAACACAAGTGTGTCCAATTGCCAGAACCATATATTTGATTCATTGTTAAATCGGACTGAGAAGATTAGGAGGTTATTGCATCATGTCAAAAACTAAAGGAAATCTTTGCTATTTTAAGAGATTAGTTGTACCAGATCAATGTTATAGCTTCATTGTTGTTTAACATATTTTCAGCCCTGATCCTGTAGACCTATACGGAAAGAGGTTCCAGTCTTAACTATTCAGTCTTTCTATATATCAGAAGCTGCAACGTTCAATATATTATCATTTAACACTTTATCATTTACATTACTCTATATATACTATTATATATTTGCGGTAAAGTATTTATCTCACATAATCTCGAATCTACGATATTTTAATGACATTCTTGTTTATTTTAAGAATGATATCTTAATGTCGGTGTGAGCTACAGGTTACGAACTGTTTGAAAAGGGAGAGAGAATTCTAACTGGATTCAGTCGGTTTAAATGCTAAAATTTAAGGTGTGATTTGACGGCGATTTGTCTATTATCTCAAGAAGGTCAAGCAACTACTTAGAGGCTAACTCATATGCTATTTTATAGTGTTATGTACCATATCGGTGAGCTGTCTTTTACCTTACCATACCCTTTCCAGCTAAGTCGACTAAACCATTTAAATCCGGAGTATTTTGGCTATACATACAACATAAAGACAACAACAAAACGCCAATCTTACACATCTTAACTGCTTGTCACATTCTGTTGATTTAACAATCCATGATCTTATTGTTATCACTACACTCAAAATAGCAGTATCCTCAGGATGAATTGCCAAACTTTGAAGTGAGAATTATTACACATTATTATCAGCTGATGTTCCCTAAATTTCCTTTTAACTATCTTCCCTGATTATCGAATTTATTTCTGGCTTCTAATATTCTTTAGGTAAAGGCATACAACTAATTGGTGCTTTACAATACCTCTTAAGACTTCGTGTTTAGGAAATGATTGAAGAGAAAATACTTCTGAATATAACCAATTGCATTCTTCAATCGTTTATGGGGCAGGTTTATTAGTTCATTCTAAAGAAGCACTCGTCAGTAATACCCACTATTTCTAGCATTGGTTAACTCTTCCTTTCCCTGATACCAGGTTATTTAAGTTATCTGGTTCATAAAGTGTTGTTAATTCTCTAAAGACAGGATATAATGGAAAGGTCATGATGAATATATTGTCTAAAACTGAAAGTTGATAATTTACTCCGGTTATTGAATATCCAAATATATTTCCAAGATCATGGAGATAGAATACGTATCTTGCATAAAGATTGCATATATAAGAGGTAGGTTAGCAGAGACGTTAGATCATTAGGCAGAATATTTTATATTATTGCGATTATTGTTAGTTTAGATTCTCATTAAGCAACATCCTTATAAGACATTTTTATATCCATATTAAAAACTTTTACGCGATATCTTGCGGAATTTTGAGAGCAGAGGTTGTGAGTGTAGTTGATTATTTTTCCAGCCAGAGCACCGTGTTGCATATGCTTTCTTGTAATGCCTGATATATTAATTGGCTTTTGTTGGAGCTTTAACTAGTGTCCTTTGAAAATGACTATGCCGGTGGCATAAATTGTTCTACACAATCTTCAAAGTTCCTCTAGCAATCATTAATGTACTAAGATCAAACAGAAGGATGATAAGATAAGATGGTGAGAAATGGCAATTGAGTCGGAACAGCAATTGCCAATCTATATCAATTGATCGTATTCCCTTCTGATCTAAATTGCATTCAAACGGAACGCATCTAAAAGATCTCAAATGAAGCCATCTGCCTTCATGTAACGACAAATTGGCAGTATTGTTAGTGTATAGGACAAAATTCTTTCAGGTAGTTGTTCAGTGTCTCTTCGATCTGAGCTCAAATTCTGCTTAGGTCAATGTTGCCTTTCATCTTTTGAATTGCCAGTCTAAGGTGGTGGATTTGGATAGGATTTAGAATGTTACAAATGATGATTTACGGTATTTCTTCTAGTTCATTGCGTTCTGTGTTCAAAGCCCATTGTGGCCTACCGGGGAGTTAGGTTCAATTCCCCCCCCCCCCCCCCAGTTTGGCAACCTACATGGCCCTAGGGTTTTTTAGTGGAATTCACTCTGTTGTAAGCATCTGGACCAGATCTCTCATTTTAAGATACCTTCTTCACTCTCACCCACCATCTCGAGGATCCTGAAAAGAGCCATGGACACTGTCCCCACCTGACTAAACTATACAAAATATGGAAGCCAGAAATAATCCCCAAAAGCAAATACTTGCCAAATTATGTACATAATTTACATTCTCGAGAAAACATTCAGAAAATGTGGCTGTTGATGTGTTCGTTGTTGTTTAACACCAGGGCAAAGAGAATCTAGTAGAAATATAATCAAACTACATTTCAAGCATGGTCAACCACTTCTAATATCAGTCCTACGATATGGATGTCATTCGTTCTCCGTGAACATAAACTAAAAAGCCTTATATAACAAAATATCATTCGAAATAAGAATCTATTATTCGAAGGATTAGTACAATTTTCATTATTCAAAAGTTGGGTATGATTAGACACTGAACCTATCGCAAATCATACCCATCTGCAGGGCTATTGGAATTTGTTTTTATGGTTCTAAATTGTAAACTGGTATCAAGTGGTTAACCCAATACTTATGTTTCGTCGATTTTACTATAAATTTGTTTGTTGTGAAACGTCCACTTTTTATATGTACAATATAACTGATTTAACGATTTTCGTGTGGGCGAATGTGCCTTTGGATTGTCAAAAAATAGCATAATAGATACAAATTATGGATTATAAGGCTTGTGATATTGATTAGTTTGTTAACTCTTAAGACGTTTAGAGCGATCTATAGAATATATAAGCGAAGGAAAGTTTGCTATAAATAAAATTACTTTCATCGATGGTATGATAACCATTTCTATTGACCCAGACATATTGTGTTTTGGTTATATCGATTATGTGTGGGATAGTGGTGTGCATATAGCAGCCTAAGTCTATCGTATTTGGATTTTAGAATCCCGAATCATGATACATTGAGAAAATGATGAATCGTATAAAAGAAAATGTAAATTCTAGGGAAGTAATTAGAAAGAGACAATTTATTTTCTTTAATTCTTGTTAAAACATTCTATTTAAGAACTTAAACACGCACAGAACACTTCGAAGACTTTCCGGTACTTTACAACTATTGTAATTTAAAGAAAGCCTTCGATTCTTACAGTAACTATATTCTATGAAGGCTTTATATTCATGAGGTTACGAAGAGATTGAGAGATTAAGAACAATATACTGTTTGAGATCCTCCAAACGTTTCTAGATTATTCCTGTTTCATGAGTAGAATATAATAGAATGCAATAGTATATATTAAAGTTTTTAGCGTTTCACTATCGATCTTTTTTTTTCTTTTCTTCTAACTAATCTTCCATTACCGGCATTGTTAAAAAGCTGCTTCCAAACACCACTACCGCAATCAAATGCACGTACATTTACTGAATGCGACTCGGATCAGGATATTGAATTAATCGTCTCTCCTCAAATCAGAACCCCAAAGAAAGTAATTTGTTTTTCGATAATATTATTAATATTGTAATTGTTTCTGTTCAGCTCGACGTCAGTTCTGATTGAGCAGACGTATAATCAACGGCATTACAAGTCGTAATCATCTCGACTTTTAAAGATTACATAGATCTATTTTTATCTAATGTACCCTTACATCATTTAAACCTATAGAGCATCATTCGAAGAAAATTTGGCTGTTATTTCTAGCAGATCATCTGACCATGAGGAGCCTTCTCATTGGCTATTGATTTTATCGATTCCAGTATATGACAGGTATTTATTTCATCATCGAAAACCAGTTTATTTATTTATTCATCGACAAAAAGTGAAGTTGAGCTCAACGGAATATGAAATTCGAATTCGAATAGAAAAGACTAAATACTGCAAAGTATTTAATCTGCCGCTCTAGTGATTCTGTTACTTCACTACATGTTATTACTATTAGTGACAGTTAATAACAATGATAGTATTTAATGACTCAAATTTCACTGAGATTGTCTTTACTTCCAATCCTTCCGATGTCGATTAAATAAATACCAACTACTGGGATCGATAAAATTGATTAAACCACTCCCGCAAAATGTGTGGGCTTATGCCTAT
>OZ024740.1:327484342-327486842 GCA_964016885.1 Eledone cirrhosa
AAGTAAAAAAAGAAAGAGAGGGGGGGGGATAAGAAAGAAGGAACAAAACATAAAACCGAGATGTCAAAAACACGGATATAAAGACACATACACATACGCATAATATATACATACACACACACACATACATATACACACACATATATATATATATATATACATACACGCACGCGCGCGCACATACGTAGTCACTCATGTACATATATATAAAAGTATACACACATTAAGGCGTTCAGCCATATTGATACAGGGTGTAAAAAAACTTGTGGATAAGTAAGTACAAATATAAAATTGTAAGATTGGCTGCGCAAAAATAAAAAATAAAAATAAAAATGAAAAATATATCTGGATTGAAAAACACAAAAGACAAGTATAATCACTTTTACTTCCGCATCTAAGTGTACGAGTGTGCAGGCGTTTTATGCGCGCGCCTTCATATTCATATATTTATGATGTAACTATTCTGTCTGTAGATTACAGACATATAGATACATTTGCCCTAAATTTTAGATTTACGCACACTTTTTCACTATACGTATACATATATGCATATACATATATGCACATCTGTGAGCGTATACACATACATATACACACACCTAACTATATTTCTTGATAGATTTTTATATATTTCAATTTCTAATTCATTTGTCTATATCTTTTTTTGATTTTCTTGATGAGTTTTTCTAAGTATTTACCCATGTTTTATATTGCCTCGTCTGACGAACGAATGAAGACGTTTATTTCGTATTCGCCTCATTCGGGAAACCTCTGGTAATGAGGTAATTATATTGTATTGATTTTTATACATTAAATTTTGCTCTGATACTTACATAGAGCACTCTTCACTTCTATGACCTTTTCTGTTTCCAACGGAAATTTCAATACATATATATATATATATATATATATATATATGTGTGTGTGTGTGTATATATATATATATATATATATATATATATATATATGTGTGTGTGTGTGTATATATATATATATATATATATATATATATATATATATATATATATATATATATATATATATATATATACACACAATTTGCCTAATTTGCATATCGAGTGAGTTCAGTCGGCCGGACACACCGAAAACGATATATATATATATAACACATATACCTGCATATGGGCATATATATATATTTAAGTATGTATGTATACGTACATACATATATGTATACAGACGTACAGTAGTATGTATATATATACACAAATGCACACATATATATATGCACGTATCGGTTTACCGAACATTTATTATAATGCGCGGTTTGTTTGTTTGTAAACAAACAAACAGCCCGAATTACGCCGTACAGTGTTTAGGCAACCACGTCACCTTTTTGTTTCATTCTATTCCATTTATTTCATTCTATTCCATTTATCGTTTTCGGTGTGTCCGGCCGACTGAACTCACTCGATATGCAAATTAGGCTACTCAGCCGTTAATATGCATAAGGAAAGTATATACTTTCAGACGTTCAACCATCTGACAGGAAGGTATACGATGCTGACGATAGGTAATAAGCTTGAAACTAGTACATGGTTCCTGTGTCAATGTTGAACAAAAAGGTGACGTGGTTGTCTAAACACTGTACGGCGTAATTCGGGCTGTTTGTTTGTTTACAAACAAACCGAGCATTATATTAAATGTTCGGTAAACCGATACGTACATATATATATATATGTGCATGTGTATATATATATACATACTACTGTACGTCTGTATACATATATGTATGTACGTATACATACATACATACTTACATTTAAGTAAGTGCCGTACTAAGAGTGAGAAATGTATGTATGTATATATGTGTGTATATGTGTGTATGTGTATATGTATATATATGTATATGTGTATATATATATCTATATGTGTGTATATATGTATATGTGTGTGTATGTGTATGTATGTGTGTATGTATATATATATATATATATATGTATATATATATATATATGTATATATGTATTATATATGTATATATATATGTATATATATATATATATATATATATATATATATGTGTGTGTGCGTGTGTGTGTGTGTGTGTGTGTGTGTGTGTGTGTGTGTGTGTGTGTGTGTGTGTGTGTGTGTGTGTCTGTGTGTATGTATATATGTGTGTATATATATGTTTGTATATATATTTGGACATCCTGCAGGACTAAAAACAAAACCTGTCAAAGGGCAAAGGAGCTCTTAAGAATCAATGGCCATCCAAAAATCACCGGGAGAGATGACCCCTTAGCCTTTGTCAAGGCAGAATTCTAGGAGAAGGAAAACTCTGATATAACACCTGCAACTCTGATGGTATCCAATGATTTTGACTTGTTCTTCTTTTTGGTAAATATCATCTTGGTTAAGAGAGTGGCACTGGCTTTGTGCAGTGCCTTTGCTCACTATAAAAGCTTCACAGCACAGGCATTTCTTTATATCTGGAGATTTCTCTGCACTTGTCGTTACATGGTACCATGGGCCCAGC
>OZ024740.1:327491842-327517300 GCA_964016885.1 Eledone cirrhosa
CGTTGAATAATGCCTTACGTTCACTCTTCGAAAGATAAGTGTTGGCTATTTGATGATAAGCAAACTCTGTTGATTATGATAAAACCTTTTGCGACCTCGATGAATATATACAAGCGTCTACGTTTTAAAGTGTAAAAGAGAATCCGTGTACTATTTTTGTACTATTTGTGTGAAATTGTTAAAGAATTGATAAGTATACATTTAATGTATTGTTGATATGGTATAGTATGGTATCGTAACACCTGATGGAGTCGTAGGGACGCCGTATTGACATACGGCGTTTCATGGGTATTTTAAGCTTGGCGGAACCCCTCCCTCTCCGGGCCTGAGTACAACAGACTTCTCCCAGAGAAGGATATAAAATGAGGGTGGAAGAGTGAAAGAGATGTAGAGAAAGAATCGACCCCAGTACTTGACTGGTACTTTTTTATCAACCTCGAATAGATATACGGCAAAGTTGATATAGTACCAGTAAAACACTGGGTAATTGCTGGCCTTGTGCCAAAAGTAGAAACAATTATTTAAGTAAATCAGGGCGATAGATTGTCAGAATCGGTAGAGCGTCGAACAAGATGCTTTGCATCATAAAGATACATCTCTTTATATTCTGAGTTAACTTTGCCTTTCATCATTACGGGGTAGATAAAATAAAGTACCAGTCACGCACTGGGATCGAGTTAATCGATTCTCCTCCCATAACAAAAAAGAAAAAAATTGCCTGCCTTGTACCTAAATCAGAAAACATTATTTAAGTAAAGCAATGGCGGTGAATGGCAGTATCGGTAGAGGGTCGGACATGCTTTCTAGCACAGTTACGTCCTCTTACGATCTGAGTTCAAATCCCGCCGAGGTTAACTTTGCCTTTCATCCTTATGGGGTCGATAAAATAAAGTACCAGTAATATACTGGGTATTTGCAGGCCTTGTGCCTAAAAGTAGAAACAATTATTTAAGTAAAGCAAACATCATGGGTATATTTTGGAAAACCAATGTAGCTGGGAGAATAAATATTCTTAGACATATACTTATGAAACGCTAAATTTTCTGTTTTGTTAATTGGGATATACATATATAGATATTAAACTGCCGAAATAGCATAGCACATAAATTACTATCAACGGAAATGTATAATAAAACCGTAAGCTTAGCAAATATATTTGTAATTTCGTTGTTAGCTGTGAAATTTCTTTTGACAATAGTACGAATTCATTTGTCGTATATCGTTTAAATTCATATAATTTATAGGTCGCACTTATTAGTGGTGTTAAAATCATTAAGATTTGAAACACAGCTTACAGTATATATGAAATGATTTAAAAATAAGATTTAGCATTGGACAGCGTCCATATGATATATTTGCATATCTTTACAGACACAATATATCAAGTGCCGCAAACCAATGTGTAGCGGCCCCTTACGGCTGTGACTCAGCACGTATAAGAGTTACGTCCCTTTGCGACGGGCGCGACTCCCAGCGGCAGATTCATGTACTAAACGGAGTTGCGTCCCCCCTGGAGACTATATAGTCGAGGACAATCAAGCCATAAGACACACTCTACTCCTGAACGTCAAAGGGACAAAAACACCTGAGACTTTGTCAAGAGATGACTCTAGTTTCACTTCCTTCGCACCCAAGAAGAAGAACACCGGTAGCCTAAAGAAACGCTTGAACCTTACCAAGAGATCTTTTCTGTTCTCCTCCACACACTCCAGTCTGGGAGTTGTGACCACCTGAATATCAACATGTGGTAACAATTATTTATATCAATTTATTTGACTTCTGTGAAGTAAAACCATGTCACAAATCTCACCTGCATTTATTGTCATTCTTGATAATATAAATATACATTGATACTAATTTCCTAAATTCGTGACCTGACGTTTAAAAAAAAAAAAAAGAATGGGAAACGGTACCATGTGTATATAAAAAAAGAGAGAGAGAGAAAAAAAAACATTTAATACAGAACAACACACTTGATTCTGATATGGCTGTATTGACCGAGCTAAATATATTTCTCTGTAACACTTAACATCAAACTCTTCATATGTGCAAAACAAACACCCAAAGTTATTTACACACAAACAAACAGCAATTGTACGAATGTTTTTCCTTCTTTTCTCCTTTTCTCCTTTTCCCTGGCTAAAATTTTGAGGATGACAAGATGGCGGCTTTCTTCTCCATCATTAGTGTTTTTGGCGCGAAATAGTCCGCCATGTTGGATTTTGTTTTAAGTTCCCTGCCTATACCTTAGTAATAACTGTTTCTACTTTCGGCACAAGGCCAATTACTCAGTTAGTCGCTTCTTTGCATATTGTCCCGGATGCATTATTTTTCCTGTCCAGTTGTTTGACAGAGAAAAATAAGCGATTTTGTTTTCCTTTTCTGTTGTGTTGGAGACATTTTTCCAAACGGAGACTATTATTATTATAATTTGTTCTTGGTAAATTACCTACGGTATACCAATGGATTCTCACTCTGTTCTACCAACGTACACGGGCGATGTAAGGCTATGATTCGCCCAACACGAAGCATATTTCGAGGCGAACAGAGTTGACGAGACACTACAACGTCCTCTGGTCCTTAGTGCAATTCCGCCGGCACTTCTCCCAGCGATTAAGGACCTGGTGTTAGAGGCACCCACAGACTCGACGTACACGTCTCTGAAGGCTGAAATACTCAGCCAGACTGCACAGTCTGCAGAAAAAAGGTTTAGGGCTCTGGTCCATCTGGAGCGTATAGGAGATAGCAGCCCATCGAACCTCCTAAGGCGAATGAAGGACCTAACGGAGGGGTCAGTAGCGGAAACTGCCCTGCTGAAGCAGTTGTTTTTCTCGCGCCTACCGACCAACGTACAGGCAATTTTGGCCCCCATTAGGGATACTTGCACGGTGGATCAGCTTGCCGCCTCTGCGGACAAAGTTTTCGAAGTGACGGGTGCCGGAGGCAGCGAACCCCTTGCCGCTGTTCACCACCCAGCTCGGGCCACACCTGGCCATGCCATCTACGCGGCAGTGCCAATAGACAGCTCAACCATTATGGCGATGCAGGAGTCCATTCAGGAACTCACCCTGGAGCTTCAGAAGATGAAGGTCTGGTGTTGTTCCCGTTCGCGCCCCCGAAGCCGCGGGAGATCTCAATCTTTTAGACGCCGTCTCAAATCACCAGCTTCATCTTTATGCTGGTACCATGCGCGATTCGCCGAGAGAGCGAACCACTGCGTGCAACCTTGCTCGTTTCATAAGGCGGGAAACGCCTAAGAGGTCCGCTGATGGGGGCAGTTGACCTCAACATAAAGCCACCAAACCGCCATTTCTTCATTAAGGACCTTATGTCGGGAAGAGGTTTCCTCGTGGATATAGGAACCTCTTGTAGTATTTGACCGGTCCATTGCCTGAAAGATACCCCCGAAGAATCATCCGTTACTCTGCAGGCAGTTAATCACTCGTCTATAAAGACGTATAAGCAAATCTCGCTTCCTCTCAAATTCCTAAATCTTCGTAGGGATTTTAAGTGGATTTTTACGGTTGCCGATTTGCCATACCCTATCTTAGGAGCGGACTTCCTCCACAACTTCTCTTTGACTGTGGACGTCCGTGGCCAACGCCTAGTGGATGACATCACCGGTTTTTAAATTCGTGGGCAGAAAGCTAATTTTCCAACGGTTATCCCGACCTTTTTCATCGCTAATGCTGGGAATCCCTATCATGCATTGTTGAATTCTTTCACACAGCTTACTCAGGGAAATTTTCGAGTTGTCGAACCGACTCACACAACGGAGCATTTTATCTCTACAACTGGCGCCCCAGTGTTCTCACGTCCACGCCGCTTACCGGCGGACAAAATAAAGGCAGCACGGTCCGAGTTCGACCATATGCTGCAGCTGGGCATTATTCGCCCATCTTCGAGTCCTTGGGCTTCACCGTTACACATGGTGCCCAAGACTTCCGGCGACTGGAGACCCACTGGGGATTATAGGAGGTTAAATGCTATTACCGTCCCGGATAGGTATCCCATTCCCCATCTCCACGATTTCGCATCTTCATTGCAGGGGTGTAAGATTTTCTCTAAACTAGATTTAGTGCGAGTTTACCACTAAATTCCGGTCAGGAAGGAGGATATTCCGAAAACGGCGATTACAACTCCTTTCGGATCCTTCGAATTTTTTACCATGCCTTTTGGACTCAGGAACGCCGCTAGCACTTTTCAGCGGTTCATAGACGAAGTCACTCGTGGTCTGGACTTTGTTTATGCTTACATAGACGATATTCTCGTCGCTAGTTCCTCTCCGGAAGAGTATATGCGCCACATGCATCTCTTATTTCGGCGACTTCAGGATTACCGCGTTCGTGTGTATCCTGCAAAGTGTGTTTACGGTTCCACTTCGCTAAATTTTTTAGGCCACCACATCGACGCCGAAGGTATTAGGGCGCTCCCTCAGCGAGTTCAAGCCATACAGGATTTACCTCCGCATACTACACTTCACCAGTTGCGTCACTTCTTAGGCCTTATCAATTTCTATAGGCGTTTCGTTCCTCATTGTGATAATTTGCTATCTTCCCTTACTGACATTTTGAAAAATCGTCGTAAGAAGAATGAGGACATTTCCTTGACACAAGGACAGCTTCAAGACTTCCAGACTGCCAAGACAGCACTCGCTAGTTAATCTTTGCTAGCCCACCCGGTATCAGAGGCCAAGCTTTCGCTTTGTGTTGATGCATCTAATACCGCTGTGGGAGCAGTTTTACAGCAGTTCAACGCTGGAAACCAACAACCTTTGGCATTTTTCTCGAGGAAGCTGAAACCAGCAGAAACGCGTTACAGCACGTTTGGGCGGGAATTATTATCCATATATCTGTCGGTGAAACATTTCTCTCATATTCTTGAGGGGAGAAATTTTACTGTTTTAACCGACCACAAACCTCTGACCTTCGCTTTGAGGGCTAAAGCCGACAGATATTCACCCAGAGAGACAAGGCACCTGGACTACGTTTCACAATTTACAAATGATATCCAGCACATTGCTGGCTCGCATAACATAGCTGCAGACGCATTGTCACGATTGCCAATCAGCTCCATCTCGTCATCCCAGGAGATCGACTTAGGTCGTTTAGCTGCAGACCAACCTGCACTCCAATCGTTGGATACTCTTTCTGCCGAATTTGCGACTTGCATCTTCAAATATCTGCCCTTGTCGACCACCGACAGGCATATTCTATGTGATGTATCTACGGATTCACCACGACCTGAGACACACCGTTGAATTGTGTTCCTTGCTTTGCACAGCATTTTTCATCCATGAATTTCTGCCACAGTAAAGCTTATAACGGCTAGATTTTTCTGGCCCAATATGAGGCGAGAAATTACTGTAAAAAATCTAAAGTCCACAGACACATCCGGTCTCCACTTGGTACTTTCAGTACTCAAGATGCTCGGTTTCAACACATCCACATTGACATCGTTGGACCTTGGCCATTCAGCAGTGGATATTCGTACCTCTTGACCTGCATCGATCGTTTTTCGCGATGGCCTGAAGCCATCCCCTTAAAAGATATTACTGCTGAGACTGTAGCACGTGCCCTGGTATCAGGGTGGATTACCTGCTTTGGGGTTCCAACTACAGTCACCACAGACCGTGGTAGACAATTTGAGTCTCATCTTTTCTCTGATCTCACAAAGATCATTGGCGCTCAACGGATTCGGACCACAGCCTATCATCCTACTTCAAACGGAATGGTAGAACGATTCCACCGCCAATTAAAGGCCGCTCTTCGCGCCTATCCAGACTCTCAACGTTGGAGCGAGTACCTTCCTATCGTGTTGTTAGGAATTCGGTCATCAATAAAGGAGGACCTTGGGTTCTCCCCGGCCGAATTACTGTATGGTGCTCCTCTAGCGTTGCCTGGGAAAATGCTTTCCCCTGTTGATCTTGCTTTCCAGGACCCTGTTTCCTACGTATCTCATTTGCGCTCCTATTTTCAGGACTTACCGCCCATGAATACTAGGAAACAAACTATTAAAGCTGCAGTCCCGAGGGATATTGCCTCGTGGACACATGTGTTCGTAAGAAACGATGCCGTAAGACCACCCCTCACACAACCGTACTCTGGACCCTACCGTGTATTAGCTCGTTCTGATAAACATTTCACTGTAGACATTAAGGGATCCAGAGAGACCATTGCGGTTGATAGACTTAAACGGGCCCACACAGATGCTAACACTCCTGAGCCGCATACACCCCCATCTTTCTCTTTTGCACACACACCTGTTTCTCCCCCCCCCCCAACCCCACCCCATCTCCAAGATACAAGACCACGACCCGTTCCGGTCGAAGAGTCCACTGGCCCAAGTAACCCTTCCAAACTTTTATCATATGAACTGGCCACTGGAGCCTTTTTGGAAACAAACTCTGCCAAACTGTTTTCATGTAAACTGGCCACTGGAGCCTTTTTTGTTTTTCTCTTTATTGTATTACTATGTACCGTTTCTTTACCATTTCATGCCTGATTTCATACATGTACCCCTTGCGTTGATATTTCATGCCTGATTTCATACATGTACCCCTTGAGTTGATATTTCATGCCTGTGCTGGGAGCCCATACTTGTGGGTTCGCTACAGTTACCTTCGGGCGTTTCGTCTAGCGTCTGGAGGAGGGTACTGTAGTGGCTCCTTACAGCTGTGACTCAGCACGTATAAGAGTTACGTCCCTTTGCGACGGGCGCGACTCCCAGCGGCAGATTCATGTACTAAACGGAGTTGCGTCCTCCTGGGGACTATATAGTCAAGGACAATCAAGACATAAGACACAATCTACTCCTGAACGTTGAAGGGACAAGAACACCTGAGACTTTGTCAAGAGATGACTCCAATTTCACTTCCTTCGCACCCAAGAAGAAGAACACCGGCAGCCTAAAGAAACACTTGAACCTTACCAAGAGAAGCTTTTCTGTTCTCCTCCACACACTCCAGTCTGGGAGTTGTGACGACCTGAATATCAACATGTGGTAACAATTATTTATATCAATTTATTTGACTTCTGTGAAGTAAAACCATGTCACAACTCTCACAAAACTCTAGAAATATATTTTGAAGCAGCTACAACAAATGCGATTCTACTACATATTCAAGCGGAAGCTCTCCGTGAAATTCATTTCATCCGGGCATTATCACTCCTGCGGATTAACCCCTCCCAGGACTGCCTCGAGCAACGTCGATCATGGACCAGCCTTGGCCACGTGGGTCCCAAATGATGAGTGAGGTCATTCTTCACCGCATGCTTGGTCGCCCTTTTAGTCTTGTCCACTCTCGTGAAGTCCATTCTGTCACTCTGATGGCTTTGGGTTGTGACTTCAGAGATTTTTTACCTTGTCTGGCATGATCCAGGGGATGTACCCTACTCTCCACGTGTGGCATTGCGGCTTGGTGATGTTAAATGCACGTATATACACACATATATGCATATACGCACTATTGGGTGGCTGTTGACTCTCCTGAGTTCATCCGCCCATTGATGGGGTTAATTTTCGTCCCGTGGTGTGTCCAAAAATCACCCTTCTTCCCTAGTACGCTTGGCGGGGTTGCCAGTTTAGTCGCCAATTACCCGACCTTGCAGCAGGTTGTACTGGCTTACAGGGTTACATGTTACCAGAAGCACTCAAGAGCGAGCTGACATAAACTATCATGCACGTAACTTGCACGGCTTCAAAAGTCTTATTGCCGTTCAATTTTAGCAAACACAAAAGACTTGACTAATTAGAGTTGCCTCTTTCAGTCTATTTCATTGAAAGAAAAGAATTCCATATTTAGTTATTCATCTAAGGATAAGTGGAAAAACTCGTGTTTTTGATGACGTACGTTGTTGGTAGTGCAATAAACCAATTCAAAAGTTTCTCTATAAGAATAAGATGGTTACAGTCACCCTACATCGCACGTAAAATATTGGTAGCATTAGTACAGACACGCATTCCAGTTGAACAGCAAGCAAGACAAGTTCTGTTATAGGTATGGTTTGCGATATACTTTTTCATATCATAAATATCCGGTAGAGGAGGCTATTGTCTACTCATGAAAGAGAGAGAGCCATTTCAAGAGTGTATGCAAACCAAGGAAGCCACTGTTTTGTTAATTTTGAAATTCTCTTCGTGCTCAATTAATGAACAGTTGCAATAATGTATATCAAAAGCTCTCTCAACTAGTGATGACGAATTCATTTTTCAAGATAAAGCTGTGGTCAGTTACAATAAAAATGTATAGAACTTGATGGAATAATAACATCATTTAGCATTAATTCCGAAGCAACATGTGTCTTAATTGATAAACATTATTCAATAAATTCAAAGGATTTCACCCTGAAATAGTTATGTCTGTGCAAAGCCAACATAATTGTATATGGATCGACTGCACCTCTGACTTTGCTTGGAGTAATTAAAGTTACACTTGAAGTTGACTCCATCCACCGTATTCATAGAACACCTGTGACCAAATCCATCACTGCTGTATATGTATTGGATCGTGAGAGAGCTCTTTCTCTCGGTTTGATTTAAATAAATTATGCCAATATTCTAACAACAACAAAAATACTAAAACATTCCCTAAGTTATTCATTGGTAAGTTGAAAAATATGTAAACATGATCAATCAACCGTAAGATAAATCGCTAATACGTGTCGTGTGACAGAAATACAATCCCATGTAAAGAAATAAATAAAACAGAAATTAAATGTTTCTTTAAATTGGACATCATTAATATATATGATGACTGCACAATGTAAGTTTCACTTTTGGTTTAGGTAGCAAAGTAAAGGTGGCTTTGCTTGTTTATGTATCAACCTACACTGAACAAGTCCAGCTATCCAATGTCTACTGATTATGAGGTACTAGACATGTGAAAAAGTCGTATTTCTTACAGAAAGTGAATCTTAATATGGACTTCCAGTAAGTAAAGTTAAATCCACACGTTTGCTTCTTCCAGCGAATAGTATATGTTCAGATAGTTGGTCCTTAGAATTTTCGCAGCATTTTAAGAATGGATGTCTTGATGTCCCGCAACTCCTGAGGGACTCGTATGGGTGACTTATTTAATATGGCATTTCTAGGGCATTTTAAAACCTAGCGAAGCCCATCTCCTCTCAAATTCTGAATACAGAGTGAGCGAATAGAAGTGAGAAAGAGATACAAAAGAATAATCGACACTGTACTTGACTGGTACTTTTTTTTAACAATCCTGAATGGATGAAAGGCAAAGTTGATTACAGCGGGATTTGAACTGAGAGAGCAGAGATCATGGCCAAATACCGCAAAGACGTTCTAACCAATCTGCCAATTCACTGCCTTTGAAGAGTAACAAGAATTTATTACCAGTCTTTTTAAATCTGAACATTAATAAGTAATATGACACGATACTGAATCAGTGTTTAACTATAGAACGTAACAATGGTCGCACATTTAACTGTACATAATATATTTGCGGTGTCAGGCAGTGCTTCAAATCTGGAAGTTAAACCGACAAAGCTGTTCGTGACACACCATCACTGTCTCACAATACCAAAAGAATTAAAACGTTTTGGATGATTACGCAGCTTATTTGTTCGCTTTGTACCATATTTAGACATCAAGACAGACATTATACAGAAACTGACAAAACAAGGAATAGATTTCTGTAGAATGTTAAACATTTCAGGAATTAAAACAATCGACAACATCCCATACAAAGTCATCACACCTTGACACAGAAGGGAGTGTTTATATCTATGTTGATGCCAGCCATGTTGGTTTGGTTGCTACTTTGGTGCAGCATGACTTCTAAACATCCAAAGCTCTTTCCAAAATCGAACAACAGTATTGTCAAACTGAAAAGGAAGGCCTTGTTGTAGCCTTGACATGTGAATGACTCTATTCATATCTATATGGAAAACCATTGAACGTCTTCAGTGACCATCAAACGCCATTAACATTATTTAATGCAAAAGGAAAACTATCACTAAAACTAAGTCAGTGAAAACTCATATTGTTGCCCTATGATTACTAACTATATTGTATAATGGACATTTTCAATATATTAGATGTACTGTGACATTAACTAACAGTAACAAAAGAGTATATTGATGAGGATGACTACTGTGAACGCTGTATATCTTTTTAGTCGCATATGCAATTACCAGATATATATAATTTTTTAAAACATGCTAAAGAATACTGAACTAACTAATCAAGAGTAGAAGCACTATGAACTGGTTAATGGGAGGATCCGGCAGTTAAAAATGATTTGTTCATAAAACAAGAGCTGACAAATAAATTAGGTATTGTTCTACTGAGAGATCTAATCATCATTTTGCGCTTTAGATACTGAATGTGTCATATTTGAATGGAGGAAAAACAGTCATTTCTAAAACAAACTATGGTGGACCAGCATCGACAAAGATATAGAGTTGAACATTAGAAATTAATGCATAGGCATGCCTCTTTCAAGGGTCCGCCACTCAGCGGAGAAACTTTGTTACTTATTGTAGATGAAGAGTAACGTGAACCGAAAATGTTGGTCATGAAATCAACTGGAATTCAAAATATGGTCAGTTTTTCGTTTTTACATCTGGGGAAATTCCAAAAAGTGTTTCGAGCAATGGGGAAAACAACATGAAATAGGCACGTCTTACAACCCCACCCCCAACAAAAACTGTAGTAGTATGTCACTATAGAATCATTGGTAAAGTAATGAAGTCATTAATTCAAGAAGATAAACAGTGGCAAATAAAAATTTGGAAACATGTATTGCTCTACAGGTGTACTCCTATACTCATCAACAAAAGTAGCACTAATTAAAATCGCCTCTTACCTGATAAATTTCCGCAGTATGAAATCCCTACAACAGACAAGAAAAAAGATAGTAGTGACAATAGAGTAAAATATAACATGAAATATCATACTGATCGAAGGACTAAGTCATTAACAGAAAACAGTTTAGATCGATTTGTATTACATACCTCGATAGATTATAAAACGTTATGCGGTCTATATCTATTGTCAAATTCGTTCCTCATTCGAAAAATACATGAGGTCCTTATATTATAGATCTCCTTTGAAAGATTGAAAGGAAAGGCATATTAGTCAGTGGGGCTACATGGTAAGGTGTAAGATATGAACATTGCAGGATATATGTTCATTAAATATATATCTATTTCTTAAATACAGTGTACCGCCAGACATTACTAACTTCTGTAAGCTGATTAAGGTTGGTGGGAAATAGTAAGATGTAGGAGGGTTGGGAATAATGTGATAACTATATAATTTTCTCCAATAGTTATCTTCATATCTCTCTCTATACCTTCATATCATTTCCTTCTTACATATTTAGCTTCGATTTTGCTGGGTCTTCATAGCGTATTCATCTTTTTTTCTGTATTGTTGCAGCATTCCTTCATCCTTTCTCTTCTCACCATTATTAATCAACTTACAGAAGGCTGTAAAAGCTGACTGTACACTTTATTCAAATAATATATATATATATATATATATATATATTGAAAGGATAACAAGGACGATTAGTTACTCCTTCATTACATTTATTGGTAGGTGACGCGCGTTTCGCCATGATCAGCTCAAGGTTCGATCTGTTTCGATCTTACCCGACTCTATAATCGGCAGCTCGACGGACCCTTTCAAATGCTAGTAGAAAGGGTCCGTCGAGCAGCCGATTATAGAGTCGACTAAGATCGATACAGATCGAACCTTGAGCTGATCAGTGGCGAAACGCGCGTCACCTACCAATAAATGTAATGAAGGAGTAACCAATGGTCCTTGTTATCCTTTCAATATATTACACTCTGTATAGCTCTACACCTCAACACAGAAGTGAACCTAAACATCGAGTGCTCACCTGGGTGAACCTGCAGTAACTCCAAGTTACACTCCCTATATATATATATATATATATATATATATATATATATATATATATATATATATATACAGGGTGGGTCAAAAATATGTTAACACAAGTATGGGAGAAATCATTTATTCAGAATTTACTGAACAGTCTCAACCTGGTCACCAGCATGAACAATACACAAAAACCATGGATCAACACTACAGTTTAGTGCCTTGACACACATTTCGCGGGGAATACTTGATATGACACCTTGTATTCTGTCCTTGAGTTCATCGATGTCTCTAACTTTGTTGCTATACATGCGCTCCTTTAACCATGCCCCATAACCAGAAGTCACAGGGAGTCAGATCAGAGGAGTGTACAGGCCATGCCAATGGTCCACCGCGACCTATCCAAACGATTTGGAAATGTTTGATCGAGAAAAGTGTTAACATAATTATGACTCACCCTCTATATATATATATATATATATATATATATATATATATATATATACATACATATAAGTATGTATACGTATACGTACATACATATATGTATATATATATACATACTACTGTACGTCTGTATACATATATGTATGTACGTATACATACTTATATTTAAGTAACAACCGTACAGATAGATAGATAGATAAATATATATAGATAGATAGATAGATAGATAGATAGATAGATAGATTTCTTTATTTACCATAAAGGCATAAAAAGAAGGGACAAATACAAAGGGGGAGTTTACATACAATCGAGTAAAAAGGGTATAAAATGAAAATAATCGAAAATAACCTCAAAAGGGAGGGGACGTGATGGGGGTTGCACACACCCCCGAAAAAGTGTGCAATCCTTTGCCCGGGGAGCACATGGAGAAGGTGCTCCCCTCTCCTTTAATTCTTTACCTACAGGATGGTATACAGGGAAGGCCCATTTACACGAGCCATTCTCGCCACTATCACCCACCTTTCATAAAACTGCCTGTGGCCAAGCACCTCTCTCTCTTCATTCTTATCCTTCTTCCGAAGTGATATCGGAAGAAGTAGACCAGACTATGGCCAGAGAGGAAGTTGCCTGACCTCAGACCTTTCAATCGTGTCCACCAAACAACCTCTTTCAACATGGCTATTACGCACAGAAAAACCGCCTTTGCTTCCTTTGTGAAGAGGGGAGGCGGTTTGATTGTCATCACGGACTCGGCGGTCAATTGAATCGGCGTCACCCGCGACAGCAGTCGTTCGGCGTAGCACCACAGATCAGCCACGGCCGGACATTGCACCAATGCGTGCGCAACGGTTTCTTCGTGACGCACGCATCTAGGGCAAATCTTTTTTGAGGGATCCCTGCCCGGGCGCCCGTGTCTGTAGAGCCTCTCTCAAACGGGTAGAGCCCCTCGGTAGCACTGCCAGGCCAGTGACTTCTGGAAGTTGTCCATTGGTTCTGGGCCGAAAGTCCTACCGAACAGGCTGGCCAGTTCGTCTTCTTCCATGTCCAGCGACTCTCCAAGGGTGTCATCGCTCCTGCTAGCCACCAGCCCTCTATAGAATGATGAGGTGGATTCTCCACCGATGGCCTGGCCCGCTTGCCAGAGAGCCCTGGGCGCCTGAGCACACTCAGTGTGCCAGTCTCCCAGTTTTCCGGATCTTTGCTTGACCCAGGACTGTAGCTCGGTGAGCGAGACGAGTCTCGGAAAGGTTCGTTTCACGAACGGAGCCCACACCGGTTGACCAGTGAGGAATACCTGTAGGTGCCGTAGCCTTAATGCGTGCCTACGCATCATCAACCACGGCATCCCCAGCCCTCCTTTCGAAGGTTGTTGGCAGCAGATGGATCTTCTCACCATAGGAGGGCGCTTCTTCCAAAGAAATTGGAAGAGCATGCGTTCCATGGTGGTGAGTGTTTCCTTAGGGCAAGGCACGACAGTCAGGCGGTAGTAAGTGACGGACGCTATGTAAATGTTCGCCACCTCCGCCCGGCCTTACACTTGGCCCATTTCTGGGTTAGTGCAAACACCTAGTTCGTAACCTCGTTCCAGTTCTTTTCCACCTGGAGGTCCGGTCCAGACCAGACCCCAAGCAACTTTACCGGGCCCTCCGTCCAGTGTCCGACGACACCGTCGGGAGGCATCGGTCTGCCTCTCCACGTTCCGAGTTGCAGCCCGATGGATTTTTCCCGGTTCAGTTTCGCTCCTGACAACCTTTCGTAATCCTCCAGTAAGGCACCGATCGCCTCGATCTCCGAGTCGGTCGATACCATTACTGTTACATCATCGGCGTAGGCCGACACCGCTTTGCTCAATCCTGGTTCCAGGGGGATACCCTGCAACAACTCCAACTTCCTCAGTAAAGGCTCGAGAGTCAATACGTACAGAAGGGAGGAGAGAGGGCACCCCTGTCGAATGGATCGTGTGATTTCGAACGGCTTCGAAAGGTAGCCGTTCACCTTGATGCTAGAACAGATGTGGTTGCTATGTAAGGCAGTGATCCAGCCTCTGAAAACAGGACCGAACCCAGCCGCCGCTAGCACCGCATCCAGGTAACCATGGTCGACCCTATCGAAGGCCTTAGACTGATCCAAGTTGATCAGGGCCCCACCGAAGCCGGGTTTGTTGCCAACCCTCTCTATGATGTATCGCATGAGGTGGAGGTTATCGTGAATGGACCTGGATGGGATAGCACATGTCTGCGCATCTCCCACCAGGCCACCCACGACAAGCGCCAACCTCTTTGCTAACACCTTGGCCAAAATCTTTAACTCTGTGTTTAGCAGGGTTATGGGCCGAAAATTATTTATACTATCTCCCTTGTTCTCGTCCTTCCTCACCAGCGTGACTACGCTCTTGGCTACAGAACAAGGAATTCTCCCGTTCTGCTGCCAATTGCAGTAGACCGCTTCGAGGAGTTCGGAGAAGAAGACCGGCATTGCTAAATAAAGTTCGTAAGGTATACCATCGAGACCTGGAGATTTGCGTCTGCTGCATTGGCTCAGCGCATCTCCGATCTCATCAGCCGAGATTGGTCCCTCGCAGGACTCTTCCTCTTCGCTCGAGAGACGCGGCAGGCCGTCGAGGTATGGACCGAAATCCACGTCCCCGCCCGGACCCTCGCCTCCCCCGAACAATCGGGCAAAGTGCCTTTGAAAGGCCTCGCACATCTGCTTAGGCTCCCGGATCACCCGTCCATCTTCGTCTTGCAACGACCGGATGGTGGATCGATTTCCACTCTTAGCTTCTGTCACGCGGGCCCAGCCAACGGCTTTGGCCCCCTCATTACCTAGAGCACGTATTTTACTTCGAATGACGCAGCCTTCGTGCTTTGCATCGAAAAACTGGTTCAAGGCCGTCCTCGATGCCATCACTCTGGCCACATCTTCGCTCTTGATTGCCTCTTCTAATTTACCTGTTAATTCTTTCTCGTTTCTATTCCTATCGGCAGCTAACATGTTGCTATAACTTATTGATTCTGTTTTAATCTCTCTTTTGAGAGATTCCCACCATCGGTTGTTGACGATTGCACCCGTCAACCTCTCCTTAACTAATCTGCTAATCCGGTTTCTGTAAGTCTCTTTTGCCGGTAAAGACAAATTAAGTTTCCAGTAACCGGGACCCTGTTTATGTGTTTTCTCGAGATTGACTACGCAGGTCACTAATTTGTGATCCGTGTAGCCAACCGTGCGCATTTCTGGACAGCTTAATATGTCCCTATCCTTACTTCTAACTAAGAATCTATCTAAGTACGATCTAGATTGACCACTGTGGTTTCTCCAAGTCCAGGTAGGCACAGTTGGAAAATCTAGTCGATATCTATCGACCAAATTAAAACGGTCGAGTAACCCCTTGAGGCTGTTACACCCCCCTCTATTAGGACATGCTCCTGCATAGTCCCAACGTGCATCCAGGATGTCATTCCAATCCCCCGCTAGAAGCAGGGAACGCGACGTTCCCAGAAAAGTCTCTAAACGCTGGAAGAAGTCGGGCCGTTCAGCTCCGAAAGGGGAGTAGACGGCGACCAGTCTTAAGGCCGCACCTTCACTACTGCCAACGTCTAGCACCAACAAACGACTCTCCGGGTCCGAGTGCACAACCTGTACGGCAAGACCCAGGTGTTTTTGCAGCAGTACGACAACCCCACCCCCCACCTCCAGGTTGACAGAGAGATGCATGCACCTCAAAGTCATCGAAGGTAGGGGCCAGCTGCCGCACGACGCTGATCCGAGTCTCACAGATAACCATTACATTTATACCACATGACCTGAGGTCATTTAGAAGCTTTGCTTGCTTCCAAGTTGAGCCCAGGCCACGTGCATTCAAACATCCTACTCTTAACACATCCATGTGGGCGGCAGAGCCAAAGGAGAGTGTAGAGACCTACCTTTCCGCTTCCCGGGGTTCGGGTCGCACGACTTCCATGGGGTCGGGGGTGTTGGGTGAAGGGGTGTCTTGTGGTGGTGTGGAGTCGTCAGTGTGTGGTGGGGTTGGGGTGTTTGGAGTTGTGTTGGGGAGGGGAAGGGGAGGGGGAAAGCTTTTTAGTAGGACGCGGTTTATGGGTTTGACAGAGGGTGGTCCTACGTTCTCCTTAAAATCCTTTTTAATTTTTGGTAGAGGTTCATTGGGATCTTTATTAATTTTAAATGTGGGTAGTTTTCTGAAGAAACAAAGTTTACACCTTCGGTTTGTACCGAAGGATTATTGTTTATGAGTTCATTTAATTTATTATTGTTTCTGTTGATGTAAGTATAGTGTAATGTCTTTTTTTCGGATGGTGTGAGTGTTTCGAAGAGGGGAGGGGCAGGTTTGGTTTTGTTTGTTGCTGGAGGGGTGTTTTCTGTTTTGTTGGATTGTGTTGAGATTTGGGTGGGGGTTGTTTGGCCTTGTGTGTTTTGCACATGTTTTCTTTTTTTCCTTTTAATCTGTCTGAAGGACTCCGTTTCTTCCTCCGAATTCGTTGGGTTATCTTCAGTGTTGGAGGGAAGAGGTATGTTTGCTGGTAATGTTTCCGTGTTGGTTTTCTTTGTGGGGGAGATGGATGTCACTATGTTAGACTGTGTTGTGTGTTGTGTCTGCGGTGGTTGTGTTGTTTTATTGAGTGAGGGGTTGGGTGGGCCTGTATTTTGTTTTGGTGTAATGTGTTGTGACTGTTTGTGTTGTGGTGGTGGTGTAGTTTTACTGTGGGACGGGTTGGGTGGGACTGAGTTTTGTTGTTTGTTTATCTGTTTTGGTGGTGGTGGTGGTGGAGCTGGTGTTGGTAGCAGGGTTTTCTTTTTGTTGAGTTGGGGACAAGCGGCCTTCGGGTGCCCTCTGCCTGCACAGGTATGACAGGACGGCCTTCTCCCCTCCACGCTAATGTTTATATACTCGTGGCCCTCTAATAGGATTCTGTCGGGTATTTGGGCGATGCGTTCAGGCTTCATTTGCACTACCAGCTCTATACCTGTTCCACTGAACGCATTGCCTGTGGTTTTCCCAATGGAAATCACGTTGTCATTCACTGGATCGATGAAGCCAGCTATGAGCCAGCAGTAGTCCACATCTGGCATCATTGCATCCAGCCATATGCGTTGAGTTCTTTTACCCATATAAGATGGATAAAAGGTAAAAATTTTCGAACGAATCGGTGACAAAGCACATTTTTTTGCCGCCGATTCGTTCTTCATGATAATTGCTAGGCTTCCATACAGTCTGTCTTTTCTTATGAAAGTGGTTTCATTAAGTACTTCTGTGAGTACTGTTTTGATATCTGCTTGAGAGGGCTGTTCAGGTTTTTTTGAAGTGTTGTTGATGGTGCGGAACACGACCGTTCGACTTTCAATGTCTTTGGTTAGTTCTTGAGGCATTTTTACCGATAAAATACCATTCTCTCCTTCACTTATGTATTGTTTGGCGTCTGTGATTCTTCGTGCCACATCTGAAATATTTTCAGGTATATATGTCAAAGATTTCTTTGTTGTTTGTGCAAATGAAATCTTGTCGTCTGCTTTGCTTTCTGTTATGGTGTTATTTTCAAATGTTATTTTTGTGTTTGTTGTGTCTTTGTTTGTGGTATTAGTATTGTCATGCAATTTTTCAAATTTTTTTTTTTCGTTGTTGGAATCCATGTCCAGATTTGTGTTTTCGTCATTTTTCTCCGCAGATTCATCTGTTTTTATTTTATTTTTTCCTTACTTCTCTATGACGTTAGTTGGGAAGGAAGGGGGCACTAAAGCGTGCGAGCTTACAACTCTTACCGCTGTCCCCCCACCACTATTTTCGTTCGCTTCGTTTAACATTTCTGTCAGACGATTGAAATTTTTTTTGCCACAAAATTTTTTTAAAACAGGTTTTTCACCTCTAGGAGGGGTAAAGATGAGCTGACCCACCGCCTGACAGTTCAGACGGGGGGGTCAAGCTACACAATAGTATCAAAATTAAATTTGAACTCACAAAATTTCCTCAATAAATTTGAACAAAACTTCTGCGCGAAGTGAATTACATCCACACTGTAGAACAGACGACAGCTAGATCATAGATAGATAGATAGATAGATAGATAGATAGATAGATAGATAGATAGATAGATAGATAGATAGATAGATAGATAGATAGATATTTAAAATATATATATAGAGAGAGAGATATAGATATATAAATAGATAGATAGTTAGATAGATATATGTATATATAATTTATATATATGTAAGTATATATGTGTGTGTGTTGTGCTTTTGCATGTGGGATGTATGTGTGTGCGTGGCGGTGTGTGTGTATATGTGTCTAACCTGCTAGAACTGGAAAGACCACACGTTAGAAAAGTCTCTTTATTTGTACTGGTGTTATATTTCTATCAATGTTGTATCTAGAATCTTTTAAAAACTATCTATAAACAATATATTCTAGGCTGCAATCCAAATTTTAATGATTATAGTAACATTAATTAGATGAGTGTCATCTTCATTTTATAGCAATTTAAACTGGAATATTATAAATATAAAATAATATCTTTCATACTAATTTACATTCCCTGCTAACTCTTGTTACGAGATTTGTATATTAATATCTATAGTCAGCCATCTTGTTTGATACAAATCATTATATATAGTATTTTATGAAGGAGAATTTTCCCCGATAACATCTGTAGATATTAAGCTAAGCATTTCAATTCATCTTTGAAATACGTTTGGTTTCATCTTTTCATAGAAGCTCCGAAAATAATCTGCTCCGACTAATCATATACCGCTAGTATCTACGAAACCATATGCTTAGTTACCATATATGTTAAGTAATATATATATATCTATATATACATTTAGGTTTATTGGTTCACAACTGGATAGAACTGGTCATTCTGTATAGTCAACCTTGATGTAATATTAGGGAGAGCACTCGACGTAATGCAACTCACCCGTCTTCGTTTGTGTTGTTGGTGGTGCGAGAACGGAGTTAATTATTATAAAATAACAGGAGGCTGGACTGGTGTAATTCCTGAAATGTTTATTATACTATGAACACTTCAATGACCGGGTTCAGTATGAAGGCGGCCGACCGGACTGGAAACTGCTAATTGTTTGGCCGCCTTCTTGTCTCTCTGCTTTTTCAGCCCCATGGATTGTGTCCTTTGTTAAATTTCGAATACCTGATGATGTCACCGGATTCATACTGAACCCGGTCATTGAAATGTTCATAGTATAATAAACCTTTAAGGAATTACACCAATCCAACCTCCTGTTATTTTATAATATATATATATATATATAGAGAGAGAGAGATGTAGATATATATATATATAATACATACATGCCACACGTACAAAAAACACATGCACACACACACATGTATAAATGTAGATATATGTAAATAGATATAAGTATTAATGCCTATATACATATATAGGTATAATACATATATGTGTACATATATATAATTTATATATATGTATGTACATAATACATACACACACAAACACACACACACACACACATATATATATATATATATATATATATATATATATATAAATTATATATATATAAATATATATATATATATATATATATATATATATATATATATATATATATATATATATATATATAAGAAAGGTTATATATGATCTTCCTTCACTCATTTACAATTAACAACAATAAGAAATGTTCAGTCTACCAATTTTTATGTTATTACCGATAATGGACATAAGAGCACGCACGCTCGCACACATACGTATATAGACATATGTAGGTAGGTATGTATGTGTATATATATATATATAACCACATATTCAAAGGCGAGACTAAATACATGCTTACTAAACATATTGTACATAATTTCCATATAGACATTTATTCAAAATATATCGTATCAGTAATTTTATTACACAAAAACACATTTACACAGAAAAATATATACACACACAAACGTCGACACAGGCACACTAATATATGCATACACACACAAACACACACACACACATATATATATATCCCAGGGCTCGCACCTACGGGCAGCTAACTCCGCCCCGATAGCCATAAGCAGAGATGTGATCCGGGCTCCAAGAACTGCGGCCGTCTTCACTCCTACAGGCTTTACTGCAAACCTATCAGAGAGCGACCGATACTTGGACAGTTTGCCCTCTTCGGACAGGTGGACAACGATATATATACAAGTATTTTATTCATATATATATATTATAAAATGCTCAGTATTTTTACTTTGAGCTTAATTATTAGAGGTTATTATTATGAAGGTCGGTGGATTGGCAGTATCGGTAGAGGGTCGGACGCCATGCTTTCCAGCATAGTTACGTCCCTTTACGATCTGAGTTCAAATCCCGCCGAGGTTGACTTTGCCTTTCATCCTTACGGGGTCGATAAAATAAAGTACCAGTAATGAACTGGGTAATTGCTGGCCTTGTGCCTAAAGTAGAAACAATTATTATGAATATATTGATTGGCAGTATCGGTAGAGGGTTGGACGCCATATGCCTTCTAGCATAGAGTTACGTCCCTTTATGATCTGAGTTCAAATTCCGCCGAGGTTAACTTTGCCTTTCATCCTTACGGGGTCGATAAAGTACCAGTAATGTACTGGGTAATTGCTGGCCTTGTGCCTAAAGTAGAAACAATTATTATGAATATATATATAACTTTACATTTTATTTGAATTTTGGTTCCTGGATTTGTCTAGTTAACAAGTTGGGTGAATTTAGGTAATTATTTCTAGCCGTTTTACCATCCACCCACGCCACTTGAAACGACGTACACACAAGGCATTTAATTCCCTCGTGTTTATTTAGTTTACCTACTCTCATAGGTGTTTGCCGCAAATATTCTCATCTCCCGTTGAGGAGTGCCTCCGGATTATCTGTTACAAACACAACTTTTCAGGGCGAAACAGATTAATCTCTAATCTGTCCGGGAGATAATAGTTATTGAAACGGTCAGTACATTTTTACAATTGTATCTTGTATTCTCCGTTTGATTCAGAGTGTTTATATTCGTCAAACCAACGTGGTCTTACTACCCTCGTAATTCTAAACACACAATTTACTGTTTTTATTCCTATATATATATAATTACATTCACAGTTAGAGGAAAATAAAATGTTTGTGCTATTTAGTTAGCCCTTTTTGCGTTCTGACTACAAACCCTATTTAGCTGTGTGTTCACTTTCACCTTTCATTCTCCCGGATACCAGCCAAATACAATGTTTTATACAATGAAGTATATTCCAGCCCAAATATTTGTTATTTCTTCCTATGTCAGAATATATTGTTACTATATGGTTTTTATTATTTTTTTGTTTGTAGTTTTTGTCGTGTTTATTTATTTATCTTTTGGTTTTATTTTTATTATTTTTAATATTATTCGCAATAGATTTGTTACTAGATTTGTAACTATTGATTAATGAATAAATATTCAAATACGATATATGTGGATGGAAAAAAGATTCGATAAAGATTTCACTTAAAACCTCATTCATTCTCTCATTGCATAACAACTATCCAAGTTCATAAAACACGACATGGTACAATAAATAAATAAATAAGTCTTCTCTCGAAATAATCAAATTACGCTTTGCTTACACGTATATTTTAGTTACTATATAACTTTTTAACAAACAGCAACTACCTTCACAACAAAATCAGCAATAACAAAATTTTAATTTCCTGTCGACCGATTTGCATATCTTTATAAATTAATAGAGATATCTTTCCTTATTATTATTCTAGTGTGTCTCTGCATTATTACTACTACTGCTACAATGATAATAATTGTTTCTACTTTTGGCACAAAGCCAGCAGTTACCCAGTAAATTACTGGTACTTTATTTTATCGACTCCGTAAGGATCAAAGGCAAAATTAACCTCGACGGGATTTGAACTCAGATCAGCATAGTTACGTCCCTTTACAATGATAATAATTGTTTCTACTTTTGGCACAAGGCCAGCAATTAACCAGTGCATTACTGGTACTTTATTTTATCGACCCCAGTCAAAGTTAACCTCGGCGGAATTTGAACTCAGAATGGCAAGGGTCGTAACTCTATGTGTCAAAGCATGGCGTCCGACCCTCTACCGATACTACCAATCCACCGCCCTATAATAATAATAATGATGATGATTTCTACTATAGGCACAAAGTCAGCAATCTGAGGGTGCGTCGATTAAATCGAATTCAATGCGTTACTGCTACTTTGATTTATCGTCACCGTAAGGAAGTAAAACCTCGGTGGGATTTGAACTCAGAATGCAAGGAGACGTAACTACGTGCTGCTAATCCACCGAATAACAATAATAATTATTTCTTTTATTGACTACCAGAGCACAAGATATTGGTAAAAATCAAACAACCTAAAGGCTATCTACATCAGCAAACAGTCGCAAATACACACATAACTGATAGCTATATAATTGTTTCAATTTTTGGCACAAGGCCAGCAATTCTCTCAGTGCATTACTGGTACTTTATTTTATCGACCCCGTAAGGATGAAAGGCAAAGTTAACCTCAGAGGGATTTGAACTCAGACCATAAAGGGCCGTAACTCTTTGCTTGCAAAGCATGGCATCAGACCCTCTACCGGTACTGCCAATCCACCACCCACTGGTGGCTATATAATTGTTTCTACTTTTGGCACAAGGCCAGCAATTATCCAATGTATTACTGGTACTTTATTTTATCGACCCCGTAAGGATGAAATGCTAAGTTAACCTCGGCGAGATTTGAACTCAGACCGTAAAGGGACGTAACTATGCTGGAAATCATGGCGTCCAACCCTCTACCGATACTGCCAATTCACTGGTGGCTATATAATGTCTACCAAATGTGGTTATAAACAAAAAATGGATGTACTAATTTGCATATTATTAGTGCTTGTGTTGATAGTTTTAATATGTATGAAATTGTGCATTGAGCAAGCGAAATAAAAGATAAATACTTATATATTCAATGTACATATACAATAGAGGATTAGATGAGACGGCCTGAATGTGTATATAAATATAGATATTGAGTATATAGATACGGGAACATTGTCAAGTTTACCACATTTCTTTTGGCAGCAATCCCCTTCGCGATGTAGCTAATATATTTGAAATAGTATAAATTGTAAGGCGTTATGTTAACAGGACTGAATATACACAGTGAATCAGACTATTCAGTCTCTCTTACATCAAGCAAGCAATTATTATGAAATTTGCTTCTTGTGTACAAGTTAAAATATTTTGAAAAAAATAATCTAAATTAACAAAATAGATTCTACAAAAGCTGAATGGTTCAAATGAAAATAGCTCATGGCTCAGTTTCTAAAATATGCGGGGTTCTCTTGCCATCTCTCTCTCTATATATATATCTATATATATCTCGTAATGGACTTTATATTAACTTTAAATTGAACACAAGAGTAGTAAAAGAAGAAACTTCAGTTTAAACAGATAATTCAAATGATTTTATAGAAAGATGGATATATATATATATATATATATATATATATATATATATATATATATATATATATATATATATATATATATAACAAAAGAAGTGTGGTAAGATACCAGGTGGACCATAACGTACCAGTGTACTTGATACTTAGGGTAGTAGAGTGAGAAAAACGGAAGAGAGTTAGGACCCCGACGGCTGAGCTCCGGTCGTTTCGACAACTAGATCCGAACTAATCCAGCAATACTGATGGTTTAGTTCGGAGCTCAGCCGTCAGGGTCCTGAATCTCTTCCCTATATATATATATATATAGTGATAATAATAAATGTGAAGACTAAAATCCAAAGAGGGCCCGATAAAGATAAATATATCAAATATATAAGAACCCTGAGGATCCCGTTAAGGGTGGAAACACCGATTCTTTGCTTAAACTTTAATCTGTTATTTTAATAAATATATATATGTATATATATATATATGTATATATATGTATATATATATATATGTATATATATATATATATGTATATATATGTATATATATGTATGTATATATATATATATATGTATATATATATATATATGTATATGTGTATATATATATATATGTATATATATATATATATATATATGAAAATAGGGAGAAAAAGACGATTATTAGGAAGAAAAATATATATTTTTCCTTTTACTTTTTTCTCTTTTTTCTGGGTTAGAAAATGTTTAAAACAAAATATTTTACTTTGTGTGAAGTGTGAAGTGGTAATTTATTTATTAATTAACAATGGTATTTATTTATTTATTTATATATTTAATAATTGTCTATTATCGGTTTCAGCATTTTATGCATTATTAAAGGGGGTAATTTGTATTGGTATAAAATGTTGGAGAGAAAATAAGGTGATGTTGAACATGTTAAGGAAATGGGAAAGAAAGAACAAAATTATTTATAAACAAGGTTTTTTGAAGTAAAAAGAAAAAAGAAAAAAAAGGGGGGTGATGTGGAACATGATTAGGTAATGGGAAAGAAAGAATAATATTATTTACAGGCATAGTTCTTGAGGATAAGCAGTTCAAAATGTGTTATTATGATAAGAGCGCTTGGTCCATAATGGAGGCAGATGGTAGTCTGGGGTTTGATATGATTTCCCTTTTTAGAGAGTTAATATGCAGGGGGAGGTAATTCAGGGTGGTCAGTTGGGGAGAGAGAAATGAGAGGGGGTAATTCATTTATATAAGAAAAAGGATTAGGGAGGGTGTATGGGAGGTAACTCTTTAGAGAACATAGGAATTGGGGCTTTGGTTCATTGTTCGTTCCAGTTTTAGTTTAGTCCGAAGTTTAGTCCATTAAGTAGAGGTTGGAATGTGTTAATGAAGTACGTTTCCTTATTGGTACGATGGATGAAAGAAACGTTGTCTATGAATTTGTAAATGGGGAAAATTTTTAAGTTTGGATGTTGGTTAGGTGTACACTTGGCGAAATGTTCACTAAAAGCAATCTTTCTGTATTCCTGTATTTTGATTTGTCATCTATGGACGGTCATACGTTGTCGGAGGCTGTTTTTTGTCTGTCCTATTGAAGTGAAAAACTCTATTAATGGGAGTATAAGCTAGTCAGACAAAAACAATTTTAGTGAATGTCACTTATGTATCGATCTCCCTACCATCGTTTCATTGGAGGAA
>OZ024740.1:327520000-327550000 GCA_964016885.1 Eledone cirrhosa
ACAATTCTGGCACTGCCCCTATTTCTTTATCTTATATATTTTATTTTATATATATATAAGTATAAATTCAGCGAGAATCGCATTTCGGCGGGTAGAAAAAGCGAAGCGTAACGCTAATTCCGAGTCATGCTGGCAAGCGCTCCATGGGCTAAAAAACGACCAGAGCAATAAACATAGGTTATAAAGGCCATACAAACTGAGAAGGCGGTCAAGAAGTCATAAATCACCTAAGCCAAAAAACAAGTCAAGCTAAACAGGTCAGACAAAATAAATGACATAATCATATATATGTATATATACACACACACACACACACACATATATATATATATATATATATATATATATATATATATATATATATATATATATATATATATATATATATATATATATATATATATATATATATAACAAACCTGCACCCTAGGAATTGATGGTAAAATCCAGTACAGGGTTTCTGTGACACCTAAATCAATAATCTTTTAGTATAATGATCGAACGAGGAATATCACGTTATCAACAGATATTTTGTTCTGCACCAGTATTGTGGATGACACAGTGTTTTGTACAAGCACATGCGTAACTCACAAGGGGGAAAAACCCCAGATTCTGGCAAATGAATTCAATATGTGTAAATCCATGCAAAAAAATGCATAAATAGCACAAATCGAATAAGCTCTCGACCGGGTAGTTTTTAAAATAAACTTATGCAATTAATCTGTCAATAGAATTATTAACAGGTTAATTGTAAGACTCGGGAGATTAATACAAGTATAAATTCAGCGAGAATCGCATTTCGGCGAGTAGAAAAAGCGAAACGTAACGCAAAATCAGAGTCATGTTGGCAAGCGCTCCATGGGCTAAAAAAGACCAGAGCAATAAACATAGGTTATAAAGGCCATACACACTGTATATATATATATATATATATATATTGCTAGCGAGGAAAGCGAACGTTGAAATGACAATGATGATGATGGTGATCATCACATTTCTTTCAAAGACCAATATGGTTAGAAACATTAGTGAGCTTTATATTATATTACAAACAAATAGATGGTCATTGGCCTTGTGCTTGGTTCAACTGTCCTTTTGGCAGGCCCGATTTTTATTCTGCTGGGTTTTTAGCAAGCCTTATCAACTTCTGATGAGTGAGCCGGCTTTAGCCACCTATAATCCAACCATATAACTGGTTGGGCTGGATTATATGTTAATAGTAGCTCTCACGGGTGATTTGACATAAAGAGCTGGAAATAGCTGGCTCAAAACAAGCCCTCGTCATTAGCAAAAATGCAAAATCCTCGCAAGAGGAAACAAAATATTATCTCTACAAACCTATAAAAATTGTTCATGCATTTCATCGTTATTTCCGTGTCAAAATCCGTCTCATCAGTTATTTAAAGACGCTTAAAACACAATGAATCGCGTAGTGGAAGTGATAATCTACATCGATCCCAGATGGACACACCAGCTAATATTTGGTAGAAAGATAACTTTATTGTTTCCTTTTTTATGTAACAACGTTCTTTCTTGGAATCTCCATTTTATGTTACATCGTTTCCATCCCCTTGCGACGTTTTACTTTAACATTTACTATATTATCTACACCTTACTATTGTGTGTCTATTTTAATGTTATTGTCATGTTTCATTACATACTCATATGTTAAAAAGGAAATAAAGTTCTTTCTAAACAATTCCATTCAGTCACTCTAGATCTATTTTGACGAACTCAACCAAACATTCCATAGAGAATAGACTTCAGTGCAAAATGTTAATCGAATACTTTCAAATTTGATTAAATGTTTCTTCCGGATTTCGACATCCCATCATATCTTTATATATTTTTATTTGTTCCTAGCTCAAATGTGATCGTTATTATAGTCAAGGTCCAGTGATGTCATTATTTCTTATTATATTTCTAGCAAAGCACCATACGTATATTTCTCAAGTTAATACATTCTTCTATTTTTAGTTTCAGGCATTAGCTGCCACCATTATTGCAGCAAAGAGTTATGGCCCTTTGTGGTCTGAGTTCAAATCCCGCCGAGGTTAACTTTGCCTTTCATCCTTACGGGGTCGATAAAATAAAGTACCAGTAATACACTGGTAATTGCTGGCTTTGTGCCAAAAGTGGAAAGAATTATTTTATGATTCTATTATGAGGTCTTGTGTGGTATCTTGGAAACATTTTACTGCAGTTGCGGTTGTTTTCATTTTAATTATCCTTTCTTTCCAGATATCTAGGAAATATTCTACGTACTGACTTGACTAACAACAACCATAGATGTGCTCACTGCAATAAGATGCAGTTCTTATTGTAAGGATCAGAAGCACAGTATAATAGACAGATATTTCTTTCGATTGCAGTACAAGGGTTTTTCTAGCTGTGGCCATGACAAAATTGCTTACAGTATGGTTTCGTCTACCCAATCATCAATGTTGCGCCAACTGAAAATACTTTAGGAAAACATGTTGGATGATGTAGTCCGTAGTACTCTATGTATAGACCCGTAACTCCTGATGAAGTCCGAGTAGCGCCGTACTGACATACGTCATATCCTGGGCATTTGTAAATCTGGTGGATCCCATCACTTCTCCAGGAGTCAACACAGCCGCCGATTTATCCCTGAGAAGAAAGAAAAAAAAAGAGAGAGAGAGAGTGAGAGAGAGAGAGTAATAAAGAAATATAGAGGAAGAATCGAAGCCAGTACTGGACTGATACATCATTATTGACCTACCCCGAATAGATGAAAAGCAAAGTTGAACTCGTCGGGATTTGAACTGAGAGTGCAGACAGTCGGAACGAATACTGCAAAGTATTTTATCCGAGGTTCTATGACTCTGCCAATTCACCCCCTTCCATGGCACACTACTCCTGCAAAAAAACAAAATAGCAGGATGTTCATGGTTTGAATGCCTTTGATTATAGGTCCGCCAGATCAGAGTCTACTATTGCGGGTAAGCAACAACAAGAACGAACATCACTCACAAAAAGAGCTCAATATGGAAGGGAAAGGAATCGAAACGCCGTAGGACTCGGTTCATAATCAGTTTCATCATTACCTACAGTGTTTTCCACTACCTTCGTTAGTTATTTTTATGAATTTCTTCTAATCCTCAGCTGCCACCTCTCTCTCTCCCCCTCACTCTTTCCCCTCTTTCTATATCTTTTCTTTTTTTCTCTCTTTCCGCCTCTATCCCACTCTCTTTTTCGTTCTTTCTCTTTCCGCCTCTCCATTACACTCACCTATCTTGTCTTTCTCTCTCTTTCCTACATATATCTATCAATATATATATACCTTTCCCCACCCTGTCTCATTTATTGAATAAATGTTTTGTGAATAAATGTCTCATATTCATTAAACAGACTGGATTTACTTTGCTTAAGTCATATAAACATCGTGTCCGTTTCGTGCTTTGCTCTTCAATTCTTGTAGTAATTGCAATTATATCTAGAACTTTGATCTGTATTCAATAGAGTTACCACATGGAGTTGATTTTAAAAGATTATGTCTCTTGTTCTGTATTTATAAAGCTTTACCTACGCTAAAAACTTCTATTCGTACTTTTCTTTCATTAAATCCGAAAATTATTTCGGCAGTATCCATTGAATGATTATGTTTCTAAAGTTTTAAGAGCTGATGCTGTTATTGATTTATTGTTGTTGCTGTAGTAGTAGTTGTTTTTGTTGTTGCTACTGTTGTTGTTTTCCATAGGTACAAGAGCGCAGAATTGTAAGAGAAAATAAATGAGATTATATAAATTCAGAACTTATCCAAGTACATTATCGATATGAATGAAATGATGTGGAATGGCTACAACCGAGCATCAAACCTGGCTCTTCATCTAAATACTCCTGAAGTTTTCTTTTGTTCTACGGGGTCTTTTGACCTTCTGAATCTCCATTAATTTACTATTTAATGATTTATCCAAACCAACATTCCTCAATCGAGACATCACAAACTGCCTGCTGAAAAAGTCTCTATATTCGATGCTCGCTTCACATCAAACTAGCTACACGTTGCATGAGGCAATGAATCGGAGGTATTTTCGTCAGATATAATAAATCTAGCACTACATAGTCTAATGTGGCTCAGCTTTTAAAGGGATACTTGGTTGCAAATGAATCTCAAGTCAGGCGAAATTGTAATGGCTTCTTATATTATTATATATTTATATAAGGGCGGTGAATTGGCAGTATCGGTAGAGGGTAGGACGCCATGCTTTCCAGCATAGTTACGTCCCTTTACGGTCTGAGTTCAAATCCCGTCGAGGTTAACTTTGCCTTTCATCCTTACGGGGTCGATAAAATAAAGTACCAGTAATGCACTGAGTAATTGCTGGCCTTGTGCCAAAAGTATAAACAATTATTATATAGTTATATAGCAAAGTCCTTCATTATACAGTTACGACTCAATCACTGTTACTTAATTCTTCTGAATATATTTCAGATATAAAACTCACTCGACTTTGGTGTTTTCCTTAATGGACATATCATCAAAGGCTTCATACACACAGAGTAAGGTAAAATATTCCAATGAGAATAACTGACGTGATAATCCTTTTTATTAGGGAATATATACTGCGTGCTGTTGTGTACATCAGTTATCAGTTTGTAGAGTTCAATGAGTAAGAATATTTTACTTGAAGGGGTGTGGAAAAAAATGGATGCCGACTGCTTTCTTTGAAAACTAATTACTAATGACTCTGTTAGTATGCTACCGTCCTCATGTTTAAACACGCACACACGTACATGCATACACGCATACACACATAGATACTTGCATGCATACATGCATACATGCATGCATACATACATACATACATACATACATACATACATACATACATACATACATACATACATACATACATACATACATACATGGTGGTGGCTGCCAACTCGTTTTCGAGTACGGCCACTACTTTATATCCATGTAGGAGAACCTCTACCGATGCGTTGAACGAGTGTGACTTTTTAGTCCAGCCAGCGACTTGAAAACGCTGGTACAAACACTACACTTGTGACAATTATTGACACATAGTGCTGGACCCATGGTACCATGTGACGACAAGTGCAGAGAGATCTCCAGATACAAAGCAATGCCTGTGCTGTGAAGCTTTTATAGTGAGCAAAGGCACTGCACAAAGCCAGTCCCACTCTCTTAACCAAGATGATATTTACCAAAAAGAAGAACAAGTCAACATCATTGGATACCATCAGAGTTGCAGGTGTTATATCAGAGTTTTCCTTCTCCTAGAATTCTGCCTTGACAAAGGCTAAGGGGTCATCTCTCCCGGTGATTTTGGATGGCCATTGACTCTTAAGAGCTCCTTTGCCCTTTGCATACATACATACATACATACATACATACATACATACATACATACATACATACATACATACATACATACATGGTGGCTGCCAACTCGTTTTCGAGTACGGCCACTACTTTATATCCATGTAGGAGAACCCCTACCGATGCGCTGAACGAGTGTGACTTTTCAGTCCGGCCAGCGACTTGAAAACTTTGGTACAAACACTACACTTGTGACAATTATTGACACATAGTGCTGGGCCTATGGTACCATGTGACGACAAGTGCAGAGAGATCTCCAGATATAAAGCAATGCCTGTGCCGTGAAGCTTTTATAGTGAGCAAAGGCACTGCACAAAGCCATTCCCACTCTCTTAACCAAGATGATATTTACCAAAAAGAAGAACAAGTCAACATACATACATACATACATACATACATACATACATACATACATACATACATACATATACTATTTACCTTGTCAGTAAATCTCTTGTCCTTCGTGCTGAGGAAATATGAACAGAACACATAGCATTTTTGTGGATGACCTGAAACTTTATGCCAAGAATATAAACGGTGTGAAAAAAATTTTATCCTGGCTACGACGTCCTCGAAAGATATAGTAATGGATTTTGGTCAGGATAAATGTTCCTATAGGATTGTAAATTCAGGAGGAACTACAAGCAAATCTAGCAGCAACTCTATCAATGGCCTGACTGTTTCAATCGGTATCTGATGGAGTTTGTAACAAGGAACGAGTAACCAGAAAAAATAACACTGGAATAAGAAAACTATTGTCCTCGGAACGTTCTGCCCACAATGCGTTTGCCGTGCTTTGCTGACACCAACATTTGGACTAATTGACTGGCCGTTAGATTAGATCCGAGCCATTGATGTTCTTAACGACACAGGACATTTCCACATCAACATTGAGATAGGCGGCCTCTATCTGAAACGCACACAGGAAGCAGAGGCTAAAAATCTATCCAAACATCTTTGAATGTCGCCTCATATCCCTTCAACAACATCTACTAACCACCAGGCAAAGCAGCCTATACATAGAACAAATCTGTCTATATGATGCAGATAACCCCATGTGAGTTAGGAAGATCCACCCTGAGAAATATTCCAAGAAGGATAACCAAACCTCATACCCAGGAATAAAGCACAGCAATACCGCAATGAATCCATGGATAAAAAGCCACATGCTTATCAACAAAAAATCATGTATGGCTATGTTTGCACAAGGCTTCAAAGTGAGAGTAATAAAGATAAGCAAAGTAGTTTATCTGGGACTAGCAACCAGTATATGAGCTCTTACTCTGAAGGCTACGCTTTTGTAATCTAAGAACAAGAAATACCAACGAAATACCCGATGCGCAAAATAGATAGTGATACAGACAAAACACTTAGATGCGACAAGCAATGCATGATCTGTGGTATAAACAGCAAATATGTCACCCAAATCATAAGCACATGTCCAAAGATATCATCACGATACTATCTACCTATGAGGCATGATGTAGTGTCCAAAATACTATACAATGCAATCAGCAGAAAGGATAGTTCTGAGAATAAACAAATAAAAAGTTACAGTAACGTGGAGGATATACGCATTCATAATAGTCAAAATCCTCCCAAAATTGCAAAAGTAACAAACTAAACAAAGTAAATTGGATAGAAAAAATAGGCATGCACAGTAGTGGGAATCAGATGTCCAACAGATGTCAATATAATGCAAAAGGTTAGTGGAAAGGAGAAAATGTATGCTGAACTAATGAAGAATCTGCAGATACTTCCCTCTGATTATGAGTTTAGATTTATGCCTGAGATCATTAGTGCTCTGGAATATTATATACTGCTTCAGTACAAATAGAGAGAAACTGGGCTACACAGCACCAGAAGGAGAACGGCTAGTTAAGAGATTGCAAGTACAGTCCATTAATTCAACTGTAAGAATATGTAAAACATTTCAGAACTTTAGCATGTAATAATTGCATATACACACGAATAGAATCCGAAACATATGAACGTGTACCCATATAGCTCAAAACATACAAATCCATGCATGCAATTACATCTATACCAACACACATACGCACATACGCACGCACGCACCCCCCCCCCCACACACACACATACACACATCTAGTTTGTTGTCTAAATTCCAAAGAGGCTTGTTTCAATGTTAGAAACTGACTTTCTCTCGGTGAAAGTTTATAGAATGATAAAACTAAAACATACATACGTACATACTGATATGGGACAGAGAAAAGAAAGCATGAATAGTAGCGGAGACCAGTTGCCCAGCACACACACACATACACACACATGTATAAATATATATAATATATATTTATATGTATATTTATATATATATATATATATATATATATATATATATATATATGCATAGAATTATATTCCACAACCTTTAACATCGCCTCACAATCTTACGAGACTAGGCTTAAAGCAACTGCCATTTCGACTTCGATGCTATTGCCATTGGATTGGCAGTGTCAGTAGAGGGTCGGACGCCATGCTTTGACGCATAGAGTTACGGCCCTTGCCATTCTGAGTTCAAATCCCGCCAAGGTTAACTTTGCCTTTCATCCTTAGGGGTCGATAAAATAAAGTACCAGTAATACACTGGTTAATTGCTGGCCTTGTGCCAACAGTAGAAACAATTATTCACGGTGGCTGTCATTATAAAACTTACCAAATTGGTGCTAACAGTCATATAAAATCCCTCTCTCTTACTATCTTTCTCTCTGTGTTTGTATGTATATATATATATACACACCCATACACGTGTGTGGGTGTGTGTATATATATATATACATACACCCACACACACGTGTGTGTATGTGTATAAAGGCTGTGAAATAATATACGATATACATCCAGGCAATGTTAAAAGTAGTGAAATTATATATATATACATATATATATATATATTGTTATATTTGGGGAGGGTCATATTTGCGTAATATTGCCAGAATTAATAACAGAACACACTCACTGTTTGGTTGGTTTTCGCTTCTCGCTGTCTTTTATATATACATATCTGCGATCTAACTTACTCGGTCCTCAATGTTGCCATTGACTGACCAGCGGTCAAAAATAATACAGATACAATATAGACAAACACATATATATATAGTTTACATAATTTACATAAATCTTTCGTTGCACATCTGCAACATCGTCAGTGGTGTTATATTCATTGTTCCTCCTGTTGTGTTGTATGTTTACGCCATTTTTTTGTTCAGTCTGTCTATATATTTATTTATTTATTTGCTTGTTTGTTTATCTTATTTTATTTTGTCTTCTCTGCGCATGCGTTTGCGTGTGTGTATAGTGTTATGTGTGATGTGTGACTAGTGTGTATAGTGTTGTGTCTGCTGGGTGACTAGTGTGTGTTTATGTGCTTGTGTATGTATTTATTTATCTTATTTTATTTTATTTAATTTACTTATTTATTTATACTTCTCTTAGGTCAGTGTTGTTTGTTTGGGTGTTGTTGTTGTTCCACTCATTCTTTCTGTTTAGCTTTGGTCTTCTAATTTCTATTTCACTGGCCTCTCTGATTCGCCTATCTGCTGGGTCATTCCTATGTTTAGATATTATTCTAATTTCTATGTTGTCTATGTTACCGTCATGTTGTTGTCTAGCATGTTCGTATAGTACTGACCCGTTATTTCGTCCTTTTAGTTCCCCCCAGTGTTGGTCTATCCTTTCACCTATGCTACGAGCTGTCTCACCTATGTATGTTGTTGTCGTGTTTCTGCAAGTACCCTCTGTACATCTTATGCTATAGACTACGTTTCTAGTTTTACAGTTTATCCGGGGGTTCACCTTACATATGATACATTTCCTATTGGTACAGTGGGTTTTCTTAAAAGGGTAGGTTTTGCTGATCAGGGATTTTATGGTGGTTCCTGGCTTTTCTACCACCTTTATTTTTAAGTGGGTCTTTCTCAGGCCTTTTCTACACTGGTTAGCTAATTTCCCTCCAGGGGTGGCGTCCACAAACATGACACTCTGATATCTCTGGTTGTCGTACCATGATGTGGCCTTCCCTATCTTATGTCTAGCCCTATCTAAGCTATTCCATGATTTGCTCCTGTATAGTGGGCAAATTCCTTTCATGTCCAGTTCTATGAGGGTCTTATACTTTTCCATGGCTCCTTCGTATACTCTGACTCTGTCTCTTTGGTTGTAGCCAGAGAACTGCATGCGGTTGATGAAGTGTTGGATGTGTCCTTCCATTTCTGTTGGGTCGCACATGCTGGACACATTCTTCATCACTCGTACCAAATCTGCGATCAGAATATTAAACTTAGCACTACTGGACATTGCTGAGTTTTTGAGTATCAGGTATTTGGAGGCCATGGGTTTAGCATAGTGTGAGTGGAGAATTTGGGCTCTCTCGTCTATAGTGTTAATCCAGAGTTCTGTGTCTAATACAGGTAGTCTATTGTTAGGGTGTTTGGAAGGGAAGTCTATAGTTACAGTTATACTCTGGTGTATGGAATTAGCTATCTGCTGGATGCTTTCCATCGTGCTACGTTCTAAATCAAACTTGTTAGTGCTCTCTAGTGGGGGTGTTCTTATAACTATATTGATATCGTCTACATAACGAGAGTACATGATGAGGTCTATGGAGCTTTCATTAAGGAGATCTTTAAGTCTCCTTTCCCACCATACCATGAAAAGGTTGGCAACATCACCAGCTATGCTGACGCCGATGGCTGCTCCCTCATTTTGGGTGTAGATTTTCTCATTGAACTTAAATATGTGGCCCTTTAGGGTAGTTTTGATACTAGCCCCTATTGCATGTGCGACCATTTTTCTTACCTGATCAGTGTTTTGGGGGGTCCGTATAGATTTGGTCCACCCAATCCACCTTCCTATGGGAGTCTTTTTAGCCATTGAGGTTATGGTGGGGGGTCTACCTCTTATAGGTCTACTAGGGCAGAAACATCTAAGGTCATGGCTGTCTAGGTAGTCAGTGTCGTAGGTAAGTCTAAGTAGGAGGCCCAGTTCGTCTGTGTCGACGTCGCAGAACTCCACCTCACTCTCAATGATCATCTCCACACATCTTTTCACAGCAAAATCAATGTTAATGGATGGGTACAGTGACACCACATCCATGCTGCCTATTATGCAGTTGGATAGGCTCCTGTTTTTGTTGCACTCACTGATTCTGCTGAGGAGGTCCTCTGTAATTTCACATACATCTGGGGACATCTTGATTATGGGGCGTATAACCATTGAGAGGAAGTAGGAGATCCTGTAGTTGCTAGCTATATTAGCTCCGCATACGGGTCTTGTTGGTGGTCCTGTTGTCGGGTCGTCGACTGTCTTGTGGTCTTTGCGGAGCCCATACAAGGGTGGTATGCCATTGTTAGACGCCTGGAAGTTGTTGGCAGTGCGTCTGCTTGGCTTTAGGATGTCAGTCCACATCATCATGTGAGCGTTGAGGATTTTTTCTCTCCCATCGTGTGTTAGTTGTGCAACTTCGCTCGTGTTGGTGATGTGGGGTTGCATTGCCTCGATGTAGTTCGGCATGCTATCTATTGACATCCTACCAGACTTATCTGTGGGTAGACACACTACCTCACCATCCCTTGTGCGCTGCTTGAGGCTAACCAAGCCTTCTACAGGTTTTATCCCAAGTTGTTGGGCCTCTGGTCTGCTCTGTCTCATAGTGTACCTGTCTACTACTTGTCTAATCTTATTTCTAGCTATGGTGAACTGTGCCTCCGTCTCGTCATCTATTTGCTGTGGTATGCAAACTCTTTTATTAAAGGGTAACCTCGTAGGATAGATATTACCCATCTTATATGTTTTGTCAGCTGGGTTGAAAAATAGTTTCTCTAAGGGGTTGTCGTTATTTCTATCGTCATAGTTGTGTGTGTTGTTATTATTGTTATCATGGTGGTTGTTGTTGTTTCTATCATTAGCATTAATATTATTATTGTTATGATTGCTAGATGTATTGTTGTTTACTTCACCGTTATATGACCCTCCCCAAATATAACAATATCTGTTTCGACACACGATTTCATATAAAAAACCTCGCAAAACTAATTCATCGCCGCTATGGCATTAGCTTGTGCCAAGCTGAAAGGTTATTGAAAGACACTGTTTTCTGTTATATAAAAACTACAATAACAACAGAACAAATCCGCTTCTTAAAACACTGTGTTTCCTCCAAAACATACACAACAAACATATCAAAACAAGTAAATAATTTATTATTGAACAAAACACAAGCTGAACGGCTAAAACACACAATAACAGTTAATATGAAAAGAACAACATACACAAAAGTCAACGCACTCTACAGACAAAAACGCATCAACGGTAAGGAAATCCGAAATCTCATCACAGCAAACGAGAGAGATGACTTCATGAGCGTCATCCGACGCGAAACGAAATATGCTCAAAACGAATGCTGTAGGCATTTCAAGAAGAAATTAGAATGGATGAATAAGAAAAAACTACAAGAAAGGAAAATCGAATATTCTCAAAAATACCCAGATAACATCGACAACATCCGTATGAGTGATGTAAAACTACCGGAAGAATTTACCAATGACCACACAGTAAATATCTATGGGAACACTTTAATCAGTGAACAAGAACAACAAATCCTAAAGTTACCACCAAAATTTGCCATCTACAAAAAGATTAACCCTATGGAATGCAAAACGGAGCTGGAAAAGTGTTTCACAAAAATACGTTGGAATGCAAAGGTAAACAACAACAACAATAATAACGGTAGTAGAAATATAAACAATAACTCTGGGTATAGAAATAACAGCCATAACCATAACAATGGCAGGAAAGTGAGAAATAGTGATAATGGTAATAATACTAGCGATAGACAGAACAACAACAACCACAATAATAATAATAATAGAAACGTTAACCACAGACACAGCAACAGTGACCACAGTAGTAATAACGGTAACAATACGAACAACAACAACAACAATAACCACAGTGGTAATAATGGAAATAGTACATGTAGCAACATCAACAAAAACAAGAAACATAATAATAGTAACAACCACAATGGTAGAAATAGCAGTAACAACAACAACAATAACGGTGAAGTAAACAACAATACATCTAGCAATCATAACAATAATAATATTAATGCTAATGATAGAAACAACAACAACCACCATGATAACAATAATAACAACACACACAACTATGACGATAGAAATAACGACAACCCCTTAGAGAAACTATTTTTCAACCCAGCTGACAAAACATATAAGATGGGTAATATCTATCCTACGAGGTTACCCTTTAATAAAAGAGTTTGCATACCACAGCAAATAGATGACGAGACGGAGGCACAGTTCACCATAGCTAGAAATAAGATTAGACAAGTAGTAGACAGGTACACTATGAGACAGAGCAGACCAGAGGCCCAACAACTTGGGATAAAACCTGTAGAAGGCTTGGTTAGCCTCAAGCAGCGCACAAGGGATGGTGAGGTAGTGTGTCTACCCACAGATAAGTCTGGTAGGATGTCAATAGATAGCATGCCGAACTACATCGAGGCAATGCAACCCCACATCACCAACACGAGCGAAGTTGCACAACTAACACACGATGGGAGAGAAAAAATCCTCAACGCTCACATGATGATGTGGACTGACATCCTAAAGCCAAGCAGACGCACTGCCAACAACTTCCAGGCGTCTAACAATGGCATACCACCCTTGTATGGGCTCCGCAAAGACCACAAGACAGTCGACGACCCGACAACAGGACCACCAACAAGACCCGTATGCGGAGCTAATATAGCTAGCAACTACAGGATCTCCTACTTCCTCTCAATGGTTATACGCCCCATAATCAAGATGTCCCCAGATGTATGTGAAATTACAGAGGACCTCCTCAGCAGAATCAGTGAGTGCAACAAAAACAGGAGCCTATCCAACTGCATAATAGGCAGCATGGATGTGGTGTCACTGTACCCATCCATTAACATTGATTTTGCTGTGAAAAGATGTGTGGAGATGATCATTGAGAGTGAGGTGGAGTTCTGCGACGTCGACACAGACGAACTGGGCCTCCTACTTAGACTTACCTACGACACTGACTACCTAGACAGCCATGACCTTAGATGTTTCTGCCCTAGTAGACCTATAAGAGGTAGACCCCCCACCATAACCTCAATGGCTAAAAAGACTCCCATAGGAAGGTGGATTGGGTGGACCAAAGCTATACGGACCCCCCAAAGCACTGATCAGGTAAGAAAAATGGTCGCACATGCAATAGGGGCTAGTATCAAAACTACCCTAAAGGGCCACATATTTAAGTTCAATGAGAAAATCTACACCCAAAATGAGGGAGCAGCCATCGGCGTCAGCATAGCTGGTGATGTTGCCAACCTTTTCATGGTATGGTGGGAAAGGAGACTTAAAGATCTCCTTAATGAAAGCTCCATAGACCTCATCATGTACTCTCGTTATGTAGACGATATCAATATAGTTATAAGAACACCCCCACTAGAGAGCACTAACAAGTTTGATTTAGAACGTAGCACGATGGAAAGCATCCAGCAGATAGCTAATTCCATACACCAGAGTATAACTGTAACTATAGACTTCCCTTCCAAACACCCTAACAATAGACTACCTGTATTAGACACAGAACTCTGGATTAACACTATAGACGAGAGAGCCCAAATTCTCCACTCACACTATGCTAAACCCATGGCCTCCAAATACCTGATACTCAAAAACTCAGCAATGTCCAGTAGTGCTAAGTTTAATATTCTGATCGCAGATTTGGTACGAGTGATGAAGAATGTGTCCAGCATGTGCGACCCAACAGAAATGGAAGGACACATCCAACACTTCATCAACCGCATGCAGTTCTCTGGTTACAACCAAAGAGACAGAGTCAGAGTATACGAAGGAGCCATGGAAAAGTATAAGACCCTCATAGAACTGGACATGAAAGGAATTTGCCCACTATACAGGAGCAAATCATGGAATAGCTTAGATAGGGCTAGACATAAGATAGGGAAGGCCACATCATGGTACGACAACCAGAGATATCAGAGTGTCATGTTTGTGGACGCCACCCCTGGAGGGAAATTAGCTAACCAGTGTAGAAAGGCCCTGAGAAAGACCCACTTAAAAATAAAGGTGGTAGAAAAGCCAGGAACCACCATAAAATCCCTGATCAGCAAAACCTACCCTTTTAAAAAAACCCACTGTACCAATAGGAAATGTATCATATGTAAGGTGAACCCCCGGATAAACTGTAAAACTAGAAACGTAGTCTATAGCATAAGATGTACAGAGGGTACTTGCAGAAACACGACAACAACATACATAGGTGAGACAGCTCGTAGCATAGGTGAAAGGATAGACCAACACTGGGGGGGAACTAAAAGGACGAAAAAACGGGTCAGTACTATACGAACATGCTAGACAACAACATGACGGTAACATAGACAACATAGAAATTAGAATAATATCTAAACATAGGAATGACCCAGCAGATAGGCAAATCAGAGAGGCCAGTGAAATAGAAATTAGAAGACCAAAGCTAAACAGAAAGAATGAGTGGAACAACAACAACACCCAAACAAACAACACTGACCTAAGAGAAGTATAAATAAATAAGTAAATTAAATTAAATAAAATAAGATAAATAAATACATACACAAGCACATAAACACACACTAGTCACCCAGCAGACACAACACTATACACACTAGTCACACATCACACATAACACTATACACACACGCAAACGCATGCGCAGAGAAGACAAAATAAAATAAGATAAACAAACAAGCAAATAAATAAATAAATATATAGACAGACTGAACAAAAAAATGGCGTAGACATACAACACAACAGGAGGAACAATGAATATAACACCACTGACGATGTTGCAGATGTGCAACGAAAGATTTATGTAAATTATGTAAACTATATATATATGTGTTTGTCTATATTGTATCTGTATTATTTTTGACCGCCGGTCAGTCAATGGCAACATTGAGGACCGAGTAAGTTAGATCGCAGATATGTATATATAAAAGACAGCGAGAAGCGAAAACCAACCAAAGAGTGAGTGTGTTCTGTTATTAATTCTGGCAATATTACGCAAATATGACCCTCCCCAAATATAACAATATCTGTTTCGACACACGATTTCATATAAAAAACCTCGCAAAACTAATTCATCGCCGCTATATATATATATATATATGAATATAGACATAGAATATTCGAAAATATTCTGTATGTTTATAATAAACATTTTGAAGACCTAATCGCTATAGAATAGAATACGTCACGTATTACAATTAGATTCTCGATAAAAGCAAGGGAAGTAATCTACGCGTTTCATTCTTATTAGAAATCTTCAGGACTACATATCCAGTGCTTTTATCGAGAATGACACAGCTAGAGACTTATAGAATACTTAGCTGTGTACATGAACTGGTTTGAAAGAGCGGTTGCCGGTCCGGCAGAAATTAGAAATTGGAATAAATGCTCTGAAATAGCGATATATATGTGAATATAGACATAGAATATTCGAAAATATTCTGTATGTTTATAATAAACATTTTGAAGACCTAATCGCTATAGAATAGAATACGTCACGTATTACAATTAGATTCTCGATAAAAGCAAGGGAAGTAATCTACGCGTTTCATTCTTATTAGAAATCTTCAGGACTACATATCCAGTGCTTTTATCGAGAATGACACAGCTAGAGACTTATAGAATACTTAGCTGTGTACATGAACTGGTTTGAAAGAGCGGTTGCCGGTCCGGCAGAAATTAGAAATTGGAATAAATGCTCTGAAATAGCGATATATATGTGAATATAGACATAGAATATTCGAAAATATTCTGTATGTTTATAATAAACATTTTGAAGACCTAATCGCTATAGAATAGAATACGTCACGTATTACAATTAGATTCTCGATAAAAGCAAGGGAAGTAATCTACGCGTTTCATTCTTATTAGAAATCTTCAGGACTACATATCCAGTGCTTTTATCGAGAATGACACAGCTAGAGACTTATAGAATACTTAGCTGTGTACATGAACTGGTTTGAAAGAGCGGTTGCCGGTCCGGCAGAAATTAGAAATTGGAATAAATGCTCTGAAATAGCGATATATATGTGAATATAGACATAGAATATTCGAAAATATTCTGTATGTTTATAATAAACATTTTGAAGACCTAATCGCTATAGAATAGAATACGTCACGTATTACAATTAGATTCTAGATAAAAGCAAGGGAAGTAATCTACGCGTTTCATTCTTATTAGAAATCTTCAGGACTACATATCCAGTGCTTTTATCGAGAATGACACAGCTAGAGACTTATAGAATACTTAGCTGTGTACATGAACTGGTTTGAAAGAGCGGTTGCCGGTCCGGCAGAAATTAGAAATTGGAATAAATGCTCTGAAATAGCGATATATATGTGAATATAGACATAGAATATTCGAAAATATTCTGTATGTTTATAATAAACATTTTGAAGACCTAATCGCTATAGAATAGAATACGTCACGTATTACAATTAGATTCTCGATAAAAGCAAGGGAAGTAATCTACGCGTTTCATTCTTATTAGAAATCTTCAGGACTACATATCCAGTGCTTTTATCGAGAATGACACAGCTAGAGACTTATAGAATACTTAGCTGTGTACATGAACTGGTTTGAAAGAGCGGTTGCCGGTCCGGCAGAAATTAGAAATTGGAATAAATGCTCTGAAATAGCGATATATATGTGAATATAGACATAGAATATTCGAAAATATTCTGTATGTTTATAATAAACATTTTGAAGACCTAATCGCTATAGAATAGAATACGTCACGTATTACAATTAGATTCTCGATAAAAGCAAGGGAAGTAATCTACGCGTTTCATTCTTATTAGAAATCTTCAGGACTACATATCCAGTGCTTTTATCGAGAATGACACAGCTAGAGACTTATAGAATACTTAGCTGTGTACATGAACTGGTTTGAAAGAGCGGTTGCCGGTCCGGCAGAAATTAGAAATTGGAATAAATGCTCTGAAATAGCGATATATATGTGAATATAGACATAGAATATTCGAAAATATTCTGTATGTTTATAATAAACATTTTGAAGACCTAATCGCTATAGAATAGAATACGTCACGTATTACAATTAGATTCTCGATAAAAGCAAGGGAAGTAATCTACGCGTTTCATTCTTATTAGAAATCTTCAGGACTACATATCCAGTGCTTTTATCGAGAATGACACAGCTAGAGACTTATAGAATACTTAGCTGTGTACATGAACTGGTTTGAAAGAGCGGTTGCCGGTCCGGCAGAAATTAGAAATTGGAATAAATGCTCTGAAATAGCGATATATATGTGAATATAGACATAGAATATTCGAAAATATTCTGTATGTTTATAATAAACATTTTGAAGACCTAATCGCTATAGAATAGAATACGTCACGTATTACAATTAGATTCTCGATAAAAGCAAGGGAAGTAATCTACGCGTTTCATTCTTATTAGAAATCTTCAGGACTACATATCCAGTGCTTTTATCGAGAATGACACAGCTAGAGACTTATAGAATACTTAGCTGTGTACATGAACTGGTTTGAAAGAGCGGTTGCCGGTCCGGCAGAAATTAGAAATTGGAATAAATGCTCTGAAATAGCGATCACATATATATCGCTATTTCAGAGCATTTATTCCAATTTCTAATTTCTGCCGGACCGGCAACCGCTCTTTCAAACCAGTTCATGTACACAGCTAAGTATTCTATAAGTCTCTAGCTGTGTCATTCTCGATAAAAGCACTGGATATGTAGTCCTGAAGATTTCTAATAAGAATGAAACGCGTAGATTACTTCCCTTGCTTTTATCGAGAATCTAATTGTAATACGTGACGTATTCTATTCTATAGCGATTAGGTCTTCAAAATGTTTATTATAAACATACAGAATATTTTCGAATATTCTATGTCTATATTCACATATATATCGCTATTTCAGAGCATTTATTCCAATTTCTAATTTCTGCCGGACCGGCAACCGCTCTTTCAAACCAGTTCATGTACACAGCTAAGTATTCTATAAGTCTCTAGCTGTGTCATTCTCGATAAAAGCACTGGATATGTAGTCCTGAAGATTTCTAATAAGAATGAAACGCGTAGATTACTTCCCTTGCTTTTATCGAGAATCTAATTGTAATACGTGACGTATTCTATTCTATAGCGATTAGGTCTTCAAAATGTTTATTATAAACATACAGAATATTTTCGAATATTCTATGTCTATATTCACATATATATCGCTATTTCAGAGCATTTATTCCAATTTCTAATTTCTGCCGGACCGGCAACCGCTCTTTCAAACCAGTTCATGTACACAGCTAAGTATTCTATAAGTCTCTAGCTGTGTCATTCTCGATAAAAGCACTGGATATGTAGTCCTGAAGATTTCTAATAAGAATGAAACGCGTAGATTACTTCCCTTGCTTTTATCGAGAATCTAATTGTAATACGTGACGTATTCTATTCTATAGCGATTAGGTCTTCAAAATGTTTATTATAAACATACAGAATATTTTCGAATATTCTATGTCTATATTCACATATATATCGCTATTTCAGAGCATTTATTCCAATTTCTAATTTCTGCCGGATCGGCAACCGCTCTTTCAAACCAGTTCATGTACACAGCTAAGTATTCTATAAGTCTCTAGCTGTGTCATTCTCGATAAAAGCACTGGATATGTAGTCCTGAAGATTTCTAATAAGAATGAAACGCGTAGATTACTTCCCTTGCTTTTATCGAGAATCTAATTGTAATACGTGACGTATTCTATTCTATAGCGATTAGGTCTTCAAAATGTTTATTATAAACATACAGAATATTTTCGAATATTCTATGTCTATATTCACATATATATCGCTATTTCAGAGCATTTATTCCAATTTCTAATTTCTGCCGGACCGGCAACCGCTCTTTCAAACCAGTTCATGTACACAGCTAAGTATTCTATAAGTCTCTAGCTGTGTCATTCTCGATAAAAGCACTGGATATGTAGTCCTGAAGATTTCTAATAAGAATGAAACGCGTAGATTACTTCCCTTGCTTTTATCGAGAATCTAATTGTAATACGTGACGTATTCTATTCTATAGCGATTAGGTCTTCAAAATGTTTATTATAAACATACAGAATATTTTCGAATATTCTATGTCTATATTCACATATATATCGCTATTTCAGAGCATTTATTCCAATATATATATATATATATATATATATATATATATATATATATATATATATATATATATATATATATATATATATATATATATGTATATATAGCGTAATAAGGAAAGCCACATATCAGTTGAAGAGTTAATAACGATATTACACAACATAAATTAAGGTTACCGGTTGTGTTTATGCCAAAACAGGTTTTAAACCTCCCGTCTGAACCGGCGTTCGACAGATATTAATATGTTTACTCATGGCTGATCGACAGTTTGCAAGAAATTGAGGAAATTGTACGGTATCTATGAGTAGACGTAGCAAGAATGAAAGAGACGAACTCTTCTTAATTTGCTATCTCTGTGTATTCTAGGAATAAGTAAGATACTCTTGGCTCTGATTGATAGGAATACACCACCACCACACCAATATAGTAATATTTTCTAGACGTTTCGTTAAGATCAGGTTCGCATATACTCCTAACATGAAATTCTATAAAATCCATTTGACAAAGTATTTAACAAGAAGTCTAAAGCTGGACATTTTGAAGGAAAATTTAAACAGAGGTAGTAGTGGAATGTTTCGTTCTTCAAACATTTAGATATAAGAACAACTATCGATTTAGTAAACTACGTGTGGGTTCGATAAGACAAATAAAAACTATAATGTTAAATGAGTGGTCCTCGAAAAAGCTAAAACATACATTAATGCATTCAAATGGTGGTGCTTGGGACCACTGAATAGATCCTAATGTTTCAAGTACTGGATGAAACCTTTCAATGAATTCTCAGAGCGACATATTAACATGTTTTCATTTTAAAAAATGTCTATTTATTTGATGGATTTATTATTCTCCAGAGACACATCCATTTCAACAAAAGGACCCAATGTGATCGACAACTCATTGTGAAACGTTTCATTCTTATACACGATCCTCTTTAATCATTTCGCTATTCAAACACTCGCTTTATATAAAGTTGTACTTGTTTAGAAATTTGTATTTAAGAGAAACACACATCTGTACGTTTGATATTCTACAAAAAAAAAAAATCGCAATTTTATTAATGATTAGTTCTTTCACTGTGGGCACTAAATTGAGCTTTACGTAGTTTATATAGAAATATTGTAAATATACACTCTAAAGATTAGGTTAATAATCCGGAAAATTATAATATTATTACAAACAATTTATCTTAGATATTTTTGAAAGCTAAAACCCATTTAATTGAAGTGGCCTAAATCCAAACCGGAATAAAAATAAATGAGTTGTTCGCTTGATAGAGCAGAACTATGATCAAAGGCATTCCAGACGTGATGATTCCATTCTGTTCCTATTTGCAAGGAAACCGGGAACACATTATCAAAAATATACTTTTTAGGGCAGTAGAATATAATTTGATAGATAGATTTCGTTACTGTTTCTAGCAGAGTAAGGAACACTGTAGAGGTTTCCTTTGCTTCAATGATTAGAGGTTCAGCTTTGATATGCATTTAGTTCCATTCTATAGCAAGCATTCGGGTTAATTGTCTTGTCTGAATATATAGATAACGCCCTACATATGGAGAACTGGGTTACGGAGAGAACAAGCCTCACTCCTCGACGGTGCCGCAGGAGGTGAAGACCCTGGAAGGGATCTATATCCATGGAGTCGCTTGTGGGTACGGTCATGCCCTCTACCTGGCGAGAGCTGATACTGAAGCCAACTGACAGAAGCTGAAGCGATTGCCGATATTCTCTCCATAATGCCACACCATTGCCCCCTTCCCCAGCCAAGCCCTTCCCTGACCTCTCTGTCACCATTATCATAACCCTTTTCCCGTCAGGTCCTCTCTACACTCCCAGATCTTTCTCCCCCTCTTCCCCCTCTCTCAAGCATCGGAAGGCAGGTGGCCTAGTAGTTAAGGTGCTGAGACTCACTGTTATAAAGATATGGGTTCGATATCCAGACTGGCAGCCTCTAGGTTTGATTCCCAGACTGCCAGCCTCTGGGTTTCCTTCCCAGAATGGCAGCCTCTAGGTTCCATTCCCAGACTGGCATCCTCTGGGTTCCATTCCCAGGCTGGGGCCTCTAAGGTGTTGGGACTCACTGTAATAAAGGATGTGAGTTCGATTCCCAGATTAGGAGCCTCTGAGGTATTGGACTCACTGTCATAAAGGATGTGGGTTCGATTCCCAGACTGGCAGTCTCTAAGGGGTTGGGACTCACTGTCATAAAGGATGTGGGTTCAATTCCCAGACTGGGAACCTCTTGTCGCTGAAACACCTGAGAAGAAAAACATCCTCATATGAGGAAACCTCATAGGAGGCCATCTACATACAGAGGTGTGAGCTGTGACAACATAAGATAGAGACTTTAAACCTCTCCCCCCCCCCCACAAATGTATGAGGTGCAAAAATTGTAGGGGCCAGCTAAACCTACACAGGTGTGAGTTGTAATTGTAACATATGACAGGGGTTAGGGTTAGTGTTACAGTTACGGTTAGTTCCTTTCATTAAAACATCCAAGTTTCCTCCTATGAAGTATAACATTGTATGAAGCCTGCTAAACCTATATAGGTGTGTGTTGTAAGAACATGGTAGGTTTAGGGTTCCTATCATTATAACGAAATGGCAGAAGCGATCCAGCGATATAAGAAATGTTTTACGATATATATTACGTCTCCTAGCTTTTTGAGTTCAAATGCTGTGGATGTCACCATTATCTTTCTATAACTGACAAAATCATTTTAATGCTTTCCAATATTTCTTCCGACTATAAGTTCTGAATTAAAATTCCTCAATAGTTTATTTAAGTGGCAGACTTAATCCATTACCCGGTTTAATTCAACCATCTGGCCTTTAACAAATCCCACTTTGTTGCAGGCATTCGGTCCAGCTCATTACGTTTTGTTAATTCCCTCCCTCTCTACCTCATGAGATATAATTCTATATATATAATTATATAGCCAGTTGTACAATCTTAAAACACTGAAGCAACGTATCTCTAGCGGTCGACTGATGAGACGTGACTGTCTGTATTTGTTCATTTTGCTGTCTTCGTCAATATTTTTTATTAACATATGCACACACACACATATATATATATAAACACACACACACAGTTATATATATATATATATATATATAACGAAGGAAATGTGGTAAGGAACCAGGTGGACCATAACGCACCAAAGTACTCAATACTTGAGGTAGTAGAGTGGGTAATAGGAACCAGTAAGACCCCGACAGCTGAGCTCAAGCCGTTTCGACGGCTAATTCTGGACTGAATTAGCCGTCGAAACGGCTTGAGCTCAGCTGTCGGGGTCTTACTGGTTCCTATATATATATATATATATATATATATATATATATATATATATATATATATATATATATGCATTTATATATATGGGGGTGTACATATACATATTATACACAACCATAACTATTCATTGCCCTAACATATAGTCAAAGTGACTCCAAACCAATACTATGTAAGAACTCAAGCAAATATTGCCTATATAATACCTGAACTCTACGTCACCAACCATACATATAACATACTCGAGAAAACGTAAAACTGATATCTTTCAGAACTATGGATCGGCTTTATTCTATAAATCTGACTTCGGTCCATTTTGGGGCATATATCCCATGGGCAAGCGGCATCATGCCGTTAATTAATTTGGGCTTATTGGGGCTTATCCCTTCGTTGGGATATCTAATTTAAGAATTATCAGGGAGCGCACTGAAGAGGTGGAGCATGGCCAATTAGCAATGGAGTCGTAGTGGGAGTGGATTGGCAGTATCGGTAGAGGGTCGGAATGCTTTCCAGCATAGTTACATCCCTTTACAATCTGAGTTCAAATCCCGCCGAGGTTAACTTTGCTTTTCATTCTTACGGAGTCGATAAAATAAAGTACCAGTAATGCACTGGCTAATTGCTGGCCTTGTACCAAACGTAGAAACAATTATGATATAGAAGTGACGTGATATGACAATTGTAGCTTGATAACAACTGCCTTCCCCATACCAGTGATTGGTGTGGGTCGGAGGTTGGGGGTAAATGTAAATAGGGAAACAGGTGGAAGGGCATATTGGATCTAGGTCATCCTTGAGTCATATTGTAGGGTGTCTGGTGTCGTTTATAGGCATATGGTTTATGGATGGTCAAGGTTTGAGGTTGGTTTTATTGTCTGAATGTAATTACATACATGTTACGACAATCATCAATCATAGTTGAGCTCTGCCGTCAATCATAGTTGAGCTCTGCCGTCGGGGTCTTACTTTTTCCTATATATATATATATATATATATATATATATATATATATATATATATATATATATATAATTACAACAGTGACATAAACAGGCACTCAATCAAGTTTTATTCAGCCTGTCAACGATGACAGGCTGAATGAGTTGGGGTCTAGAACCTAACGAAACTTGAGTACCTGTTTATGTCACTGTTGTAATTATTTATTCTAAACTCGTCCTATGGACAGAGTGCTCTTACCCTTGGAAATTTCCACCTAACTTTTACTACGGTGTATATATATATAATTATATATAATTGTCTCTACTTTTGGCACAAGGCCAGCAATTATTCCAGTGTATTACTGGTACTTTATTTTATCGACCCCGTAAGGATGAAAGGCAAAGTTAACCTCGGCGGGATTTGAACTCAGTCCGTAAAGGGACGTAACTGTGCTGCAAAGCATGGCGTCCGACACTCTACCGATACTGTTCGTTAAATTATTGATGTTACTCCATGACTCAACAATTTTGGTATCTCTTATTTTCAGCAAATTAAATATATTTACAGTCAAAATAATTTTCTGTCTACTTTCTCTCTCTCTTCCCTTCATTCATTTCTTGTCTTTGCCACTACACCGTTCACTCTCACCTTGCTGTCTCTCCTTGTTTTTTATTTTTTTTGTCTTTCTCTCATTTTCTGTTACTGTCTCCTTCTCTCAATCTTTCTCTACATGTCACTTTGTTTTATCCACTCTCCCTTTCTCTTGCACTTTCTCATACCGTTTCCTTTTCACTCTTTTTAATCCGTTCACTCACTGACTCTAATTAACTCTCTCTCTCTCTCCTCATTTGTCACTATTATTACCGGTGGATTGGCAGTATCGGTAGAGGGTCGGATGCCATGCTTTGACGCATAGAGTTACGGCCCTTGCCATTCTGAGTTCAAATCCCGCCGAGGTTGACTTTGCCTTTCATCCTTACGGGGTCGATAAAATAAAGTACCAGTAATACACTGGGTAATTGCTGGCCTTGTGCCAAAAGTAGAAACAATTATTACTAATAATTTCGAGGGCGGTGGATTGGCAGTATCGGTGGAGGGTCGGACGCCATGCTTTGCAGCATAGTTACGTCTCTTTACGATCTGAGTTCAAATCCCGCCGAGGTTGACTTTGCCTTTCATCCTTACTGGGTCGATAAAATAAAGTACCAGTAGTGCACTGGGTAATTGCTGGCCTTGTGCCTAAAGTAGAAACAATTATTACTAATAATTTCTTGCTTGTCGTGTGCAATGTACGATTATTCAAATATGTGGTTTTGCCGATATAACTGGATAATTATTATGCACATGACATCATTTCTTTTACTCCAGTTCAACAAAAGTACGATTTAGTCTAATTACTGTGCAACCTATTTTCTTTGCTAAGTTACATGGATGCTACGCTTCACTAAGGAACTATCAAAGAAAGGCGATGCACGCCCTAAATTGTCTCACCTATTCATTGATATTCATTTTCTGTTTCCTATTGTATTGAAAGTTTTCTATGTAATATGTACATAATGTCTAAGGCTATGTTCTCTTTGTTGTGTGTGTGTGTATATATATATATATATATATATATAAGTCATTGAGTTCGTGTGGTGCATATGTTTGTAATTTTTTAGTAATTCTCCAAGCACCTATCATTATAGTTTTTTTTTTTTATTGCTGCATTCTGGTTATCTCAATTTTCTGATCTTTATATTTAGATAATATTTCAATTTATTTTGGCGGGTACTGATAATTCTATTAGGATACTTCATTCCGAAGTTCTAGACGAAAATATCCTGTCAATTTACATTAATCTCCATGCCTATAGGATAAGCATATCCCAAAGTCTAATCGCATTGTCATTCTATGAGTTTTCTTGTCCATATTTCGTCATTATTTCTAGCATTGACATGAGAACAGCAATTTGAGGGAATAGAACGGTTAATTTTCTCAACATCCATACTTAACTGGTACTTTATTTTATTGATCTCAGAAGGATGAAAGGCAAAACTGACCTCAGCGGGATTTGAAATCAGAAAGTAAAGGGCTGGAAGTAAATGCTGAAAAGCATTTTGTCAGATACTCTTACGATTCCACCAACCCACTGCCTTATATTTCATAATGCTAATATATTTTCTCAACTCTATCCATCCTAGATATGTATTCTCATTTGACTAATATTGAGTAGCCAGAGAAAATGTGGTTAATTGTCTCTTCCCAACCTCCATATACTCTATAGTTTCTTATGATATTCTGCAATCTTAGATGTTTTTAAAAGTCTCTAGTGAGAAAGTTATGCTGCAGAAAGTTATGATCCTTCTATGTCGTGTAATTCTCCTATTGTGCCATGTAGTTGTCAACAAATTTTGATATTTTCTCCATATTTACTTCCTACCTCTACTCAGTATTCTGATATAAAAGGCATGTATGCATTCAGTCATTTGTTCTATTGGCTATGTAGGGATTCTTTTCTTTCCATTATTTTAGAATGTTAATAAAGTACCAGTAATGCACTGGGATAATTACTGGCCTTCTGCCAAAAATAGAAACAATTATTTTAGAATGTTAATCTGTAGCCGCATTTTTTTAGCTTAATTTTTTTTTTTTAGTTTGTTTTATAATTGTTATTGTTTCTCATTTCAAACTTGTAGATGTTTTCTTGAAGATTAAAAACAGTTTTTTTCTTCGTGTTTTGTCACTACAGTATTTGTATTAGTTTCCCCATTATTCTTTTTTAGATATTGTTTGTACAATATCGTATTGCTTTTCTAGTTGCAGAAGCTACTTATTTCCCTTTATTCCTAGTAAAGTATATTCGCTGTGTAAAATTTTATGTGGATTATTCTAAATGCAGTAATTATTTTTCCCCTTTTCCTGACTAGTCTTGCTAATTATAACTGTAACATATTACTGGGAAAGACAGAGTATTGATGCATAATACATTATTTTTCACAATTACCTCTGTTTAAGTGTTAATCTTGGTCTTCTGTAATATTCCTTCCTAAACTTTTCTTTCTTGTGCTTATTGTATCGACTGCACTCTCTCTATTTCGTTAATTGCTAAGTATTTATAAGTATATATTTGGTCTTGTCCCGTTAGCTATATTTCTTTATCTGACATGACATGTGTTTTGATTAATTTTTCTCTCTCCAAGGCGGCTTTGTTGTATTTTTCTAACATAAATTATACGTTAATGCTGCTAGTAAGTCCGTGTACTGTATATAACAGTTTTCTTTCTAGTCATTTATCGCCTGCAGCAATCCAACTTTAGAGGGTCGATGTTCAAGAGATGTTTGATTGTCCTCTCAAAACATTTGTATCCGTTTCCAGCCTGGTCTAACATATTGATAAAGGTACTGATCACAAGTAGAAAACGAATGAAAATTCCCCTTGAAATATTCCTCGTTATTTTGTTTTTTATAATTCTCCCTTTTATATCTATCCATTGAATTTTTGTTCCTTATTTGAAACTTGTTTGATATACAGGGTGGTCCGAAAGTCTTGTCACCCCCTACCAAAAAATAATGAGAAACAGTTTATGTTCCCATCGCAGTATCGTTTTCTTCGGAGGAGCTGGCTTGCCGAATCTTGCAGTGAAGCCATGTCACACATGCTCCATGCTCTTGCAAGAATGCACACGATCATATGTCCATACACTTGCAGGCAGCCTCTCTTCCAAACTGTAGGAGCTCTGAAATAGATAATTATATTATTATTATTATATATTATAATTAATGATATTATATATTATATTATTGAAACAAAACATGAAACTTAAAACAATATGTGACAAGGGGTGACAAGACTTTCTGACTACACTGTACTGTTAATAGGACTTGGTTAGGGTGGTGGATCAGCAGACATTTTAGAACGTCATACGAAATATTTTTCAGCATCTAGCTGCTGTTCTTTACGTTCTACGTTCAAGTCTTGCCGCGCTCAACTTCACCTTTCATCCTTCTGGGTTTCATAAAATGTTCTACCAGTTAAGTCGCCTTTTAGATATAATCGACTTTCACATTCCATCGAATTACTGGCCTTGAACTCATGTTAAAAAGAATTATTTGGATGCACCATGACCTATTGGTCAAGAAGCTTGCTTCGTAATTGGGCAGGTATTTTTTACCAACACCTCAAGTTGACCCATGTCTTGTAATTGTTGTGTAGACGAACATTAATTGGAAGCCCGTCGAAAAGCTTTGCCAAAACACTGTCACGCTGAAATTCCCTGAGAATTTCGTTACGAGTACACGTGTCTATGAAATGTTCAGGAATTTACACGTTAATACCATGAGAAAGCTGTTATATTGATCGAACAACTGGAACACGCACCGTTGTAACTGACGGAGGTCCATTATATTTCATTATTTATTTATTTATTTATTTATTACCTAGGGCGGTGGATGGGCAGTATCGGTAGAGGGTCGGACGCCATGCTTTTCAGCATAGAGTTACGGCTCTTTCAAATCCCGCCGAGGTTAACTTTGCCTTTCATCCTTATGGGGTCGATAAAATAAAGTACCAGTCACGCACTGGGGTCTATTTAATCGACTCCCCCCCCCCCAATTACTGGCCTTGTGCCTATATAAGAAACCATTATTTATTTATCACCTGTTTTTCAGTAATCTATTAATTCCACCAGCGTTATCTTTAGGAGTCGATAAAATAAGTTTCAGTAAACTAATGAATCCAATCTCTTCAACTGAGATAAAGTCCACATTATTAATGTCTTTAATCCAATGCGAGAGAATATTATTTTTCATTGTGTGTATTTCTTCGAGCACCTACAATATTCAGCATTTAGTGCTGTTTTTAATTTCGATGTCAAATCCTGGCTTATATGGCTCTTCTGCTGTTTCACTGCATAACTTTTGTAGCATGTTTAATATTTAGATTTATTGACTGAATAGAAGATGAATTTGCTGGAGACGCCTAGTTCGGTTTCTGCACGATTTATCAATCTGCATTCAGTGTTTCACATGTATAGATTTTACGGACAAAACCAACCGACAAGAGAGCCAGGGATAGGCCCCGAGCAAGGAAGGGATCCAGCCGGATCAGTTGCTGACGGTTGCTTCTGACCCAGGACCCGATGGAAGGAGTGTTTGAGGACTCTGCTCCCACGACCTTCTCAGGAAGAAGAAGAAGAAGAAGAAGAAGAAGAAGAAGAAGAAGAAGAAGAAGAAGAAGAAGAAGAAGAAGAAGAAGAAGAAGAAGAAGAAGAAGACATCCAATGTTTGTTAACAAGTTTTCTTTGTAATCATTTGTGGTAATGTATGGCTTATTCAGAGTGAACCGTTTTACTCTATTAACTATCTAAATATAGTTGAGTTACTATTGTTATGTTTAACTATTGATGGCATTATATGTGTTAGTGTATGTCATTTTGAAAATATATACCGAAAGAAATAGTGAAAGATACGTAGACGGATTTAATAAAAATATTTTTTAAATTATTTTTATCTCGGAAGCTACCTTTAAAAAATACTAGTTTTTTTGCTTTTCCTTCTGTCCTTAACTCCCTCATACATACACACAAGTATACATTTATGTGTAAAAATATATATATATATATATATATATATGCATATATATATATATATGCATATATATATATATATATGCATATATATATATATATGCTTATATATATATATATATATATATATATATATATATATATATATGCATATATATATATATATATATGCATATATATATATATATGCATATATATATATATATATATATATATGCATATATATATATATATATATATGCATATATATATATATGCATATATATATATATATATATATATATATATATGCATATATATATATATGCATATATATATATATATATATATATATATATATATATGCATATATATATATATATATATATGCATATATATATATATATATATATATGCATATATATATATATATATATATATATATATATATATATATGCATATATATATATATATATATGCATATATATATATATGCATATATATATATATATATATATATATATATATATATATATATGCATATATATATATATATATATATATATATGCATATATATATATATATATA
>OZ024740.1:327555000-327560000 GCA_964016885.1 Eledone cirrhosa
GGTCAAACTTTGCTTTTGTTAGCAATTGCTTCAAATTTTTTGGCTGTCTTTTACTAAGAGTCAAAGATCGATCTGTGATTAAGCCTTTTAATTCATTACTTTGAGCAATGATCGGTAGGTTTGCTTTGGCAGTGTTGAAGATATTCTGGTGACATGGGTTGTGTGTCATTATAAATGGTATGACCAGTTCTTGGTTTCTTCTTCTTTGGGTTGTTCTAAGTTGTTGTATAGGTATTTTTATAGCCCGCTGTATGCCATTTTCTATAAGTAGAGATGGGTATTTTTGTTTGAGCAAAAATTCTCTTAGTTCTGTTAGGCGTTTGTACCTGGTATTCGTATCTTCTACAATGGTACAAATTCTTCTGGCTAGGCAGTATGGGATGTTGCGTTTTGTATGAGGTGGATGGCACGACTTAAAATTCAGATATTGATGGGTGTCTGTGTGTTTATAATATATATCCGTGGTAATGGTGGTGTCGTTTTTGATTATCATTATATCTAGGAATGGTAATTTGGTCCTACTCATCTCTTTTGTGAATTGGAGAGATGGGTGTAGGTTATTCAGGAGGATATTGAACTCATCCAGAGTATCTAGAGATTCTGTCCAGATGATGAAACAGTCGTCAAGGTATCTCTTCCAAGATTTTTCAATGTACTTTCTAAAGTCAGTACTATATTTTTCCTCTATTTCTTGGTAGAGTTGTTGTTCTAAGTATCCCATTACAGAGTTCGCGTAAACGGGAGCAAACTTCGTTCCCATCGCTGTGCCTCTAATTTGGATGTAATTCTTTCCATTGAAGAAGAAAGTGTTGTTTTCCAGAATAAGTTTAACTGCGTCTAATATAAATGGCGCTGTGAATCTAATGGGAATCACTTCTCTATGTTTTTCCACCCAGTATTTAACCGCCTTTATTCCTAAATCATGTGTAATGTTGGTGTAAAGGCTTACCACATCAAAACTGAGTAGAAGTGAATTCGTTTCCGTGGTTTTGGGAAGATGGGACAGGAAGTCGATATCATCCCGGATGAAACTGGGTATGTGAATACATAGTGGTTTCAAAATAATGTCAACAAAATTGCTTAGACGGTGAGTGGGGCATGTTGGACCAGCTATAATAGGTCTAAGTTTTAAGTCTTTTGGGTGTAATAATTTAATGTACTCACTGTTTTGTTCTCTTACTGCCAGTTGTATTTCTTTTGACTTGTGAACTTTCGGTAGGCCATACAGGTTGCTGGGTTTCGGCTCAAAATTGGTGATGTAGTCTCTTTCCTTATCAGTAAATGAGTTGTGGTATTTTGAAGCCAGGTTGTTGATCTTCTTCATGATGTTGTGGTCTATATTTGACGGTATTTCATGATAGAATGTTGTGTCTTTCAGTTGTTCCTCAACCAAATCCTTGTAGTATTCAGTATCCATTATAACAACTGCACCCCCTTTATCTGCTTGTTTAATTATTATTGTTTTATCATTTTGTATACGTTTAAGTGCAGACATTTCTGATTTGTTAATGTTTGGCCTAACATTAGTATTATGTCTAAGAGGAAATTTAGACAGGATGTCAATGTATTGGTCGAGATAGATATTTCTTCCTTTTGGCGGAGTGAAATTTGATTTATTCTTTACTAGTGATTCATCACTCTCATTATTTTTATCAGCGAAGAATTCTACAAGACGTAATTTTCGACAGAATTCTTGGGTATCCTCCTTCAGTTCTTGGTGGTTGACTGTCGGAGTCGGTGTGAATTTCAGTCCTTTTGACAGAATTTGCATTTCATCATTGTCAAGATCTCTTTTAGATAAATTAATTATTTTAGGATCTACGTGTACAGCTGTTTTGGGTATGTTTCCTCCTGGAGTTTTTCTTTTTCCGGTTTTTGTTGTCCTGACGTTAAAAAATGAATTTTTCTCTGTTCAGGATTTATATTCCTGTTGGTGTTCGCTTGATGAACTTTTGGTCGTGATATTATATTTGGTTTCGTTATGTATTTTGTCCTATTTTTGGTATTCTGTATATTATTTTTCTTCCTGTTAGCATTATTTTTAACAATCTGGGAAAATGACCTAGGTTTGCTTTCAGGTTTAGATCGTTTTTTCGTCCAGTTTCTTGTGGGCAATCTCTGTTGAGATCTTGAGAGTGATCTGGTTATTCTACGTTTTGTTTCCACATTCCTTGTTGGTAGTCTCTGTTGAGATCTTGAGAATGATCTCCTGGTTTTACTACTTCTCATGGTCTGGTCAAAGGAATACCTATCGTGTTTGTGCTTTTTGTTCATGTTGTGTGCGATAGGGTGTTTTTGTAGAAAAAGCGAAGAGTTATTACCGTAGTTCTTCTTTGATTCAAGGTAAGGTGAGTGTTTGTGTTGGCACGTGTTCTGGCGTATGTTGTGTTGATGAGATTGTCCACTTTTAATGCTTTTTCTCAGGGTTCCAGAGTCTTTACCGTAATTTGCAGCACTCCGATCCATAGTTCTCGTAGTTTTTCAGCTATAATACCAGTCGTTAGCTTTGAAATTTCAACTTCAATTTGGTCATCAATAGCTTCATATTTGGCTTTGTAGCGGGAATGTTTACATTCAGAAATGGAGATGTCGGTCCTGAATTTTGTCAATGTAAGTTCCCATCGGAGTTTTGTTTCTTCTTCTGGTTCTCCTGCAATTTCTGTAATTAGGTATTTACGAGGGAGTATGGGTGCCGTTAGAGAGAGCCATTTCGAATGTGTTTCGACATATATTTCGCATCTGTATGCTTTCCAGAAATTTTGTTTTCTTATGTTAAGGAATTTTTTCCATGTCTTCCACATTTCTTTTCTTATTCGATGTGTTTTGTTTTCCAAATTTCTTTCGTTTATTTCTGACATCCAAGGGGGTTGTGGTAGGCTTTCTCTTGTATCTTTGATAACTGTTGGTATAATTTCAGCTAAATTCTTAATTTCAGAGTTTATATGTTCAGTTATAAGTTTTCCGTCTGTAGATTGTTTTTCTATTTCCTTTAAAATAGAGGATTGTGTGTCCATCATCGTGATAAGTGTTGATAATTTCGATGATATCTCCTTTAGAATTCTTTCTGATTCTGTTGGTTTCATTTGTTGCTTTCCAGACATGTTGGCATATACACAATAGGAATATATATATAGATATAGATAGGTAAATATACACGGGTGTGTATGATTGTGTATAGAAGATTATATTAATAAGAGGAATTCCAACTTTGTCTGATTTACTCGTTTTATTTACAATCCTTTAAAATATATATAATGGTATTATAATGAAATAGTATGATAGAATATTAAATTCTAAGTGTTAATTGAACAAGTACTTTCATGCTTTCGCAATCTTCAGGTTCATGATATGTGGTGACAGTCGAGTTTGCAATTTTCAACTGTAATGAGATGGGTAAATTTCCTACCTTTTATACATTTTATACAGAGAAAAGTGGCTCCAGAATGCAAAGCCCTGTAAACTGTATTTCGACCAATCAGTGTGTAGTTTCACTGAATTACTACAGCTGATTGGTTTAAGCGTCACGGCTGGTTGAACATGCTAACGACCAATAGTCATATCCAACGTATCAATTGTTTTGCTTTTTTGAAATGATGAAAATAGCATTTTCTATTAATCATCACCATCAACATCACTTTTATTATTATTATTATTGTTGTTGTTGTTGTTGTTAGTGGTCGTGGTCATAGTGGTAGTAGAAGTAATACCCCTAGGCGTTATTATTGTTCATTTAGCTTGGGTTTGAATTTATCAATAAAATTCTTTTCTTTGATTTTTCTCTTGATTTCATTTGGGCTGTGTAATTTGTAGAATGGGAATATTATAAATATTCCCTGACCACATGTTGCCAGGTGGCCGCTTAGGGGTATCTGACGGACATTTGGGTCTCTGATTTGTTGACGGTGTACCCGTGCACGTTCCGATAGTGCATTTCCAGTTTGACCGACATATAGTTCTTCACAATTCGGGCATTTAATGCAGTAAATTAGATTTCTGCTTTTGCAGTTCATATTTGCATTTGTGAATATTTTTCCAGTTTTTGTTTTCATATATTGACCGGCGTGTATGGATTGACATGTGCCGCATCGATTATCATTGCATTTAGATACAGTGAATGATTGGTCTTTGTTGTTAAGGTCAAACTTTGCTTTTGTTAGCAATTGCTTCAAATTTTTTGGCTGTCTTTTACTAAGAGTCAAAGATCGATCTGTGATTAAGCCTTTTAATTCATTACTTTGAGCAATGATCGGTAGGTTTGCTTTGGCAGTGTTGAAGATATTCTGGTGACATGGGTTGTGTGTCATTATAAATGGTATGACCAGTTCTTGGTTTCTTCTTCTTTGGGTTGTTCTAAGTTGTTGTATAGGTATTTTTATAGCCCGCTGTATGCCATTTTCTATAAGTAGAGATGGGTATTTTTGTTTGAGCAAAAATTCTCTTAGTTCTGTTAGGCGTTTGTACCTGGTATTCGTATCTTCTACAATGGTACAAATTCTTCTGGCTAGGCAGTATGGGATGTTGCGTTTTGTATGAGGTGGATGGCACGACTTAAAATTCAGATATTGATGGGTGTCTGTGTGTTTATAATATATATCCGTGGTAATGGTGGTGTCGTTTTTGATTATCATTATATCTAGGAATGGTAATTTGGTCCTACTCATCTCTTTTGTGAATTGGAGAGATGGGTGTAGGTTATTCAGGAGGATATTGAACTCATCCAGAGTATCTAGAGATTCTGTCCAGATGATGAAACAGTCGTCAAGGTATCTCTTCCAAGATTTTTCAATGTACTTTCTAAAGTCAGTACTATATTTTTCCTCTATTTCTTGGTAGAGTTGTTGTTCTAAGTATCCCATTACAGAGTTCGCGTAAACGGGAGCAAACTTCGTTCCCATCGCTGTGCCTCTAATTTGGATGTAATTCTTTCCATTGAAGAAGAAAGTGTTGTTTTCCAGAATAAGTTTAACTGCGTCTAATATAAATGGCGCTGTGAATCTAAT
>OZ024740.1:327562500-327575000 GCA_964016885.1 Eledone cirrhosa
TTGAGCAAAACAACCAATCAACTGTGTAGATGTGTTCCAGCATGACTCTACTACTCGTCTTGATAGGTATTGGAGATACTATATATATTTTGTTACGTTGTAGTGAGTTCCACTTCTCTACAAAAAGTATCAGATTAAAGGAGAAACGAAAATAGGATATTGTAACTTTCACCTTTCTCTGTTGCGTGAGATATCTCCCTTTTGTAAAACGATGTTAAATTCTGTAAAATACAGAATCTAAACTAAAAGATTCCAGTTAAACGAGCTTACAGTGCAGTTGCGAATCCCCAGCAAAAGTTCTCTACTTTATTTACACCGCTAATGGTAAAAGAAAGACATATACGCCAGAAATGTCCAACTTCAAAGCTTTCGCAATTTTATCTCTCCGAAAATCAATACATCTAGAAAAACAGGCCAACTCATTGGAATAGAGAGAAAAGGGTTCATGGTGAATCTATGGTCGTCTTTCACTCATGTTAAAGCTAATTCTTTTATGTAGTCAAGCCCAAATGCTACAACATCCAATTTTTGCTTCCTATTGAATCTGGTAAATATTCAAGATAACCTATAATTCCAAGAGATAGATGACAGGGACAATCTAATGTAACAACGTCAAATTATACAGTAATTCTGCTGCTAACAAAGTTGAGATACTCTAAGTAGTCTGTTGTTGCTGCTGCTGCTGTTGTTGTTGATAAAGAGTTTCATGTTTAGCCCTAGATCAGTCCTGTTCGAGCAGAGCAATGAGCAAAAGCATTTTAGCCATAAACAACTCATCTTTTGTCTTCAGACAAAGAGGAACAACCATGAGGCAAGTACCTCTTCGTGAAATGCACTGACAACCAAATACATTGAGATCTTGATGAAAAGTAAGTGTACCTGCCAACCTCTAAAAACCCAAATGGTACCATGAAAAAAGTGCCCCAAAACCGGTATGAAATGAGGCAAAATGGGGAGATTTTACATAATGAAAACTATATCTATTTTCACAGGAGAAGACCTCTCTCACCCACCCCAAATTGGGTGGGAGATCTCCCCGTTGGATGGGGAGAGTTGACAGGTCTGGTACCGGATAAATCCAAACCTGCCGATCGATCAGCTCAAGTTTACATTAAAACAACAGAAGTTTGATAGATTTTTGCAATTAAACTACTCAGCTTCGCTTGTACTTTTCTTCCAGAACATTCCAGGTGTTCGAAAATCTCACTATTTAATTAATATTAATAGGAGTATCAGTACTTGCTGTTAGCTATTCTAATATCTCAGGCTTCGTTCGATATTGAAATTGAAAATTCTAATTTAAGACACTCCCTCCATCAGTTTTAATTTATCTCTTCTTTTTTTTTCTTCGTCTACAACAACAACAAGTACTACTACTACTACTACTACTACTACTACTACTACTACTACTACTACTACTACTACTACCACCACCACCACCACCACTACTACTATTGCTTGCTGCTGTTGTGGTTGTTGTTATTACTACTACTTTAATTCTCCTGTTTCGTCATCGTTTTCCTCTTCCGATTTTTCATTATATTCTTCATCTTCTTACTCTCTTCTCTTCTTATCTTTTGGTGGGGGCAGAGTTGTAATTCTATAGCAGATCAATGTGGCTTTGCTCCAGGATTTAATTTTTTCGTCGTCTCATTTTAGGGGCTTCGTCTTTTGTTGTATCTAGGCGGCAAATTGACAGAGGCGTTAGCACATCGGATATAATGATTTGCGGTATTCGTTCCGACGTTTGGCATTCTGAGTTCGAATCCCACCAAGGTCAACAGTGCTTTCGTCCTTTCGAGATCGATAAATAAAGTACCCAGTGCATTACTCACATTTTGACTTACTCCCTATCATTATCTTTCTCTCGTTCTCTGGAAGAAATAGGCTGTGTACAGACATGGAAAGGAATCAACTCTGCCGGGTTCAAAACACCTAAGACATACTGCTTGTTACTACAATGTCCCAATGACAAAAACAGGAGTTAAGGGTCCCTACATCCATACTATTTGTTGTGTAAAGTAAGTGCTTGAAAGTGGTTATCTTGTTGGGTGGTGTTTGGGTTTCATATGTGCTGTGTCGGCTGGGGGATTGAATATGTATCGTGCGGGCAATGAATTGTATAAATATGAGTTGCTGGAGTGTGTTATGTATGATTAATCATTCAGTTAATTTACCGAGTGGGAATTGTGTATAGATTGTGCTGTAGTATGTGTTGTATATGTTACTGTTATTTTACTTGGTTATCATTGTGTAGAGATGTCTTATAGATACTGTACAAAGAGTGTATCAATTACACTACAGAATTGTTGTATCAAATATATTACCTTGCAGGGTGATTTTCTGAATTCTGTGTACAATCATAAACCTTAATAGACAGTATAGACAGCTATAACATGTTTTTGTCCATATTATTTTTATCATACTTGTATGATAAAATTATTATTGGCACTATTTTCACATTCCTCACCCTCGCTCTCCTTATTTCAATTTCAAAATCTTCATTCCTTGACAGTTTCTCTATCTGCTTCCGAGAGATGTTTCCTTCAGGAATTTATGCAAATATATTTGCACTCATTACTACATACTATGTGCAGCAATATAATATCAAAGGAATAGACGCCTACACACCCGGAAGAAGAAGAAGAAGAAGAAGAAGAAGAAGAAGAAGAAGAAGAAGAAGAAGAAGAAGAAGAAGAAGAAGAAGAAGAAGAAGAAGAAGAAGAAGAAGAAGAAGAAGAAGACAGAAGAAGAAGAAGAGATATGGTGCATTGTAACTCTAGAAAAGAGTACATACACGATTGTATGACGACAGACTGTCAAAGAAACACATACATGTATATAAAAACGCAAATCCGAACCCGAATACATACTATATATATTCATACATACATACAGGATGATGGCTGCCCCTTCGTTATCGAGTATGGCCATTGCACGATATACCATTATTAATAATTATTAATTAATTCTATCGTGCAATGTCTTTGGGTGAAGATATTTTTTTAAGTGAGGAATCCCACTCTCTGAGCGACAGTAGCTATAACCCGAAAAGAAGAAAAGATCAACATCATCGGTAACTACTGAGCCGCAGGTTTTATATCGGAGTTATCCCAGTTTCCTGAGTTGCCTTCTCCTAGAAGAATGCCCTGACAAAGGCTAGGGGTCCTTCACACCCAGTGGTTTAACCGCGCGGTACATGTGTATATACATATTTACACACTTTTGGATGGCCGTTGACTCTTATGTGTTCTTTCCGCTCTTTGTCAGGTTTTGTTTTTTGTTCTGCAGGGTGTCCAAAATCACCCTCCCTCACCAAGTAAACTTGGTGGGGTTGCCGGTTTAGTCGCCGACAACCCGACCATGCGACAGGTTGTACTGGGTTACATGTTACCAGTAGCACTCAAGACATAACATACATAACATACATACATACATACATACATACATACATACATACATACATACATACATACATACATACATACACACACACACACATTTATATATATGAGTTTCAGAAGTTCCCGTATAGTCTGAAGGGCAGTGATTCTTTGCTTAAACTTTAATCTGTACTAAAATAATGCAAGACAGAATCGACTGCCGATGTACTGTTGCAACAGATGGTAGGTTTCCCACATGAGTGGGATGGACGATCACGGGGAGGATGGTAGTAAAAGGCAGAGTTGTTGCGACCTTTAGGTGCCCCGTCTACCACTCAATATGCCCACTCTCCATCCCTTGTCTCATTAACTAACCCCTCATACAGTTTTCTTTCTCACACACTTGTTCCCTCCTCACACGTCTTAGCCTTCTCTCCGCACAGTCACATTCCTGATTCTTCCTCGTCTAAACCATGCAAACAGGAAAGACGTGCGCACATCCACAGTGTACTGCCATGCGTGTACTACCCTCTCTCTCTCACTCCCTAACACTACCCCAAGACCCAACATTTACTTCCCTACTCCACTCACATCCCTGAATTCCCATATTCATACCTCTGACAAGAAACAAAATGTTTTGAGTATGCAGAATATTATCTTCATGATAAACTATCTCTGACAGAGGAGTCAGTAATCTTTCCAATCCGCCTTAACTTAAATGACATCCTTCATTCTAAATAACTCAGTTCTTACTCTTAAGAAATGTGTACTTATATTTCACTACTTTTTTTGTGATATAAAATCTCCCTTATACTAAACAAAAGGTTCTCAACCCATTTCGACCAAACGCCCACTTTTTCCCCTCATAATCGCGAAACGCCCCCTCCCCTTTCCATTTTTCAATATACTACTCAATTTGATATCAGTAGATTACTGGGCCAAATCAAGTTGTGTTAGAATCTTTAAAAAATACTCGTACGAATTAAATACAAAAAGGTTTCAGCCCAAAACAAAAGCAAGCTATTTCAAATTATATATTTTTGAAAAGAAAAAAAGATTTGATCTCAGTCGAAAAAGATGTTTTTTTTTTAAATTCTATATTTCACTGTTAGCTGTTGTAATATTTTGAGTGGATTGACAATTCTACAATTCAAACTGTAAAGTCAAAATACAAAAGATGCAAAATATGAAGAATTTCTTACCGTTCTCTGAAATCACAAACTTAGGGGGGGAAATAGTACCTTGCAAAATAAAATACTTATTAGCAACGAATGAATTGAGAAGCTTGGTGACAGTGAGAAAGCCATATCTGTATCCCTTATATATATATACATAGATAGATACACACACATAAACACGCACGCACAAAAACACAAACTCACACACACACACACACACACACACATACACACACACACACACACACACACACACACACACACACACACACATACATACATAGACACACACATACAAACTTGTGTGTGTGTGCCTTGGTTTTGGTACAGAAAAAATTTTGTCTCCAGTTTTTATTGCTAGGTCAAAAGCCACTGCTCTTTTCAACAACGCCAAATAACAACGCCATATATATATATATATATATATATATATATATATATATATATATAAAGGAAGAGAGAAAGAGGGAGGGACAGAGAGAGTAAGAAATGTGTGTGTGTTTGGTACACGTCTATCTATCTATCTATCTGCTTGACGCATGGAACATCGCTGGTAAGCTTTTTTGTAAATTTCTATTCAAAGAACTGAACTAATTACTTAAAAAAGTATATCATTTTGTAGATTAGCCCCCAAGCTGAATTGTCAGCTGGGTGGTAATCCCATTTTTCGCCCCTTTAGAGGCGAACATTTAATTTAAAAGTTGCTTTAAAAAATCAAATTTTGCCGACTATAAAACATGAATAACTCGGAAAGAACGCTGGAGAACGTTAACAGAGAGAAGATAGGTAGTAAGGCAGATATTAACGTTATATCTGCTTCTGCTACTATAGACGTTGTCATGGATACGACTGTCAACAAGGAAAAAAAAATTTGCCAATTGAACATTTAAACATTTCTACCGTCGAAGCGGAGAAAAATAACACACAGGAAGACACAGGAATTAAACCTATTAACATACATACACATGAACAATCCAACAACAACAACTCCATAGATACATCTACAGATAAAATTTCACCTCGTCAAGAAATTGCGATTTCTAACACCGAGGCTAACAACGATAACAACAGCAGCAACACCACACAAAAAAAATGTCTTTCGCTGAAGCAGTGAACAAAAAACAAGATTTTATAAATCTTGACATCTCCAATGCAAGTGATATGCCACAGCAAGGGAGAAAATGTGTAACTTTCGAAGACAAGGGTGGGTTTAGAATCAACTCACCCCTCGAAATAAAAGAAGGGACAGTTCGAGGGACAGTGACCTTCAGGACTGTCTCAAATACAACGATAAAGCCAATATTTGTGAATCAAGGAGACATAGAAGCCACCTTGAAGGAGACTCTAGAAAATATTGACTTTCTTCAACGAGGAAAACAGTACGGAAGTATTTCCGTACTGTTTAAAAGCGAGGGACTCACCCAAAAACATTCTGTGACACCAATGGTGTCAAAAGCATTCATCTTTTTCCCTACGTGCATGGGAAAAAGGACACAAAAATTAAAATAAAAAATATACCACCAAACATTAACATCTGGTGGATCTTGGCTGGCTTCGTGCAGCCAGAGACTGATGCTATTCTATCAATACGAAAGTCTATTAGACAAAGGTGGGCGGGTACTGATTTGGAGATTCTGATGCAGATGAGGCCGGAGAGAATCTCCAAAATACCTGAAAAAGTCGTCATCGACGACAACAAAATAAAAATTTCGCTGGAGGGGCGTAAACCTCGTTGCTTTCGCTGTGGTAGCACAACACACCTAAATGCCTCCTCTCCTTCACAAACACACCACAACAACATCATTAAAAAAATACTATTACCAACACCAACACCAAAACAACCACCACCACAATTACAACATACGAAACGAGCCAATGCACCAAAACAAACAGCCACTCAACGAACAACAGAAAAAACACAGACAACACCCCTGAAGAACACAGACCCACGCCATCCCACTCCATCAAACACTACCACAAACACACAGACCGAAACACCACCACCACACAACATACCCCTACCCCACACTCCTGGCGATGATCATTCATCGACAGATGAGACTGCTTCTCCTTCTTTAAGTGAAGAAGAAGGAGAGCCTCGGAAATCTAAAAAAAAACAAATAAAGAGATACCACAAAACCCCCAAAACTCCAATCACCAACACCAACACACAATCACAGACACAAACAACAACACAAACAACACCACAGTCAAACATCCCCCTACCAGCAAAACCAACACCAACACCACCCCAAACACAAGCACCCACTATAAAAAGAAAACTCCCGGACGAACAACAAACTAAAACAACATAACAAAAACACAAACAACAATACGCATAGATCAACACAAACAACAAGGTGGAGACGGAGATTAAAACTTTCATCAAAGCAGAATCGTCTCCACGCCTAAAACTAATAAGGGTTGCGATAGAAACCTATTAGAAATTGAAAGAACAGTTTTCGCAGGATGTTGGCAACCCCTGTCAAAAACCTATTAACCGCGTCTTATTAAAATGTTTCCCCACCCCACCAAACACCCCCACCAGAACTGAAATGGAGATTGAACAACCCGATTTCCAGGAAACGAAAAGGTAGGTGCACCTTTTCGTCCTTTTCGCCAACTCTTCTCCATAATATGGCTAGTTTACGAGTTGGAAGCGTGAATGTGCGTGGCCTAGGGATGCCCTGGAAACAGGGCCAACTTTTAAACGACTTTAGGTCACACGCTATGGATGTGATAGCCATCACCGAGTCCAGGATCCACAACAGGCAGCAACTAACCTCCATCTTCGACGACTTTAAGATCTACGCATCTCTCTATCAGCCAGGAGGTGGAGGGGGAGTGGCTGTCATGTTTCGGAAGAACCTGGACGTCGAAGTACAGCAAGTACACTTGGACCCGGAGGGTAGACTGGTAGTCCTAGACGTGAACAGTATTGGAGGTGGAGCCTTCAGACTGGTGGCTGTTTATGCCCCGACCGGGCAATCGCAATCACGGCCAGACTTCTTTAAGCGTCTAGAGTTTTACTGGGAACGTCTCGCCCCTTACTTTTAGTGAGGAACTGGAATGGTATCCTAGATGCACGATGGGACTATGTGGGAGCATGTCCCAGTAGAGGGGGTGCAACAGCCTCAAAACTTTAATCGGCCAATTCCAACTGGCCGAAAGGTATCGACTGGATTTCCCGATATATATATATATATATATATATATATATATATATATATATATATATATATATATATATATATAATAATAGGCTGCCCGTTGCAAATGGTTGGGCATATGAAAAAGTAAGTCCTTCATCAGTGACCCTCCAACCGTCCCAGGCATTTCATCGCTTTAAGGGCCATATGCCTCAGGTTGGTGCGAACAACGGCTAAAAAAAGTCGTTGGGACACGTAAACAAAGGGGACGCCAGGGTAACAAACAAAAAGGTTTAAGCAACGGAAAGGGAGAAGAAATAGACAAGTCCCAGATCTCTATGAATATAAACTCGGTGAAATCGTGAACAAGAGACAAAAGACCATCAAACCTGGTTGAAATGTGAGCAAGGAAAGAATTTCGCACAAGTCTGACAGGGGGGAAAAAGGAGAGAAGAAGAAGAAGAAGAAGAAGAAGAAGAAGAAGAAGAAGAAGAAGAAGAAGAAGAAGAAGAAGAAGAAGAAGAAGAAGAAGAAGAAGAAGAAGAAGAAGAAGAAGGGGTCTGGTCTACGAATTCGGTAAACATAAGTTTTGTGAAGTCGCAGACGAAAGAGAGAGAGAGAAAAAAATTTCCATACCAGCTTGGTCAAGACCGTGCGAGAAAAGAATTACACACAGGTCAAACTTGAAGGAGGAGGAGGAAAGAGGAGGAGGAGAGGTAGTGACAGAGAATGAGTGAGTGAAAGTTGAGGAGGAGGCTAACAGAGAGAGAGACTGCTAGAAAGGGTAAAAACGAACAGACGAGTGGCAGCAGAAGAAAAATTATGTGTAAATATGATAATAATAGGCTGCCCGTTGCAAATGGTTGGGCATGCATATGAAAAAGTAAGTCCTTCATCAGATCAATTTCTAGTTGATACATATATACATACATACATTTACTTATGTATATAGCTATGCATTTATACATTTGTATATATACATGCATTTATATTTAAGTGTGTAAGGATGTTGACATGATTATTTATGTTGTTTTTTTGGTACAGAGAAAATTCTCTCCAGATTTTACTACCTAGGGAGATTAAATACCACAGCTCTGGCTGAAAGCTGACCAGGTTCTCAACCTCATCAAACACTAACGCAGGCCTGTGTGTGTATATGTGTGTGTATTATGTATGTACGTATGCATGTGTGTGTCATCACCATTGCTTCTTTTTGTTGTCATTTCTGTTGAAGTTGTTCTTGTAACTGTTGTCAAAGTTGACGTCTTTATGTTCATTTTCTTTGATTTCTTTTGTTTTTCTTTTATCTCCCTAGGGAATTCGTTGACAAGCTTCTTTAATTTATTTTCTTCGTTTTCTTCATTCAAATGCATTCACACTGGCTGTCTAAGAGACGTACAAATATGACTTATAAAACTTACCAAACTAAAGGGGCTTCTAGTACCCCCTTCCCCCAAAGCTTCAAACGCTCCCCTAACGTTACCTTACTCCAAAACGTCCCCTGGAGTTCTGAAACGCCCCCGGTGGGCATATGCCCCCTGTTGAGAACCTTTGTACTAAACTATGCTACTTATGTATTTTCTTTTAGTAGAAATATACCACCCAATTGTTGAAGTACCAGTTCGTCCTGATCTCTGATTTCTCCTCTCAATACAAAATATTTGTCTTCATATACAATTAATTTCTGTGGAAAGTTTCCAATAAACAATGTATGCCATTCATATGTAGCCCTATTTAACATCCTGAATAGAAATCCTACACCTGAAATATATATATTTCATAAGCAAGTTTGATACATGTTTCCTTAGATCTTCATTAACCAAGGAAAAGCTATAGAACAGTGAGACGTGTTTTATTTACCCGGGAACTTCTTATAAAATAGGTATATTTACTTGGATGAGTTCAAACTTATTTTTGGTTTACCTTCACTACTCAATTGTTATTGCTACACCACTACCATCATCATCTCAACGACTCCTGTCATTTACACCACCACCACTACTACAATCACGGCGATGACAACGTCACCACCACCACTACAACAGTCACGGTGATGACCACGTCCCCACCATCACCACCCCAACAACTCCCACTACTCAATAGTTATGTTCAACTTTCAATGGAAAGATCTCTATTCTTAAATGAAACATTTCGTTGTTATTTGATTATTTGTTTTACTATTTCTCTCACAATTTATTCCTCTGATAGCTGAGTTGATATAGCACCAAATATTTAGCTTGTGGTTTACGGTTCCTATGTTGCCATTCAGCATTGGGTTGTATTCTTATCTGAGTTGCTTAACTTTTAACGACTGTATCCTATCCATACTCAATCAGACTCTCGGCTCCGTGTTCGCTCACGTCTTTCCTGAATATATTGGTTTGCGTCGGCCGTGTTAATCTCATTGGATTGCGAGAGTTTTGCAAAATTTTATGCATACTTATCCTTCTAATATTTAAAAAAATGTATTGCAAGCTGGATTAATTTACTACTGTTGAATTGACAAATATTTAAGGAGCTTGAAACGCCAAATTCAATTACCTCTGCAGGAGAAAACGCCCGAGAGAAATTTATTTCTCATAATAAAAAAGAGAAAGATTTGTTTCTTGCTCGCGTAAAACTTTGGTTAACTGGACATAAAGCAACAACTCTCTGAACTCTTGTGTTTCTGGAAAGGAGATAGAAAGAGAGTGAGAGGGAGTATTAGAGAGAGGGGAGGTGGAGGGAGGATAGAGGGGGTAAGAGGGGGAGAGGGGGTGAGTAAGAGGGGGAGACGGAGTGTGAGGGGTGTGGGGTGGAGTGAGAGGGAGGGAGTAAGAGAGGGAAACGGAGTGTGAGGGGGTGTGGGGGTGGAGTGAGAGGGAGTGTGAGAGGGAGTGTGAGAGGGAGTGTGAGGAGGGAGGGAGAGGGAGAGAGGGAGTGAGAGGGAGTGAGAGGAAGTGAGAGGGAGTGAGAGGGAGAGAGACGGGGTGAGAGGGAATGTGAGGGAGATGCAGGGAGAGGGAGGGAGATGAAGTGAGAGGGAGAGAGAGGGAAAGAGAGAAAGAGAGAGAGGGGTGAGAGGGAAAGAGAGAAAGAGAGAGAATCACTATATTATTTCATTAGTAAAATTGCAAACTGTCAAAATCGTTAGAATATTAGATAAAATGTCGGTTTGTATTTTTCCCGGCTCTCTTCATTTTGAATTCAAATTCGACCAAGACTTTCCCTTAAAATATTTAGTGAAATAACTAACTTTCAACTTAATAATAAACTACAAATACTTAACCAAAATCTAAAATTAACTGTTATGTAATAAATAATAAGATGCGAATTCAATATTTGAATTTGAAAACTTTATTTGCAGTAGCAATAGAAGTATAAGAAAACTTTATTTGCAGTAGCAATAGAAGCATAAGAAAAAAAAAACAGATAATAAAAGTTGTGTTGTATACAAAAATAAAAGCGAGCTTAAACATGTTTTATTAAAAAGTAAATATTTGCATAACCAAATGTTTGGTTTACACTTTTTAGAAAATGTAATTATAGATGTAATTATGAACTGAAAATATTCGTAAAAAAATATTTTTTTAAATATAGATAACTATTTAAATGAAACAATTCCTAATATCTCTGGACAACCACCTACGAAATAATGATAATGTGTATTTTTCTTTCTAAATTCCTGTATAAGATTTACTCTCGTGATAAAATAAAACTTTCACAAAACATTCCACTTTTCAAATGTCATACGGGTAAAACTACTAAAGATTATACATATATAATCGCCTCTAGGTGTACGTATGAAAGTCAAAGTCGACCCCAGCTGGAGTTTAGGCAAAAACCCTGCTATTTTGTACTCCCTAATACTTTAATTGTTGACGTTTCTTGCATAAATCAGAACCTTGAGGATTTTAGAGGACATGAAAGATAGCTTTGTTTGTATGCTTATTATTACAGCAATAAAGGCGGTGGATTGGCAGTATCGGTAGAGGGTACGACGCCATGCTTTGCAGCAAAGAGTTACGGCCCTTTATGGTCTGAGTTCAAATCCGGCCAAGGTTAACTTTGCCTTTCATCCTTACGGGATCGATAAAATAAAGTACCAGTAATGTACTGGGTACTTGCTGGCCTTGTGCCAAAAGTAGAAACAATTATTACAGCAATAAAGATAGTATTTTTTGTTGTTAATTAGACCCGGGTTTAATTCTAATCTAAAGTGTTCTAAACTGAAATCATCCGGGGTTTTTTACTCGTATAGTCTACATAATATATGTCATTCATATTTTAACTATAGGTTCTATTTGTGAAGGATTTCATTGCTGCCTCTCAGCATTTGATCAACAGAGTAGAAGAAGCCTCGATGGCTCGTGGGAGAAAAGTGATGGAATGTATTAGCTGATTAATGAGAAATCAAATATGGAAACGATACATTTCATAAGCCATATAAAGAACTACAATGAGAATTCTAAAAGGGGGGTAAATGGCCTTTAACTCCTGGTGAAATCGTAGGGGCGGGAACCCACCTCACACAAGGCCTATCTTGGACCTTTTTAAACTTGTCGAATTCCATCTTTCTCCAGGTTTGAACACAGCCGATTCCTTCCCGAGAGAAACTCAACCCCTGTTTTGGACTAGTACTCTATTTATCAACCTCGAAAGGGTTGAGATATGCATTCCGTTCGCAGTGACATATACCGATTCATTTTTAATCCGACACCCTAACGACTCTGTCTACTCGCTGTCTTAAGGACAAGTGTATGAAAATGATCATAGAATGTCGAAAAGAACAAGAGACTGGTTATATAACA
>OZ024740.1:327610000-327612500 GCA_964016885.1 Eledone cirrhosa
GACCTAAGTAAATACTTTTGTTTTTGTTTTTTGATTCCCGGTCGATTTTATTTATTTATTTATTTATTTATTTATTTATTTATTTATTTATTAATACTACTGTGCATAGTATTTTCTGTCTGGCCCTTATTTACTCATTCACATATGTGTCTGTTTACCAACCTTGTAATTATAAGTAATTATATATTATATTATGTTCATTATTTTATATTGAAGTTGTTATTCAACTTTTTGTAAATGTACTATTGATCCTTATTACTTACCGATGATTTTATGTACCATTATGATATGTTAAATTTTATATATCATGTAAGATGTTTATATTTTTGTACCATCATAATTTTGGGTATTGTACAATTTATATTTTTTTCTCAACTGCTCTGTAACTCTATATGAATTGATTTGTTAACTTACATGCCATTATATATTATATATTATTATATTATTATTATAGTGTTATTGTGACATCTATATTGTTTGTGTAAATTAACCGGAGATTATCTATTATATTATATTATATATAATATAATTATATAGTTTATTATATATTATATGTGTTACTTTTAATCATTTCATTACTTCACGTTATACTGTATATTAGATATACGTATTATTTGTATTTTTATTCCTATTATGCTTATTTATATTTAAACTCTTAATAAGGTTTAATTTGTGCTGTTAATGATGGAAATGTGTATTGATGTATATGTATATGTGCGTACGTGTGCGTATATATATACATATGTATATTGTGCCTTTTAATTTTAATTTTAATTTTAATATTGTTACAAGTATATTATATTATATTATATTGTATTACATATAGTACTATAATTCCCGCTCTATATAACCACCTTTGTTTAGCTCTAGTTTTCTGCTTTGGACTATATTTGTAATATGGTTCAAAATGTTATCCACCTCCTTAGTGATTTTTATTATATATTTTTACCCATAATCTTCCAATACTTTAGTGTATGTACACTCCATATTCTTCGGAGTTTTCGGCTTGTATTGGCCGATAGTGCTTCTTGTGGTTTTGATTGCCCTGATGAGTCCTTAATAGGACGAAACATTGTTGGCTAATAAAGACTTTTGATGTATTGAAGGCTTCTTTGTTTTATTTTCATAATTCTTCGGCTCTGTTTAATTACATTGAGCTATACCTTTTACTGTCATTTCTATAATACGAAGAGGGTGTTTAACTCCAACACGCTCCAGTATTTTAATCCTTGTCACTGCTCCCGATTGGTTGAGCTTCCTCCTATATACAGGTGTTTTGGCCTTTATATATATCTGACAGTATGCTAACAAAGAGTTACCTGCCTTTATCTCTGAAGAATATTCCCACCCCCTCTAAGAATATTTACGAAAAGCTATTGATTGCTAGTGTTAACTCCTTCGTAAAAAGGATTAGATGGCGTGCTTTCCACTATGATATTAATAGGAATAGGAGGGACCCCAGGAATAGAACTCATTTTAATAACTATGGCTTCAAAACTTATAAGAACCCACCACATAATGTTCTATTAGATAATTTTGAAAGTGACTTACTCTCTCTTGTCAAAAATATTAAGTATAGGCCAAATAATAGACATAGAAATTATAATAAATTTGATAAGTTCCAGTCTAGACTTAAAAATATTGTTAAGGGTTTTAGTGCGAATAAGTCTATTCTTGTCCCGGCGGATAAGATTAAGAATCTATACTCTATGAATTACAGTGCTTACCGTGACTTTATTTATAAGGAACTGCATAGAAATTATAAAAAGACTACGCTAGATAATTTGAACCATATCAATAGTGAGGGTCTTAAAATAGTCTCGGACCTCGGCCTTGATAAGTATACCCAGCCATATTACCCTAGAGAACCGAGATTCACTCTTAAGGATCATAAGGTAGACTTCATTAGTAACCCCTCTGTTAGACTCATCTGTCCTTCTAAGTCCGATATAGCCATAATCAGTAAAAAAAATCCTTGACCTTATTATACCAGATGTTAGGGATAAAGTTAATTTTAACCTATGGGGGAACACTAAGGAAGTTATAGATTGGTTCTCTGGGATTAATAAACTTGAATCTAATAAGTTTATCCAGTTCGATATTGATGCCTACTACACATCGATTTCATCCATCCTCCTCAATAAAGCCTTAATGTTGGCCATGAGAGTGTCCAGCCTTACACGACGACAGGTAGATATTATACTAGCAGCCCGTAGAACTATCATTAATTTTGAGGACACATTTTGGACCCGTAAAAACACGCCCACAATTTCGACGTTACAATGGGTTCGAGTGATTCGGCCCAGGTAACTGATCTTGTTGGGTTGTTCCTCCTAAATGAACTATGTTACCTTTCCGCACCTTAAAGGCGGACTATATCCTGATGATGCATTGTTTGTGATTAACTCTAGCACCAACAATGTCGAGCATAATAAGAAGAAGCTTTATAAGTTTTTTAAAAGCTATAACCTTTCGATCGCGATAGATAGAAACGATAGAG
>OZ024740.1:327630000-327642500 GCA_964016885.1 Eledone cirrhosa
TTCATAGAAATTAATGCGATTTATGAAGTCGCAAGCCTCAGATGATGTGAACATATTTGACTATCAATGTTGGAGACAACATTGTATTATTGGTAACAGTGAAAGACATACCGAATTTTCTCTCTTGATTCGACTGGCGTTTAAAGAAAATCTTCAAGGGAGAAACATAAATAATAACTGTCCAGGAACCATCATATATACACGTATATACTACGATACACACACACACACATATACACGTATATACTTATATACGACGACACACACACACACACACACACACACATATTATATATATATATATATATATATATATATATATATATATATATACATATTTTAACAATATTAATAAATGGAAAATATCTTTATAATACCACATTTATTTTATTATACGTATTTGAAGGACACTAAATTTTAGTGTGCTTTCATCAGATAAAATAGGATATTTGGTGTTAAGATATTGACATACCATGGCACGAACTTACTAGTATAAGCCCGCTAGCATATAGATAGATAGATAGATAGATAGATAGATAGATAGATAGATAGATAGATAGATAAATTTCTATTTATTTGCCACGAGGGCACAAAAGAAGGGGACATTTACACAGTGAGGGAGTTTACATAAATCGAGTAAAGAAAAAAGGAATAACAATAATAATATAACAATAAAAAGTCCTCAAAAGGGAGGGGGCGTGTTGGGGATTGCACATACCCCCGAAAAGTGTGCAACTCTTTTCGCGGGGGAAGCCCAGAGAGGAGGCGCTCCCCCTTTCCTCTTCACTTCTTCACCTACAGAACAATGTAGAGAGAAGGCCCATTTACACGGGCCATTCTCGCTTCTTTCACCCACCTTTCATAAAACTGTCTGGGACCAAGCACTCCTCTCTCCATCCTGATTCTTCTTCCGAAGTGGTATCGGAAGAAGTAAACCAGGTGATGGCCGGAGAGAAAGTCACCCGACCTCAGACCTTTCAGGCGCGTCCACCACACAACCTCTTTCATCATGGCTATTACGCACAGAAAGACCGCCTCTGCTTCATTTCTGAAGGGAGGAGGCGGCTTGATGTTCACCACAGACTCGGCGGTTAATCGAATCGGCGCCACACGCGACAGCAGTCGTTCGACGTAGCCCCACAGATCGGCAACGCCCGGGCAGTGTACCAGTGCATGCGCAACGGTTTCCTCGTCGCGCACGCATCTGGGACAGATCTTTTTCGCGGGATCCCTGCCCGGGCGCCCGTGTCTGTAGAGCTTTTCTCGAACGGGCAGAGCCCCCCGGTAACACTGCCAGGCTAGGGACCTCTGGAAGTTGTCCATGGGTCCCGGGCCGAAAGTTCTACCGAACAGGCTGGCCAGTTCGTCCTCCTCCATGCCTAGCGACTCTCCAAGGGTGTCGTCGCCCCTGCTAGCCACCAACCCTCTATAGAATGTCGAGGTGGATTCTCCACTGACAGTCGGGTCCGCTTGCCAGATAGCCGTGAGCGCCTGGGCACACTCGGTGTGCCAGTTGCCCAGTTTTCTCGGTCTTTGCTTCACCTAGGATTGCAGTTCGGTGAGCGAGACGAGCTGTGGGAAGGCTCGCCTCACAAACGGGGCCCACACCGGCTGACCGTTGAGGAATACCTGTAGATGCCGTAGCCTCAATGCGTGCCTACGCATCAACAGCCACGGCATACCCAGCCCTCCTTTCGAAGGGTGCTGGCAGCAGATGGATCTCCTCACCATGGGAGGCCGCTTCTTCCAGAGGAACTGGAAGAGCATGCGTTCCATGATGGTGAGCTTTTCCTTGGGGCAAGGCACGACGGTCAGGCGGTAGTAGATGACGGACGCTATGTAAGCGTTCGTCACCTCCGCCCGACCTTTCAGTGATAGTTTGCACTTGGCCCACTTCTGGGTCAGCGCAAACACCCTGCTCGTCACCTCGCCCCAATTCTTCTCCACCTGGAGGTCCGGTCCGAACCAGACCCCGAGCAGCTTCACCGGGCCCTCCGTCCACCGCCCGACGACACCGTCTAACGGCATCGGTTTGCCCCTCCACGTTCCGAGTTGCAAACCGACTGACTTGTGCTGGTTCAGCTTAGCCCCCGTCAGCCTTTCGTATTCCTCCAGTAGGGTGGCGATCGCCCCGATTTCCGAGGCGTCCGCCACCATTACTGTTACGTCGTCGGCATAGGCCGAGACCGCTTTGTGCAATCCCGGTTCCAGGGGTATGCCCCGCAGCAACTCCAACTTCCGCAGCAGTGGCTCGAGAGTCAATACGTACAGAAGGGAGGAGAGGGGGCACCCCTGTCTGATGGATCGGGTGATTTGAAACGGCTCCGAGAGGTAGCCGTTTACTTTAATCCTAGAGTAGATGTTGCCACTGTGCATGGCAGAAATCCAGCCCCTGAAAACGGGTCCGAAGCCCGCCGCCGCTAGCACCGCATCCAGGTAACCATGGTCGACCCTATCGAACGCCTTAGATTGATCCAAGTTGATCAGGGCCCCACCAAAGCCGGGTTCGTAGCCAACCCTCTCTATGATGTATCGCATGAGGTGGAGGTTGTCGTGAATGGACCTGGACGGGATAGCGCATGTCTGCGCGTCTCCCACCAAACCACCCACCACAAGCGCCAACCTCTTCGCCAACACCTTGGCCAAAATCTGTAACTCTGCATTCAGCAGAGTTATGGGCCTAAAGTTACTTAAGTCGTCCCCCTTGCTCTCGTCCTTCCTCACTAGCGTGACCACGCCCTTGGTCACAGAACAGGGAATTCTCCCGTTCTGTTGCCAGTTGCAATAGACAGCCTCGAGGAGTTCGGAGAACAAGACCGGCATAGCTAAATAAAGTTCGTATGGTAGACCATCGAGACCCGGGGATTTGCGTCTGCTGCATTGGCTGAGCGCTTCCCCGATTTCAGTGGCTGTGATTGGCCTTTCGCAGCACTCCGCTTCGCCGCTCGAAAGACGCGGTAGACCGTCGAGGTATGGACCGAAGTCCACATCCCCGTCCGGCCCCCCGCCACCTCCGAACAGTCGAGCAAAGTGCCTTTGAAAGGTCTCGCACATTCGCTCAGGTTCAAGGATCACCCGTCCATCCTGGTCTCGCAAAGACCGAATGGTGGATTTAATCCCACTCTTGGCTTCTGTCACGCGGGCCCAGCTAACAGCTTTGGTCCCCTCGTTTCCTAAAGCACGTATTTTACTTCGGACAACGCAGCCTTCGTGCTTCGCGTCAAAGAACTGGCTCAATGCCGTTCTCGTCGCTAACACTCTGGCTACGTCTCCGCTCCTAATCGCCTCTTCTAGTTTATCTGTTAACTCCCTTTTCCTCCTATTTCTATTCGCCGCTAGTTCCTTACTGTAACCTATCGAACTTACTCTAATCTCTCTCTTTAGAGATATCCACCACCTACTGTTGACGATCGCTCCCGTCAACCGCATCTTAACTAAGCTACTAATCCGGTTTCTGTAATCTTTCTTTGTCGGTAAGGACAAGTTCATCTTCCAGTAACCGGGACCCTGTCTATGCGTTCTATCATGGTTGACCACGCAGGTCACTAATTTGTGATCTGAATAGCCAACCATGATCAGTTCTGGACAACTAAATACGTCCCTATCCTTACTCCTAACCAAAAACCTATCTAGGTACGATCTAGATTGTCCACTGCGGTTTGCCTAGGTCCAGGTTGGCGCAGTTGGACAATCTAGTCGAAATCTATCGACCAGGTCGAATCGATCGAGTAACCCCTTGAGGCTGCTACACCCCCCTCTATCGGGACATGCCCCTGCATAGTCCCAACGCGCATCTAGGATTCCATTCCAGTCCCCCACTAAAAGCAGGGAACGCGACGTTCCTAGAAAAGTCTCCAGACGCTGGAAGAAGTCGGCTCTTTCCGCCCCGAAGGGAGCATAAAGACCGACCAGTCTGAAAGCCCCGCCTTCACCGCCTCCGACGTCCAGCACCAGTAATCGACCCCCCGGGTCCGAGTGAACAATCTGTACGTCGAGAGTCAGACGTTTATCCAGCAGTACGGCAACTCCCCCCCCCCCCCCGCCTCCGGGTTGACAGAGAGATGCGTGCATCTCAAAGTCATCGAAGGCGGGCGCCAGCTGTCTCACGCTGCTGATCCGACTCTCGCAAACAACCATCACATCTATACTTTGTGACCTGAGGTCAGTTAGAAGCTTTGCTTGCTTCCAAGCTGAGCCCAGGCCACGCGCGTTCAAACAGCCAACTCTCAATTGATCTATTTTGGTGTTGAAAGTGAAGAAAGAAAAGCACTTACCTCTCCGGGTTGCGTAATTTCCATGGCATCAGGTGTGTTGGGTGGAGGGATGTTTTGTGGTGGTGTGGGGGTACACGTGTGTGGTGGGGTTGGGGTATTTGGAGTTGTGTCAGGGAGAGGGGCGGTTATGGGGAAATCTTTCAAGAGGACGCGATTCAACGGTTTTAAACAGGGGGGGCTCACGTCCCGTCTAAATTGTTCTTTTAAGGAACGATAAAGGTCCAGAGGGACCTTTATCATTTTTAAATGGGTGAAGTTCTCTGTTGAGATAAAGTTTGGCCCTTCGGTCTGCACCATAGGGTTATTGTTTATTAATTTAACCAGTTTTTTGTTTTCTTTATTTATATATGTGTATTGCAACGTCTTTTTTGTGATGCTGTCAATGTTTCGGAGAGGGGAGGCGCAGATTTATTTTTGTTTGTTGAGGGTGGGGTGTTTTTGATTGGAGTTGGTGTTTGTGTGTGGGTTATTTGTGGTGTGCTGGGTGTGTGTTTTCTTTTTTTCTTTTAACTTGTCTGAAGGCTTCTCCTCCTTCTTCTTCAGAAGTTGGGGGAAACTCTTCAGCGCTAGGTGGGAGGGACGTGTTGTGTGGTTGTTTTTTTTTGCGGGAGGGGTAGATTTGTTACTGTTTTTTTTATTATTTGTTTGGAATGGGTTTTGTGGTGGTGGTGGTAATGTTTGTGTCGTGCTTGTGGTTGGTGATGGTGGTGGTGATGTTTGTGTTGTGGTTGGTGGTGGTGATTTTTGTGTCGTGCTTGTGTTTGGTGCTGGTGGTGGTGATGTTTGTGTTGTGTTTGTGGTTGGTGGTGTCTGTATTTTGTTTGCTGTGTGTGGTATTAGTGTATTTTTGGAGGTGGGTGGTGTTGGTGTACTGTTTGTGGTGGGTGTGGGCAATAGTCCTTTTTGGGGGATACGTTTCGGGCAGTTAGCCTTAACGTGTCCCCTTTCCATGCATAAATAGCATGCTGGTCTTCTCCCCTCTACAATTATGTCTATTGGGGTAAGGTCATCCAGCCAGATGCGATCCGGGATTTGTGCTATTCTTTCGGGCCTCATTTGGACTAGTATGTCGAGGCCCATTCCCAGGAACGCATCTCCAGTTGCCTTCTCCATTGACAGCATTGTGTCTTCGCCCATATCAATGAAGCCAGCAATAGCCCACCAGAAGTCCATTGTGGGCAGCATTGTTTTTACTTTTACTCTCTGTGTTCTTCTACCCATGTAGGAGGGATAGAAGCTATATGTTGTCGACGAGAGTGGGCTTAGGGAAAGCTTCTCCGCCGTTTCTTTGTCTCTTGTTAGGACCGAAATGCTGCCATAGAGTCGGTCCTTTCGTATGAAGAGAATATTCTTCATATAGTCTTTTAGGACTAACTCTATTTCCATTTGGCTGGGCTGTGCTGGCTTTCTTGTCTGGTTCAGTATAGTTCTGTAGAGAACTGTGTTTTCTGCTCTGTCTTTCTTGAATTCTGGGGGGGAGTTAATGGAAAACATTCCGTTCTCCCCCAAAACATTGTGTTTCTTTGCTTCGGCCAGTTTTTCTCTGGCGGCAGTTAGGTCAATTGGTGTGTATGTAATGGATTGTTTTGTTTTCTGGGCGAAAGTTGCCCTGTCGTTATTTGTATTATTTTCTGTTTGTTTGTTTTCTGTTTGCTCATTTTCCTTAACATTTGTTTTTTCATTTTGTTTGTTTGTTTCAATGTCTAATTTTGTTGTAATTATTTTTTGTTCTTCAGACTTGGGGGGCGTGGCAGAGCTAATGGCAGACATGTCTGCCATCTTTTCCGCCATGCTGCCAAGAAAGAAATTTTTCGGCAAAAATAGATATTTATTTTACCCCCTAAAAAGGGGGTAAATGCAAAAATGTTTCCCTAAATAACAGGGGTTAGTGTTCCAAATGTGTTGCACTAAAAAATTTATCCGGTACTTACAATAGTAAGGGTAAATCCCGATGGAATAGCGGAGCCGATGCGAAGCGTGTCTTACTCTATCAAGATAGATAGATAGATAGATAGATAGATAGATAGATAGATAGATAGATAGATAGATAGATAGATAGATTTCTTTATTAGCCACAAGGGCACAAAAGAAAGGGACAAATACAAATGGGGAGTATATGAAAATAAAACTATTAATAAAATAACAAATAACAATTGAAATCCCCAATAGGGGGAGGCGTTACACAGGGGTTGTACACACCTCGATGTACAACCCTCATCTCCAGGAGCACCAAGAGTGAGTACTCCCCTCCTCTCTTCCTCTTTTTCCTCAACCTACAGGCTTATATAGAGAGAAGGCCCAACCACTCGGTTAGATAGATATATTTCTTTATTTACCATAAAGGCATAAAAAGAAGGGACAAATACAAAGAGGGAGTTTACATAAAATCAAGTAAAAAGGGTATAAAATGAAAATAATCGAAAACAACCTCAAAAGGGAGGGGACGTGATGGGGGTTGCACACACCCCCGAAAAAGTGTGCAATCCTTTGCCCGGGGAGCACATGGAGAAGGTGCTCCCCTCTCCTTCACTTCTTTACCTACAGGATGGTATACAGAGAAGGCCCATTTACACGAGCCATTCTCGCCACTATCACCCACCTTTCATAAAACTGCCTGTGGCCAAGCACCTCTCTCTCCATTCTTATCCTTCTTCCGAAGTGATATCGGAAGAAGTAGACCAGACTATGGCCAGAGAGGAAGTTGCCTGACCTCAGACCTTTCAATCGTGTCCACCAAACAACCTCTTTCAACATGGCTATTACGCACAGAAAAACCGCCTTTGCTTCCTTTGTGAAGAGGGGAGGCGGCTTGATTGTCATCACGGACTCGGCGGTCAATCGAATCGGCGCCACCCGCGACAGCGGTCGTTCGGCGTAGCCCCACAGATCAGCCACACCCGGACATTGCACCAATGCGTGCGCAACGGTTTCTTCGTGACGCACGCATCTAGGGCAAATCTTTTTCGAGGGATCCCTGCCCGGGCGCCCGTGTCTGTAGAGCCTCTCTCGAACGGGTAGAGCCCCCGGTAGCACTGCCAGGCTAGTGACTTCTGGAAGTTGTCCATTGGTCCCGGGCCGAAAGTCCTACCGAACAGGCTGGCCAGTTCGTCCTCTTCCATGTCCAGCGACTCTCCAAGGGTGTCATCGCCCTTGCTAGCCACCAGCCCTCTATAGAATGATGAGGTGGATTCTCCACAGATGGCCTGGCCCGCTTGCCAGAGAGCCCTGAGCGCCTGGGGGCACACTCGGTGTGCCAGTCTCCCAGTTTTCCGGATCTTTGCTTGACCCAGGACTGCAGCTCGGTGAGCGAGACGAGTCTCGGAAAGGCTCGTTTCACGAATGGAGCCCACACCGGTTGACCAGTGAGGAATACCTGTAGGTGCCGTAGCCTTAATGCGTGCCTACGCATCATCAACCACGGCATCCCCAGCCCTCCTTTCGAAGGTTGTTGGCAGCAGATGGATCTTCTCACCATAGGAGGGCGCTTCTTCCAAAGAAATTGGAAGAGCATGCGTTCCATGGTGGTGAGTGTTTCCTTAGGGCAAGGCACGACAGTCAGGCGGTAGTAAGTGACGGACGCTATGTAAATGTTCGCCACCTCCGCCCGACCTTTTAGGGACAGCTTACACTTGGCCCATTTCTGGGTTAGTGCAAACACCTTGTTCGTAACCTCGTCCCAATTCTTTTCCACCTGGAGGTCCGGTCCAAACCAGACCCCAAGCAACTTCACCGGGCCCTCCGTCCAGTGTCCGACGATAAGGTCGGGAGGCATCGGTCTGCCTCTCCACGTTCCGAGTTGCAGCCCGATGGATTTTTCCCGGTTCAGTTTCGCTCCTGACAACCTTTCGTAATCCTCCAGTAAGGTACCGATCGCCTCGATCTCCGAGTCGGTCGATACCATTACTGTTACGTCATCGGCGTAGGCCGACACCGCTTTGCTCAATCCTGGTTCCAGGGGGATACCCTGCAACAACTCCAACTTCCTCAGTAAAGGCTCGAGAGTCAATACGTACAGAAGGGAGGAGAGAGGGCACCCCTGTCGAATGGATCGTGTGATTTCGAACGGCTTCGAAAGGTAGCCGTTCACCTTGATCCTAGAACAGATGTGGTTGCTATGTAAGGCAGTGATCCAGCCTCTGAAACAGGACCGAACCCAGCCGCCGCTAGCACCGCATCCAGGTAACCATGGTCGACCCTATCGAAGGCCTTAGACTGATCCAAGTTGATCAGGGCCCCACCGAAGCCGGGTTTGTTGCCAACCCTCTATATGATGTATCGCATGAGGTGGAGGTTATCGTGAATGGACCTGGATGGGATAGCACATGTCTGCGCATCTCCCACCAGGCCACCCACGACAAGCGCCAACCTCTTTGCTAACACCTTGGCCAAAATCTTTAACTCTGTGTTTAGCAGGGTTATGGGCCGAAAATTATTTATACTATCCCCCTTGTTCTCGTCCTTCCTCACCAGCGAGACTACGCCCTTGGCTACAGAACAAGGAATTCTCCCGTTCTGCTGCCAATTGCAGTAGACCGCTTCGAGGAGTTCGGAGAAGAAGACCGGCATTGTTAAATAAAGTTCGTAAGGTATACCATCGAGACCTGGAGATTTGCGTCTGCTGCATTGGCTCAGCGCATCCCCGATCTCATCAGCCGAGATTGGTCCCTCGCAGGACTCTGCCTCTTCGCTCGAGAGACGCGGCAGGCCGTCGAGGTATGGACCAAAATCCACGTCCCCGCACGGACCCTCGCCTCCCCCGAATAATCGGGCAAAGTGCCTTTGAAAGGCCTCGCACATCTGCTTAGGCTCCCGGATCACCCGTCCATCCTCGTCTTGCAAAGACCGGATGGTGGATCGATTTCCACTCTTAGCTTCTGTCACGCGGGCCCAGCTAACGGCTTTGGCCCCCTCATTACCTAGAGCACGTATTTTACTTCGAATGACGCAGCCTTCGTGCTTTGCATCGAAAAACTGGTTCAAGGCCGTCCTCGATCCCACACTCTGGCCACATCTTCGTTCTTGATTGCCTCTTCTAATTTACCTATTAATTCTTTCTCGTTTCTATTCCTATCGGCAGCTAACATCTTGCTATAACTTATTGATTCTGTTCTAATCTCTCTTTTGAGAGATGCCCACCATCGGTTGTTGACGATTGCACCCGTCAACCTCTCCTTAACTAATCTGCTAATCCGGTTTCTGTAAGTCTCTTTTGCCGGTAAAGACAAATTAAGTTTCCAGTAACCGGGACCCTGTTTATGTGTTTTCTCGAGATTGACTACGCAGGTCACTAATTTGTGATCCGTATAGCCAACCGTGAGCATTTCTGGACAGCTTAATATGTCCCTATCCTTACTTCTAACTAAGAATCTATCTAAGTACGATCTAGATTGACCACTGTGGTTCGTCCAAGTCCAGGTTGGCACAGTTGGAAAATCTAGTCGATATCTATCGACCAAGTTAAAACGGTCGAGTAACCCCTTGAGGCTGTTACACACCCTCTATTAGGACATGCTCCTGCATAGTCCCAACGTGCATCTAGGATGTCATTCCAATCCCCCGCTAGAATCAGGGAACACGACGTTCCCAGAAAAGTCTCCATACGCTGGAAGAAGTCGGGCCGTTCAGCTCCGAAATGGGAGTAGACGGCGACCAGTCTCAAGGCCGCACCTTCACTACTGCCAACGTCTAGCACCAACAAACGACCCTCTGGGTCCGAGTGAACAACCTGTACGGCGAGACCCAGGTGTTTTTCCAGCAGTACGACAATCCCACCCCCACCTCCAGGTTGACAGAGAGATGCATGCACCTCAAAGTCATCGAAGGTAGGGGCCAGCTGCCGCACGACGCTGATCCGAGTCTCACAGATAACCATTACATTTATACCACGTGACTTGAGGTCATTTAGAAGCTTTGCTTGAAGGGGTCTCTTGTGGTGGTGTGGGGTCGTCAGTGTGTGTGGGGTTGGGGTGTTTGGAGTTGTGTTGGGGAGGGGAAGGGGGGGGGGAAGGGGAGGGGGAAAGCATTTTAGTAGGACGCGGTTTATGGGTTTGACAGAGGGTGGTCCTACGTCCTCCTTAAAATCCTTTTTTAGTTTTTGGTAGAGGTTCATTGGGATCTTTATTAATTTTAAATGTGGGTAGTTTTCTGAAGAAACAAAGTTTACACCTTCGGTTTGTACCGAAGGATTATTGTTTATGAGTTCATTTAATTTATTATTGTTTCTGTTGATGTAAGTATAGTGTAATGTCTTTTTTTCGGATGGTGTGAGTGTTTCGAAGAGGGGAGGGGCAGGTTTGGTTTTGTTTGTTGCTGGAGGGGTGTTTTGTGTTTTGTTGGATTGTGTTGACATTTGGGTAGGGGTTGTTTGGCCTTGTGTGTTTTGCACATGTTTTCTTTTTTTCCTTTTAATCTGTCTGAAGGACTCCGTTTCTTCCTCCGAATTCGTTGGGTTATCTTCAGTGTTGGGGGGGAAGAGGTATGTTTGCTGGTAATGTTTCCGTGTTGGTTTTCTTTGTGGGGGAGATGGATGTCACTATGTTAGACTGTGTTGTGTGTTGTGGCTGCGGTGGTTGTGTTGTTTTATTGAGTGAGGGTTTTGGTGGTACTGTATTTTGTTTTGGGGTAATGTGTTGTGATTGTTTGTGTTGTGGTGGTGGCGTAGTTTTACTGAGGGACGGGTTGGGTGGGACTGAGTTTTGTTGTTTGTTTATCTGTTGTGTTGGTGGTGGAGCTGGTGTTGGTAGCAGGGTTTTCTTTTTGTTGAGTTGGGGACAAGCCGCCTTCAGGTGCCCTCTGCCTGCACAGATATGACAGGACGGCCTTCTCCCCTCCACGCTAATGTTTATATACCCGTGGCCCTCTAATAGGATTCTGTCGGGTATTTGGGCGATGCGTTCAGGCTTCATTTGCACTACAAGTTCTCTACCTGTTCCACTGAACGCATTGCCTGTGGTTTTCCCAATGGAAATCACGTTGTCATTCGCTGGATCGATGAAGCCAGCTATGAGCAAGCAGTAGTCCACATCTGGCATCATTGCATCCAGCCATATGCGCTGAGTTCTTTTACCCATATAAGATGGATAAAAGGTAAAATTTGTCGAACGAATCGGTGACAAAGCACATTTTTTTGCCGCCGATTCGTTCTTCATAATAATCGCTAGGCTTCCATACAGTCTGTCTCTTCTTATGAAAGTGGTTTCATTAAGTACTTCTGTAAGTACTGCTTTGATTTCTGTTTGTGTTGGCTGTTGAGGTGTTTTAGAAATGTTGTTGATGGTGCGGAAAACGACCGTCCGACTTTCAATGTCTTTGGTGAGTTCTTGAGGCCTTTTTACCGATAAAATACCATTTTCCCCTTCAGTTATGTATTGTATGGCGTCTGTAATTCTTTGTGCCACATCTGAAATATTTTCAGGTATATATGTCAAAGATTTCTTTGTTGTTTGTGCAAATGAAATATTATTGGTGTTGACTTTGTCGTCTGCTTTGCTTTCTGTTATGATGTTGTTTTCAAATGTTATTTTTGTGTTTGTCGTGTTTGTTTGTGGTATTAATATTGTCATGCAATTTTTCAAATTTTTTTTTTTTGTTGTTGGAATCAATGTCCAGATTTGTGTTTTCCTCATTTTTCTCCGCAGATTCGTCTGTTTTTATTTTATTTTTTCTTTCCTTCTCTATGACGTTAGTTGGGAAGGAAGGGGGGACTAAAGCGTGCGAGCTTACAACTCTTACCGCTGTCCCCCCACCACTATTTTCGTTAGCTTCGTTTAACATTTCTGTCAGACGATTGAAATTTTTGTGCCACAAAATTAAAACAGGTTTTCACCCCTGGGAGGGGCAAAGATGAGCTGACCCACCGCCTGACAGTCAAGCTACACAATAGTATCAAAATTAAAATTGAACTTACAAAATTTCCGCAATAAATTTGAACAAAACTTCTGCGCGAAGTGAATTACATCTACGCTGTAGAACAGACGACAGCTAGATTTGAACCACTCGGTTAGATAGATAGATAGATATATATATAGATAGATAGATAGATAGATAGATAGATAGATAGATAGATAGATAGATAGATAGATAGATAGATAGATAGATAAGTTTCTATTTATTTGCCACGAAGGCACAAAAGAAGGGGACAAATACAAGGGGGAGTTTACATAAAGGAACGAGTAAAAAACAAATAACAAATATAAAATTAACAATACAGTCCTCAATATGGAGGAG
>OZ024740.1:327645000-327677500 GCA_964016885.1 Eledone cirrhosa
TGAAAGGTCTTTTTTCTAAGCGCTCATATATTCACCTAGCTTATGCTAACAGAATAACTATGAAGCTTGTCCCCTTCTTTCTACGGTTAGCTATCCTCTTTGTTGTTATCTGGTCTCACTCGCTTTACGCGTTTTAATTGTCCTAATAACTTAATTTAGTTATTATTGCACCGACGTGAGGTATATGATTTTTAATGCAATGAAATATCTATGATCGTCGGCAAATCACTGATGAGGGACTTATTTTATTACATGTCATCCATGTGCAACCAGCAGTATTCTTCTCCCCATTTTTTCACATATATATATATATATATATATATATGCATGTATGTATATAATTCGTTGTGGATTCGTGTATCAAATCATTTTAATCGGCTTACGTGTTTCACTAATCCAACAAGGAATGCACGGCAGTTAATTCTTTAATTACTAGATCTTCAGAGTCAAATACAATAACTTACAGAAGTGAATATACCAGTAGGAAATGAGTGTTTTTTTAACTAAACAGAACACTATCTATCTCTTTTCACGTTATTAAGATTTAGATAGAAAAAATAAGACGTGCTTTCACTTCCTAAAGAAATTTGTCAATAAAATTATGTTTAAATTTGTCGTTTAAAAACGCGTTAAAATGAATGTTAAAAGGAAGTATGCGAGCATAAATAAGTAATCAATAGCTCTAAATTAATAGTCTTGATCATTGTTTCAGAATATTCATTTCTAACGTCAACACAAGCCTGGACATAAATAGTACAATATAGTTGATTAATATCAGATTAATATTTTATTTTACACCATAAGCAAGAAAGACAAGATTTGAACTTGCACTGATATTAAACTAGTTACTAGGCAACTATAATTAAGAGAACACCCACCAGAGTATCTGCAATTGCAGTTGGGGTTAGCTATTAAATCATCCAGAGCATTATAGACAGTATCAAAATTATTCAAAAGGTTGTCACTTCGACAAGGCCCACCGCGTAGTTGCTCTCGTAGAGCTAGCTAAATTGTGTGATATTATACTTACTCAGTTTTCTGCTGTTGCCAGGGGCTAAATGTGGTTACATATATATGTATATATATATATATATATATATATATATATATATATATATATATATATATATATATATATAGAGAGAGAGAGAGAGAGAGAGAGAGAGAGAGAGAGAGAGAGAGAGAGAGAGATTCGGCGAGAATCGCATTTCGGTGGGTAGAAAAGGCGAAACGAAACGCAAAAATCAGATATGATACTGGCAAGCGCTCGATAGTTAAAAAACTAGAGCTAAACAATATGTTAAGAGGCCATACAAAACTGAAATAGTGGTCAAGAAAGCGTCAACCACCTAAGCCAAAAGGCAAATCAAACTAAACAGGTCAAAACAAAATAAAATAAATGATAAAGAAAACACAGACCTGATATATATATATATATAACGAAGGAAGTGTGGTAAGGAACCAGGTGGACCATAACGCACCAGAGTACTCGATACTTTGTTTGGGTAGTAGAGTGGGTAATAGGAAAAGGTTCAGGACCCCGACGGCAGAGCTCACGCCGTTTTGACGGCTATTTCTGGACTAGTCCAGCGTGAGCTCTGCCGTCGGGGTCCTGAACCTTTTCCTATATATATATATATATATATATGCGGTGACATATGTACGGTGATGTGAAAGAGGGAGTGACCCTTGATCCTTGTTTGTTAGGACATCATTCTAGGAGATAAAAATCTGATGTAAAATCTGCGACTTGATGACAGTTAATGATACTGTCCTGTTCTTTTGGGGGCGATTCTGGACACATATCACCATTGTTCAGAGATTAGGAAGCACAGGCATCACTTGATCTAAACTTGTTTCATATAAGCTGTATAGGAATGGCTGGCCGGAGCCAAGAAAGGATTCTTTTATTCTGCCATTGTAGCATATGCAGGAAAGAATGTAAGACGTGGAAAGGCTAAAATGTTATGAGAAATTATAAGAAAAAGAGATGACAATTCTCGAAATCGAGATGCAAACATTATGCATGTATGTATGTATGTTCTTCTGGTTTTATAATTCACAATTTTTTACCAATAGAGAGAGAGTCGGTTTCTAACATAGACACAAGACTCTCTCATTGGGATTTACAGAATATCAACTAAGTAGATTATGTCTGCATGTCTGCATGTGTAGAATGGATGTTATTGTGTGTGTGGATGTGTATGTTTTGAGTTGAATGTGTGCATGTGTATATGCTTCGCATCTGTACATGTGTATATGCAGTTATTAGATGCAAAATGTTTGGAATGTTTTACATATTTTTTACTGATCCATTAATGGATTGTACTTGTAATTTCCTAACTAGTTGTGTTCTTTCTGTTCCTGTGAAGCCTAGCTTCTCAAGATTTGTATTGAGGCAGTTAATAACATACACCAGTGCCCCAATAATCACAGGCATAAATCTGAAGGTGAAATCAGGGTGGAGTATCTGCAGATTTCTCATCAGTTCTGCATAAATATTCTCCTTTTCGCTAATCTTTTATATTATATTGGCATCTGCTGGGCAGGTAATTTCCACTACTGTGCATGCTTTCTTCTCCCTGTCCCATATCATATCTGGTCTGTTATGCCTGCATTTTATTCGGGTTTTTACTGGAACATTCCACTCTTTCATATTAGGTACATGGATGTCTTCCACATTGCTGTAGCTTTTTATGTGTTTATTATCGGGGCTATCTTTTTTACGGACTGCATTGTACAGTATTTTGGCCACTACATCATGTCTCATAGGTAGATTGTACCGCGATGACATCTTTGGACAGCTGCTGATGAGATGGGTGATATTTTCGATGTTAGTTCTGCAGAGTCTGCACTTGTTATCACATCTAGGTGTTTTGCCTGCATCGCTATCTCTTTTGTGAATCAGGTATTTCGTGTTAATCTCCTGTTCTTGGATTGCAAAAGCGTATCCTTCAAAGTGGGAGCCAATATAGCGGTTGTTGGTCCAAGATAGACTAATTTCCTTATCTATATTACTCTCCCTCTGGAGCTTCCTGGCAACATATCCATGCATGATTTTTTGTTGATAAGCATGCAGTTTTTCATCCATGGATTCACTGCGATACTGCTGAGCGACTTCCCTGAGTGTGAGTTTTTGATACAGGGAATATCTCTCGAGGAGTTCCTTCCCAACTCTCATGATCTGTTTCATGCAGATAGACTTGCTCAAGAAACGGGCTCCTACGCTTCGAGGTTCGTAGATGTTGTCGGAGAGATATGATGCGACATTCAAATGTTATCTGGACTAATGTTAGGCCTCTGTCTCCCTGCTTACGTTTCAAGTAAAGGCGGTCTATGTCACTGTTGATGTGGACGTTTCCGGTGTCGTTTAGTATTTTTCGAGTTCCAACATCAACTTCTCGGATTTCGTCTATCGTCCAATTGAGTATTCCAAACCTTGGTGTTAGGACAGGCACAGCAAACACATTGTGAGCCACTGTTTTGTTTTGCGCAGAGAGTTCCGATGACCAGATCTTTCCTAATCGGGTGTAGTGTAGTATTCCCTGGTTACGCGTTCTTTATTACAGATACCATTATAGGATATGTTCTCATCTATCCCCAGGTATCTGTAGCAGTCCTCATCAGATATTGATGACAAAGTTGCTAGATTGGGTTGTTCTTTTTCCTCGCTTTACAGTCATATATGAGCATTTATCTTGGCCAAACTCCATTCCTATATCCTTTGAGAACGTTGTAACCAGGTCAAGATTTTTCTTCATCCCATCCATGTTCTTGGCATAGAGTTTCAGATTGTTAACAAAGAAATTATGGGTTAGGTTCGTATTTCAGTCCTCCTGTGAGCTAATGATGTATCCCTCACATTTCTTGAGCAGAAGGTCAGGGGGTTTAATGACAAGATGAATAATATCACAGAGAGACTGTCCCCTTGCGATATTTTATTTTATCAGTGAAAATAGAGTCCTCTCCTCTCTGTCTTTAACCTTAGGATAGTAGCCCAAGAAGAAGAAAGCCTCTCTATGGCTCTGACAATAATGTCTGGGACTTTAGCAAGTTGGAGGGCCTCTATCATCCAAGAGTGGGTAACAGACTCGAAAGCTTACCTGTAGTCCAGCCAGACTGTAGTCATATTCCTCCTAAGTTGTCGCACCTCCGACATCGCAGTTTTGTTGTTTAGGAATTGTTCAGCACATCCCCAAACCCCTTTCTTTCCAGCTGCTTGTTCATCTGTGATGATGTTATTATTTTCACAGTGATCTTGGAGAAATAGGTTCAGGCAGGCTGTATACATCTTATACATCAGGTTCTGGAATGCAATGGGTCGGTAATTTTTTTCCAACTGGGTGTCTTTGTTCTTGGGTACCAGTAATGTTTCTGCTAATGTCAACCATTCTGGGATAAGTGTATCTCCCTTAATAACTTGTTGGTAGAGGTCAGTAAGATACCTCCGATAGAATATCAGTTTTTTGTACCAGTAGCCGACAATCATGTCTCTTCCTGGTGTTTTCTTATCTTGGAGTTTTCCTATCACAGTCTCAAGGGTACCCTCACTTATTTCGTATGTTTTTGTTGTAGTGTAGGAGCAATAGTTCTTTCGGATTTCTCTTAGCCACACTGCATCTTGGTTGAAATGCTTCTTTTCACCCCATATTTTGCTCCAAAAGGAATCTGTCTTTTGGGGATGGGCCTCAGTGACACTTATTATTTTGTTCTTCATATCTCTATAGACTGATGTTTGGTTTCGTCTGAATCGTTTATTAAGCACCTTTCTCTCATCTACCTTCTTCAGGTATCGGCGTTTTTCGCTAACAGCTCTCAATTCTTGTTTGAGGGTGATCAGCTTATATTGAAGAGTTCTGGTTCTACTGATAATGCTTCACTGTCGTTGCTAGGGTATATAAACAGGCGTTGATTTGCCAAAATGTTGAAGTTTTATATCCGTCGTAAATATTCATCCCCTATTTCGTCAATAACACGTAATATTTCATTATTTGGTTTTTTATTAAACATTGTTGTTTTAACACGTTCAGCAAGAGAGATATTTATACATGAATTAATTTCTCTCTGGAAGATTTCGTTGAGGAAAATTTTCAATTGTTTATACTTTTGATTATTATCATTATCGATAGTATTTTCCAGAAAGTCGAGGTAGACTCGGATGGTACACGTGGTGTCAAATTTCTTCGATATTATTATTATCGATAGTGTTTTTCCCAGCATTCGAAGTAGACTTAGATGGTACAGGTGGGGTCAAGTTTCTTACAGGCATAGTTGTTTCAAGGCGCTGTTCGACCTGGCTGCTAGGAAGTCTAGTAGCATGGCGACCTGTAGCACGTGTTGTTGATAACATGTTTGTTGTGGGGGGACTTACAAATAGTAATATTTATCCTATTTTTACGCTCAATAAACGTCGCTTGTTTGCAATTGTTTGGCTATGAAGTGATTTAGCTCTGGGTGTATTTCGTCTCAGTGTAACTTCATTCTGTTCATATAGCCAATGGAGGGATTGTTTTTTGCCATTTTATAACAATTAAATAAATCATTATTAAGTTCGCAACTCCAAGAGAAATGCGATTCATAATTTCGGTTTCTTCTGTAGCTACAACTGAATAAAGTTTGTTTACCTTTCTTGTTGGTTGTCTTCGGTACTTCCTTAATGTTGTTGATGATGTTGTGTTCAGCCATGCTGTTTGTAGCAAATCCTTGTAAAATGAATTATGTATTTAGTCGGATATCTCTACGAATTCGAATAAAAAGTATCTTCAGAAGATATAGTTAGAAGTATAACCAGTTATTCAACCTGACTGTAGTTGTGGTATTACTGTTGGAGATAGTATTCATCTTAAATTTAATAAATGGTCTCCCACGCCAAAATATGCGACTGATCGCGTTGACTGTATGTATGTATGTATGTATGTATGCTCTTCTGGTTTTATAATTTCACAATGTTTTGCCAATAGAGAGAGAGCCGGTTTCTTACATAGATACAAGACTCTCTCATTGGAATTTACACATCAACTAGGTAGATATGTATGCATGTCTGCTTGCATGCATGTGTAGATATGGATGTTATTGTATGTGTGGATATGTTTGTTTTGAGTTATATGTGCGCTTTGTATCTGTACATGTGTATATGCAGTTATTAGATGCAAAATTTTTGGAATGTTTTACATATTTTACTGTTCCATTAATGGATTGTACTTGTAATTTCCTAACTAGTTGTGTTCTTTCTGTTCCTGTGAAGCCTAGCTTCTCAAGATTTGTATTGAGGCGGTTACTAACATACCCCAATGCCCCAATAATCACAGGCATAAATTTGAAGGTATGATCACGGTGGAGTATCTGTAGATTTCTCATTAGTTCTGCATAAATATTCTCCTTTTCGCTAATCTTTGATATCATTTTGGCATCTGCTGGGCAGCTAACTTGCACTACTATGGATGCCTTCTTTTGCCTGTCCCATATCATTATATCTGGTCTATTATGCCAGCATTTTATTGGGGTTTTTACTGGAACATTCCACCATTACTCTTTCATATTATGTATATGTATGTCTTCCACATTGCTGTAGCTTTTAATGTTTATTGTCGGGGCTATCTATTCTACGGATTGCATTGTACAATGTTTTGATCACTACATCATGTCTCATAGGTAGATAGTATTTGTATGTATGTATGTATGTATGTATGTATGTATGTATGTATGTATGTATGTATGTATGTATGCCTGTATGCCTGTATGTCTGTATGTATGTCAGGTCGCGCTTCAGCGCTACTGGTAACATGTAACCCAGTACAACCTGTGCATGGTGGGTTGTTGGCGACTAAACCGGCAACCCCACCAATTTTATTGGTGAGGAGGTTGATTTTGGACCCCCTGCAGGATGAAAAACAAAACCCGTCAAAAGGCGGAGTAACTCAGCAGAGTCAACGGTCATCCAATAAAGGTTTTTTTTTGTTTTTGAGAGGGGAGCGAGAGACTCCTCGTCTTCATTAAAACATCTCACTAGGAGAAGGTCACTCTGATATAAAACCTGTGACTTCGTTTGTATCCAATTATGCAGATCAGTTCCCCCTTTGGGGCAAATGCATTCGATGCTTAAGTATCAAGCGATGGCATTACTCGAAATCGAGTTACAGCCATCATGTAAACAAATACATATCTAAACAGAAAGGAATTTTCAGTAACTATGTTCATAAATTAATTATTCCGGGGGGGGGGGGGGGGTCTTCAACAAATTATGTAAATTTATTTTAAGTTTCCAATTAGCTAAAAATAAGGGATGCTGTAGTGAATAAGAGAATGGAAGATTTTGTTTGCCATATTTTCTTTTGTGGTTTTATACATATTCCTGGGAAGTTTACTCAAACTGAATCTTCTTTAGTTCATATGCTGTTTTGTCCTCGTTTTCCCAGCAAAGGTAATTAGCTTACATGAAATAATGGATACTTTCTTGTCAGCTACAAAGTCTAACAAAACATAGCTAAAACAAACCTGTTGTTTTAATCTCTAAAAGCAAAATTTTATCAAATTAAGAGAAGGGTAAGAATATAGAGTATGATAATTGTTTTTCTCGAGGGCATTATAGGCATATACGATCGCTTTAACTTTTGAGCAGTATGTTAACAACAACAGCCGATTTACATTTTAGGTGTTAGGCCTAACAGACTACTTTGTTTAATACCCAACTTCCGGCTTTTGGATACTTTAAATGCAAGCATTCAGACAAAGACCCGACTTTAACATCACTCGGGCATCAGCAACAAACGCTCAGAACTCCTTCAAATACTAACAGTTGCTTGACTATATGTCACCCTGTACCTAGCTGGTTTATCACACATCAAGTAACTCTGAATGTACTGCTTTTGTTGAGTCCGAAGTTACTGAGTACATAATCAAGCAAACCTATGATCAAAGACACAATTTGACTATTCTTTTCAGCGTTAGTGTAACCTGGACTAAAACCTAAATTATATACTGTCTATTTTAAGACGTGGTTTCTGCTTGAGTTCATGTGACAGTGTAGAGGCTCCTTGACATTGACACATCTCTCTGAAATCATATCTTCGGTGACGTCCATGTGTGCGCCTTTTTGTTATATATTATATATAGGGATATATTATATATAGGGATGTATTAACGGGCGGTGGATTGGCAACGGGCGGTGGATTGGCAGTATCGGTAGAGGGTCTGACGCTATGCTTTGCAGCAAAGAGTTACGCCCCTTTATGGTTTGAGTTCAAATCCCGCCGAGGTTAACTTTGCCTTTCATCCTTACGGGGTCGATAAAATAAAGTACCAGTAATGCACTGGATAATTGCTGGCCTTGTGCCAAAAGTAGAAACAATTATATATAGGGATGTAGGTGTAAAAGCCAAACTCGCTGTCTTAAATTCGGTATTCGTACCAACCATTACTTATGGTCATGAATCTTGAGTAATGACAGAAGGAATACGAATGCGAATATAAATGGTCGAAATGGGGTTCCTCCGAAGGGTCTTTGGAGTCGCATTATTCGATCAGAGAGTCACTCCAGGTAGAGCCACTATTTCTCCGAAGTGAAAGATATTATGGGCATGTGGCTCCGATACAATGGGCATGTGGTTAGAATGTCTCAGAAAAGAATCGCTAGATAGATTTTACGGCCAAAGACCAACTGGCAGGAAACCCAGGGATACAAGATGGCTGCATAATAACCATGAGCTTGGCTGATCTCCCCTGGGGATCCAGCTGGGTCAGTTGGAGACGGTTGCCTTTGACAGGATCTGCTGGAAGGAGTGTTTGCTGACTCTGCTCCCACGTCCCTCTCAGGACTAAGTGGCGGAAGAAGAGAAGAAAAAGAGATTAAATTCTCAGCACTTGTTAGGATGTATCCTTATTTATCAGTAAACACTCTATATACACTCGATTTCAAACCCAATATTTATCTAACAAACAATATCTATAACTAAGTTTTATCATCGGGTGAGTTTGAATTTGACAAACCATTTGACATCATCCAGTGAACCCCGTGAAGTAGATGTTCACCATTTGTGATCTGACTGGGACAAATAGAAACTAATCAAAATCCCAAGTATTTTACACGCAGCTTCGCTGTAGATGGATGATCATAGAACACTCTCACTAATCAATAGAAGATCTATATGTTTCCTTGATTATTATATAATGCTCTTCCCTTTTCTAATAACAATACATTTTAATTATTTTTTTCTAATTACTCTCTATCCTCTTTAAAAAGTTATTTATGCCTGCATTAGCAAAGGCATTAATTATATGATGTCTGTAAATTGGCAGGAATAGCGTGACTGTAACGCTTTTAATCATAAAATCTTTTAGTTCAAGCTGATCTTAAGCTAAACAACACCTAAATGACGAAAATCTTTGGTTTTAACTGAGAATTGAAAGCTTATCATGGAGCTCGTGGCAAGTTAATACGTACTCTCAGTTGAAATACGTACTATCAGTTGAAATAAGTCAATATTACAACATATAATAGTGAAATACGAGACGTCTATCACGACAGGTTAATCCTTGATCTATAGCATTCACCTGAAATAAATCAATATTAAATATGAAAGATACGAGACTTGTATGACTGAGTAAATTGGGTATTGGACAAAACTAAATTAAAAGCCAGCAGTATATTACCTATAAGTGACATCATTTTGTATTCATGACTATGACATTTATCTGTCAAAGACCTAGTCCGAATTGATTTAATTTGGCACAATTCAAATTCATATAATTCCCGGTCGATTTCGCAGAGTCGTTAGAGCATTAGATATTTATTCCAGTTATTTGCACTCTGAGTTCAAATCCCACCGGCGTCCACTTAGCCGTTCGGGGTCGCAGTAGACTGTTTAACACAGTTCTCTCTCCTTTCAGTTGTCACATATTGGATGGTCTCCTGGCACAACGGGGAGATTTGAGAGAACTCTGCGTCTGCTCGCGAGTATGGTAGATACTACCAAGTCAAACTAGATTGTGAGTGGTTGATATATATATATATATATAAATATATATATATAAATGTGTGTGTGTGTGTGTGTGTGTGTGTGTGTGTGTGTGTGTGTGTGTGTGTGTGTGTGTGTGTGTGTGTGTGTGTGTGTGTGTGTGTGTGTTTGTGTGTGTGTGTGTGTGTGTGTTTAAAATGTAAACAGAAATAACAACACAAACTCTACAGTATATGGAAGAAATATATTAGGTTGACGCTTGAAATAGCAGGAAGAGGGTCTTAACATTTCGGGCGCTAGTCCGTCATCAGACAAAAGAATGAGAAATTAGACAGATTAAAGGGACGGGCGGGGTGGAATTTGAAAAAAATGACTTTAGATAAAAATAACAGTGGAGAGCCGACCAGGAGGTGTAAACTGTCCGGATAGATCAACGTGCCCCCTCAACAACAAATGCCGTGAACGTAACGTGATCTACCAATGCAACGTGAGGACGGAAAACTCCAACAAAGCCTATATAGGATTAACCGCCTGTGATTTGAAGACCCGGCTCTACCAACAACGACATACGTTCAGAAACCCGGCCCGGCGACATTCCACTACACTTTCGGGCCACATTTGGGACCTCCAAGATAATAACATCATATACCATCTAAGCTGAAGCTTACTTTCCAGGGCTAACTCCTACTCGGGAGGACGCCGTGCGTGTAACTTATGCTCGGAAGAAACGATACAAATGCTGTCTACGGAGGACCAACTCCTAAACAAAAAAGATGAACTTGTAACCGCATGTAAACACTGATTGCATAGGACTTGCCTCGCCTTCAAACCCTCTCACGACCCGGGTGGGTAGACAATGGCTGTAACATCTTTCTTTTCCCCACTTGCCGAACAAGATAGGGGAAACCCCAGCATACATAGGTAGATGTAATACTTTTCTTTATTCCTTTTATTTCTTCTTTCTTCTCACTTCCTTCCTCTCCCTCTCCGCTTCCTTTTCCTTTTTCCTCTTTCGCTTAGCCTGAGGCAGCCCATTGGGATGTTGTAGCCTCAGTACCCCCACACCTGTGAAATCTATATAGCAGTGGCTGAAAACACAACACTAGCTAAAAATATAGCAGTTGTTTCCTTTTTTAATAGGGTGCATCGTTATTGATAATTTACCATCATGAGACGAAGCTCCGGGGTACTGAATTAGATGTATTTTATTAATTCCAGTTTTCTTTTTTTAGACTCTAGTTCTTTAATTTTATAAATTCCCTTCTTTCAGATTCCTGTATAATTCTATTTTCGCTATGCTTTTTAGCTAGCCTACTTTATCCACACTCTTTAGAAATAGCTGTATAGAATTCACTCATAACGCTTGACCGGCTTCACCCACTTCCTCTTTGTTCTACAGGCAAGTTCAGCCACACCTCCACACCCAACCGCCGCCATGAAAGATTTAATGTGTTCACAAAGAACTTTGACCACTCCTTTTCATAACTACAACCTTCAGAAATACCTGACTATCGCATGCCCACATATGGAATTAACCCTTAAAGAGATCGGCTATATCAACACCACGCTAAACATTTAATTTAGTCCAGAAATAGCTGTCGAATCAGCGCTTGAGCTCTGCCGTCGGGGTTCTGACTCTTTTCCTATTACCCACTCTACTACCTAAAGTATCGAGTACTCTGGTCTGTTATGGTCCATCTGGTTCCTTACCACACTTCCTTCGTTATATATATATATATATATAATGGAAAAATTTGAACAGGAACAAAACAGAGGGGCAGTACAACGAATGTTTATTAATTTCACGCTCTGGAGCCTTGGGACATATATACTGTATATATGTCTGACATATATACTGTGTGTATATATATATATATATATATATATATATATATATATATATATATATATATACAGTATATATGTCAGACATATATACAGTATATATGTCCCAAGGCTCTGATACCATCAACACCAAAAACACAGAGCTGGCATATCTAAGAACTGACTAACTGCCTGATGAGGTCATAGCCATTCAATGGCTATCATCGAAATATATATAGCAGTAAATAAAGGATTATGAGTTCATGCAATTGACTTATGTTTCGTCACTATATACATTTATATATATATATATGTGTGTGTGTGTGTGTGTGTGTGTGTGTGTGTGTGTGTGTGTGTGTGTGTGTGTGTGTGTGTGTGTGTGTGTGTGTGTGTGTGTGTGTGTGTGTGTGTGTGTGTGTGTGTGTGTGTGTGTGAACTAATTTAAATCTTAGTCTGCAAACTTATTTGAACTATTTTATTGGAAGTATAATGAGATGCAGTGTTTAGCACAGAAGATACGAAACATTGTTGAGTACCACAAATAATATCTAATAAAATGCTTCTTGTTCTTGAAAGCAAAAGTGTAGATATTTAGTTTTTGTTAATTTGTTGTTGTTTTTGTCATTTTCAGTATTACTTTATTGATTAAATGAGTACCAGCTGTAAACCAAAATAATATATCAATGATGATATCTTATGTCATGGCAACCCAGACATTTCTTACGATATCTATAGACAAGCATTTGTCAATTTTCATGGAGAGATTCTCTAATGCACTGGGGTCGATTTAATCGACTTTCCCCTCCCCTTCAAATTGCTGGCCTTGTGCCTAAAGTAGGAACAATTATGACCTAACATCAACACATTCCCATCAGTCATAGTTTTTCATTTAGAAACCTTATACTAAACACTTTAATGTGCGTTTCTCCCCTTCTGCTGAATCTCTCCATAAGTCACATCATCTTATACAATTCAAAATATTAACGTAACCAATGATTCTAACAAGTGTACGAACGACCTGACGATGAAACCACTACATAGTTGCCAGACCTGCTAGAAATGGCAGCCATATAATCCTCTAAATCACAACCTACCTTTTAGATACGGATGCGTTAGGTAATATGTTCTTGGATTCTCTACACATAGGAAAAGGATGTGATGATTCAGACTGGAATGCCTTTGATCATAGGTCGGTTATATAAAAAGTAAGCTTGTGTTAAATAACAAGTTGTTTATTTTCATCGTATATTAGCAAGTAAATTAGGAAATAGTAACCCTAGAATGTTTTAGCAATAAAATTACAGTTTATAAATCCAAACAATATGTATTATAGAAGTATATTAACAATTCATTAACGTTTGTATATTTATAGAAAAAAAAACAAAGAAAAGAGAAATAAATTAGAAGCGAAAGAAAGTGAAAGCGGAGAGGGAACTGTAGACACAACACTCCAGTCTAGACGGTACCTCTCAGCTGCACTCTGTGGACAAAATGGAGAAGGTAAAGCCGTGGAGAACAGCCAGTGACACCCGTTGCATCAGCTACTCAACCTCATGGAGCTCCTTCCTCAGGTGTGATACACACCACGTGATTTTGCGTAGGAAAACAGCAGTTTAGAAACCGGAGACACTAGAGGTCTCGATGGCGACCGGTTCGAAAAGGAAGTGATTGGTTTATAAATTCAACGATAAAAAAGTAATGGAGACAGCTGTAAACATTATGCGAAGCAATCACCTGAAACCAGCTCCCATGCAGAAGATGAATCAATGCATCTTAACAATACTTGATCCATATATATATATCCCAAGAAATAATTGAATTAGGGAATTCATAAAAGAATTCGCGAAAAGATGCTGCAGCTCACCAAATGTTTGCCTTGTATTCATACTGAATTTTTAGCAATATCATCATTTTGAATTGCGAGTACTTCCAGTAAAATGTAACCCAATACAAAATATTGTATGGTCGGGTCGTCACTCTATTAAATCTGCCTGGTGTGGGGGTGGGACTGGGATAAAGCACAAAATCTATCAAAGGGTAGGGGACCTCATGAGGGTCAACAGCCATCTAATTGTATGTATTTATGCTTATACATATATGATTAAGTATGATTAAGTATCTTGTGATGTAGGGGCTTGTGTGTTCATTTGATCCATAAGGCTATAAAACCGTAATTCTAACTCATGGTAAGTCAGACTATGCCAGACAGACAAGTATAGGAGCCAGACTAAACTTTAATCGCTAGAGGAGCAAACCTCCCTGACAAAATAATCCCACCTTAGTAGCAGTGTGGTGGCCGTGTCACATCTGCAAAGGAACCAGAGTTGAGTCAACAGTGATTCACACTAGATCCCGAATGAAATAACGTCATGTCAATGGTCAGGACCAAAAAAATTCATTAAGTGAAAGAATGCACTATACATTCACGAGTAGCACCAGACACATGTATCATTGTGCAATGGAAATTCATTAAATGGGTAACCTGGCAGTCGTCATTGATGTAGATAATAGAGCTACTTCCGTTGCAAATGCAGGTAATTAATCTCTCTTCTGTCCAGCTTTTAAAATGACACCCAGAACGTATCCGTTATAGATGTTTAGAAGAAACAAATGTCCTGTAGCATAAGTTAAATTAATGCTTTCCTTCATTGGAATGCGTTATTCATTCTCCACCTATATTATGTCGCCAACAGAATTTTCTTACTTTTCATCATAAACTAAATTTCCCTCTCATTATTTACCATAAATATTGGTTTCTAATTCAGGCACAAGGCTAGCAAATTTGATAGAAAAGCACAGTTAATTGAATCAACTCAAATACTTGACAGATAGTTTTATTTTTTCAACCCAAGAAGGGTACGAAAAGCAAAGTTCACCACGGTTAGAATGTAAAGAGCTACAACAAATAGCGCAAAAGCATTTTATCCAACACTTGTAATTCTACCTATTAATACTTAAACGTATTAATGAATTAGATTACTCTCTGCATATTCATAAATTCTTAAACTTTTAAGGAATGTACAATGAGTATTTTCTTGGTTCGCACACATTTGTCTTCTTGTTTTAGAAGTTAAGGGTTGAAACACTTGCTTGGGGGAAGGGTTTCTCCTCTGAGGACCTTCTGCCGTCAATCTCTCCTGAGAGTTTCTTACAACCTCATTGGTGTAAATAAAGGAAATAGATTTCAACCATGTTTTAATATAAGATAACTATCCGATGCTATCGAAAGCTTGCCTATAATATTAACTGCTCAGTACAAGAGTCAAATACAGTCTTTACGTAGTCACATGAGCTGCTAGAAATAGCAGCTCAATTTACCTCACATCCCGCCTTACCGAGCTGATTAAGGAAAGAAAACAAATGATAATGTAGTCCAATATGTATTCTTAAAAGGACGAGATTACCATAGGTCGGCTAGATCAGAGGTAACCTAGGATTAAACAGCAACATCTACTACGGAAAACTTGTGACGTTTGTTGATGGTTTTGCTGTTGTTGTTGACGTTGCTATTATTTGACCTCAGCTCAAAGTTGAGCGAGCAAATATATGATGAAAGGCACTCCAACTGTGACACCATCTCATCCTTTTAATGTGAAGGTAAGCAAAACGTTCTTTTTTAACACAATAGTATGTATTTTGAATGATATTTGACTGATATTTCTAGCAGTTCGAGCTGAGACGTATACGCTCCCTCGCTGCTCCAAGAACATGATTTTCGGATCTTAAAGTTGCTTATCATTTTTTTTTTTCCATTTCAGGGAAATTCGTATTTTCTATCATGTTTACATGCCTACATATTAGATATGTGTATATATTTATACACGTTGGTACTGTCTCGATTACACACTCTGTATTTTTACAGATTATAATATCATACACTTCGGCTGCTGGCACACTTCTAACTATACATCTTAATTAATTACAAACACGAGCGATAATTACATGCAAATTAGTATCCATTTCAGAATGATACTAAGAGCGATGGGCATATATACCCATCAAATACATGTTTCTTTTTGGTTGGTTACATAATATGCACGTCTTCTGTTGATCCGAAAAATCGATTAAAGATGTTGGCAATTCGTATTTTCTGGCATGTTTACATGCCTACATATTAAATTGAGTATATATTTATACACGTTTGCTGCAGTCTCGGTTATACACTCTGTATTTATATAGATATAACTTTAATATATATATATATACATTTATTTGAAAAAAAGAACATAATGACTTTTTGTTTTGTGTGTGTGTGTTTACATATTGAGAGAAGCCGCGTGGGCTTAGTTGTTAGAGGTGCTGGGAGAGTGGGCCATTTAGTGTGAATCAATGTAAACGTTCATGTCATTTTTATTTCTGTACAATTTTCATAGACACTGAAAAAGAAATTTACATTCGCTGGTCTGAATAGGTTGAAAATTAATAAAAACAATTATATAAACAAATACTTTAGATATATTCGTTTAGTGTGGAAATATTTGGTTAGGTTTCGTCAAGATATAAACAGGATATGAATTTTTATAATAGTTCACACCTATATATTATATCTCTCTCTCTCTCTATATATATATATATATATATATATATATATATATAGAGAGAGAGAGAGAGAGAGAGAGAGAGAGAGAGAGAGAGAGAGAGAGAGAGAGAGGCTCTGCCGTCGGGGTCCTGACTATTTTCCTATATATATATATATATAAATATATATATATATATATATATATATATATATATATATATATAGCTCAAGCCGTTTCGAAGGCTATTTCTGGACTCCAGAAATAACCGCCGAAACGGGGTCCTGACTTTTTTCCTATTACCCACTCTACTACCCAAAGTATCGAGTACTCTGGTGCGTTATGGTCCACCTGGTTCCTTACCACACTTCCTTCGTTATATATATATATATATATATATATATATATATATATATATATATATATATATATATATATATATATAAAGAAAGCAAAAGCGGGAGACAATCCCTACTTCAGTTGTCTGCTGGAGGTGACCACGGATATTTCAACGCATTAAAAACAATATGTCTTACACCAGTGCGTCAATAACTTCTGGAAGTTATTGGGGGAAAGGGAGAGAGAAAAAATTAAACAGAAGGGGAAAAGGAAAAAAACGCAGAGAACATACTGGAAAAGAGCTACTGAACTAAGTCCGAGACTTTTGTTGAAGGTGAATTAGGTAGAGCGAAGTCTCTCTCACCCGGTTACTTACATACATACATGTATTTTAAAGTATCTAATTTAAAGTATCTAATTTGAAGTATCTACTGTAACGAATGTAAAAATTAAATAATCAAGTAGTTGGTATCCGGTGAATCCAGTGGAGACAAATAATACATTGATGATTTAAGGAAAGATGTAAGAAATAAATAAGATGTAAGAAATAAATAAGACGAAACAAATAAATTATCAATGTAATATTTGTCTCCACCGGATTGACCGGATACCAACTACTTGATTATTTAATTTTTTACATTCGTTACAGTAGATACTTTAAATATTGCCTGTCATTGTCGACAAGAGGACAGTTTTTTTCCATGGGGCGTCATAACAAGCTCTGAACCCAATCCAGCTCTGAACCCAATCCCTAATAGGAATATACACTTTGCCAGTTAGATTTATTCTTAGCATAATGACTGTTGTCTAGCTTTCTGACTTCTAACTTTTAAATCTTGTGTGAATTCTAGAATTTTTCTGGGTTTTCGGGTTGTTAAACCTTTAATATTTTCTATTAGCAGTAGGTAACTTCCTCAATTTGGGGTTGATGGTCTGTATATTACCCCGCCATAAGCGGGTAGCGGGTACGAATGCACTAAATTTTGCTGGCCACTAAAGCTGGCAGTAAACAAATTTTGGCTGGTCTGAACTCCAACTGACCGTATAGAGTTGTCGGCCGATGTGGTGGGGGACTTGTAGATAGAGAAAACACATAAGGTTGGTGGTATTCTTGGTTTAGTTGAGTGGTCAGCCACCCACACTCCTGTGATTAAGCAGCGTTGTCGGTAGGTCCTGAGAATTAGAAGGGAGCGGGCACTCATGGCAAAAGCATACATATTTTTTTAGTCCGCTTCCTGCCACCCAAAATTACCTCGGAAATGTTACCTTTTAATCAATTTTTGCTGTCTGAAGAAATCACGATATCTATTGTCATTGAAATATGTATAACGGCTCAATTAATAAACGACCCTAACATCTTCAACTTCGCATTTTATTCGTTATTATACTCTGTCATCCTTGTTTTTAGGAAGTAATATGACGTTGAGTGCTAGAAGGTATATATTGAGTAAGGAACTCAAAATAGCTCTAAGAAAGAGATATTTCCGAGCCGTATATTATAATAGAATATAAAAGAAAAACGAACACAACTTGGTGTTGTTTCGCAATGTTAATTGTGAATAGAATTACCAATTCAAGCTTATCAGTGGGTGATGAATTAGTATCCTAGACACTTCTAAGTATATTAAGACATTGAATAGTGTGCTATAGCGTACATGGTATCTTAGCGTGTCTCACAAACTTACACCACTAAAAATAGCAGCCAGGTTTATTCGACATTTGAAATAGCTCAACGGAGCCGAATATATCAAAGGTATATATTGAGTTAGGAACTCAAAATAGTCTCTTAGCGAATCTGGTCCCTTACGATTTGAACACATATATGTATATATCTGTGTTCGGTTTTCTTTTATATTCTATTATAATTATATATATATATATTTGGTATGGGAAGCTTAAAGCGTCCGTATGCGGTAGGCCGTTTGAGCACTCTATGCTCTTACATAGCAGAGTATAATATCACATAAGAAACGGAAAATCAGTGTTGCGACGAATTAGAATTTATTAGATATATTAAATCGTTTCTCTGGCGACCAGTTCGAGGCACGATCGATGCGATGATCTGAAGAACTTGCGATTTCAGAGTTAGGTTCGATCATCGCATCGATCGTGCCTCGAGCTGGTCGCCAGAGAATCGATTTAATATGTCTAATAAATTCTAATTCGTCACAACACTGATTCTCCGTTTCTTATGTGATATATATATATGTATATATCGATATAATGCCATATTTGCAGGCGGTCTAAAATCATATTTTCTATTTTCTTTTTCCCTATCTTCCATAATATATTTGGGTTCAACGTAATCTGCAAATGACAACTGATGAGATCGCCCCGTATATATATATATATATATATATATATATATATATATATATATATATATATGATTATATAACATTATATATCATACCTCGACGGGATTTGAACTCCACCGAGGTCAACTTTGCCTTTCATCCTTACGGGGTCGATAAAATAAAGTACCACTAATGTACTAGGTAATTGCTGGCCTTGTACCAAAAGTAGAAACAATTATATATCATATAGAATCGAAAAGGCTTCTGTTTCCTGTGGTTATCCTTGTAGTTTTAAGGTAAATTTGTTAAGTAAGAAAAATTTCGATCTCCGAATAAGCATCAGGTGGGTATTGATATGATGGTCGAAAATGTGATTGAAATCAGTGCTCGGGCATGGCCACTGAAGCCAGTGAAAATGTAAAAGAATATATATGTGTGTTTGTGTGAATGTGCGTGTGTGTATACACGTATATATATATATTCATATGTATATACAAACATACATACATACATGCATGTATACATACATATATATACATATATATACATAAATATATATAGAGAGACACACGTCTTTATATATACATATATACACTTACAAATATATACATACATATACATACATATATACACACATACAAATGTATACATATATATATATATACATACATTTATACACATACATACATACAAATATATACACATATGTATACATACATATATACATACACATATATACATACATACATATATACATATATATATATATACACATACATACAAATATACACATACATACAAACATACATAAATACATACATGCATACATACATACATACATACATACATACATACATACATACATACATGTGTGTCTGTGTGTGTATTTGTCTGTGTGTGATGTACATATATAGTTTGTTCAATTGATATTTTGCTTGTTTTTACGGTGAACCAATAACTTGGTAATTTGGAATAACAAACATCTTTACTTGTAGAACGAACATGTTTTATTGCTAAATACAAGAATAGTTCTTTGTTGACACAGGTTCACCTATTTATGGTCAATTTTCATCACCAATATACAACAGACTACAAATCATTATTCTTTTATGACCCAATGGTTCAGTCTTCTTTTCCGTCATTTTGTTTTTGTTTTTATTTTCCAATTAGCGTTTATTTTGGTTATAACTTAGACACGGCTACTGTTAATATTTCATAAAATTCCTCCCCTTTATCTTAGTTACTAATGTTCCGTTATGCTTCACATGGAATATCTAAATGAGTTATCTCTATATTATATATCTTCCCGATTTTCATTATGTTTCGATGTTACCCAAAAATAGATGTTGAATTTATAAATTTATGAGAAATATTTGTAAAAATTTGTGTTGCTGGAATGCTTTGCTCTGGTACTATGCATAAATAATTTTAACGGCATTAGCATTAATTATTTATGCTCAGATATTATCAGAATATCTGTATGGAATCAATAAATTGTAATGAAAGCTCAAATAATTGTGCGTGTTTCAAGAAAATAAAAAAAAAAATACATATCCGTTAAGATAGCGATTTATTTAGAATATTTCTTAATGGATTTTCAAATAAATTTGATTGCAATTTTAGTTTTGGTTATGTATCAAGAACATTAACGAAAGCAATAATTCTGTAGTAAATTTATGCCGCAGTAAAAATGTCACTACCTTTTTGGAAATGAATTTTTGCTTTTCAGATTCGTCTTTATTTTTTTTTTATTAAAACAACAGAAAAAAAAATGTCCTATTGGGGAAATTTATCCGATCTCATTTACTTATACCAATTATTTTACCTTGGAAATGAAAAATATTTTCAGTTACTCTTTTATATCTTTATAATGGAAACGTAAGGAGAACTCTGGGCAATCGGCGTGTATCTTGATCACGTCTAAATGTTTAATATAAAATTAGGATGAAAGTTACTGTAGCTATATATTTTATACCAGAATCGTGGCTGCCGTTCATTCTCAACTTGTTACCACTATAAAAACATTATTTATAAATCTTCGATTTAGATGTAACACTCTCTATTATGTAACTGGTCTTGAATATGGATGTTTAACATTTTATTGGGGAAATTATGAAGTTAGAATAAAACATATTTGAAAAGTTCTATGTAATGCATATGAGTGGCTGCAATGGTACAGTATTGGAATAAATTTCCATTTACTGCCTTTTACATTCTACGCCCCATTAACCCTGTCTATTGCAAGGATGCAGAATGACCGCATGGTTAAGAAGTTCATTTTACATCCATTAGGTCTGGGTTTCTATCCCATTGTGTAGCATCATAAACCAATCAAACCATGTGCATGAAATTGATCCTGCCTTGTCGTACACTGTGTAACATTGATTCCGTCTGAAAAATACATCATGAATTCGCATGTCTGTGAAACAGTCACATGCTAATTCAATGAATAGGTTGTTCAGTTGATCGATGAAACCAACGAAAATCTATTTACTATGTATCATACTGCATAGGTTGTTTATTTTGATGATCTTTAAACTTCTGCAGTAGGTCTGGTAGTGGAGCTATAATGTATATGATATAAGGAATCCAATTGATGGTAGTGACAAACAATAGTCCATTGATTATTAACGATTCTTCTTAGGTTGTTGACCGATTTTACTGGTTGATACTATTTTTTCGGGAGTAATCTGTTAATAAAATTAAATGTTTACAAAGACTTTCTTTTTTTCTCTCTCTCCGTTTCTATTCCCATTCACCTACATTACTAATATTTCCCGGCTGCAGCCATCGTTTATTCTGTGCATTTTCATTAAGGCAGATGAGGTATACACTTGGTTCATTATATCCTCTTATCCATTGTCTTCACGACTCAGCGGCCAGGCCATCATCACACATTACTGAACTTCACTACGATTGATTTAAACAAAAGCTGGGATTAATTACCAATTAGAATGAATTAATACATTTAGAAATTTAGTAATTAATGTTCGCTCTATCATTTCGTCTGTCATAAGTATTAGTAAAACGAAGTGATTATTATCTATACGTTACACGTTGTTAAGGCAGTTATACTCTGATCTTAGCTGTAAGTGTGAAAGCTAACTTGTGTTGAACGAATTCTCTTCACGGCGTGAGAGAATAAAGATTGTAACATTTTAAACCGAATTCGGTAACCCAATTCTACTATAATCTTAATTTCTAATCTTATAAAGGAGCGTTGCAAGCAAATGGAAATACTTCCTAACCTTAACTTATTCTTCATTTTAATGTGTTTGCGATTACAGTTTAAGCCTTTTCATACCAATACGCCCAAACCACCTCTGGTTCTATGAAAAAAAGAAACCCCACCGATTTTTGTAAAATTAATAATTAAAATATAACATTTTTTGTAAAATTAATAATTTTATATAATCGCTTTAAATCGATAATTAATTAATTGAAATATAATGTATTTCATTGGGAATACAGTCACAAAATGGTCAAAATGGTCAAAATTCTATGTACTTATGATGTGGTCTATAACCTTGTGTCCTCCCTAGGTTAGCCAAGATTCTTACGTACTGCAAGTTACAGTCGACATACAAACTTATTTTTATCCTGTTGCACCTAACATTCGTTGCAATTTTGAAGGTGTAGGTTGTGTTATTAACATGAAGGAGGACGGTGGATTGGCAGTATCGGTAGAGAGTCGGAGACCATGCTTTGCAGCATAGAGTTGCGGCCCTTTACGGTCTGAGTTCAAATCCCGCCGAGGTTAACTTTGCCTGTCATCCTTACGGGGTCGATAAAATAAAGCACCAGTAACGTACTGGGTCGATTTAATCGACTTTCCTCTCCCCCAAATTACTGGCCTTGTGCCTATACTAGAAATCGTTAACACGAAGGGGAGGAGTAATGTTATTCACCTAAGGGAAATCATGAAATTCATTTGCCGCATCTGTGTAAATCTAAGACATTGTGCTTTTCCGGAAGTAATAGATATCTCTCATTCACAGATGTAAAACTATTTCAATGGCTTTCGGAAAAAATGTGGGAGAGGGTCATTTCAACTTTTTTATTTCTAGTGAAACTTCTTTGTGAAGAAGAATCCATATACTTTAAAATAAATAATAGGTATTTTAGATACATAAGCTTCTGGTGGGTAGAATTCTATTCCTGTTCACTTATGTTACTGAAGGACCACCGTCGATTTCAGGATAAGCATTCAGTTGTTCGCTGAACTGAACCTCCGACTTGTTAAATTAATGTGTAAGTGGTTGCGTATTCCACTGGCATGTGTACATTAGGATAATAAAATACGTCTAAAGGCTTGTCCTGAATTACAGGTACAAACCATCTGAAGGACTTCCATGTAGGTTCTGTTCACTGAGATTTACTCAAATGGGTTGGTGCAATCCGAGGCTATGATAAAAGTCACTTGCGCGATATGGCATGATTGCGAAGCGAGCTTCATAACTATTCAGCCATATCATGTCTCTAAGAAAAGTGCAGATTTCATTTAATCTCATCTCACCTCCACTATAAATCTTAGGCATTATACCTATACAAGAAATCACATTCATTTAGTTTCATTTGATCATCTATATTTGATCTAACTATAGATAACTGTTTCTACTTTAGGCACAAGGCCAGCAATTAACCAGTACATTACTGGTACTTTATTTTATCGACCCCGTAAGGATGAAAGGCAAAGTTAACCTCGACGGGATTTGAACTCAGACTGTAAAGGGACGTAACTATGCTAGAAAGCATGGCGTCCAACCCTCTACCGATACTGTCAATTAACCGCTAATTTGATCTAACTATAGATAATACTTACAATTCTGATACAAAAAGATAACAGCAGGCGTTCTCATTGCGTTTAGGTGGGGAAGTGTTACTTATCCATTGACAGAATTAAAATGAAAAATTTAGTACAGTTGAATAAGCGATATACTTATTCATCAAAGTCAATAGTCAATAGCGCTCGTTATATAATAATTACTACATTTAGCTTCACTCTGTAAATGACGAATATATACCAATAGGCTAAAAGTAGCGTGGGATATTTCTTACAAAATTTCTCGAGTAGCTTTATATTCATTTGACGAAGATTAAACGTTTATAATTGGAAGATTCGAGTCAATTTTCACATCATTTCAGACATTAATCACTACACCAATGAGAATTGGAATTAAGTGTGCATTCAACGAATGTCATACCTGTCTTCTTAATGATCTAAGAGCTGGATTAAATTCAAGATAGTTATTGTAGGGTTTTACTTTTATTATTTCTGTTTGTTTTACATTTGTTTTAAAGAATTGAATATTTGAAGGTTTTAACGATTTTTTAAAACAACTTCATTGTAATAACATGATTTTATCTCTGTTCAGACAGGTCTTGTTATTTTAGTTAGATTATACCATTCAAATATTTCTTCTTGAAATGCTTTGGTTGATACAACTCTCTGGATGCGTTTATCCCTCACCACCTGACCACAACTAACAATAGTCGAATTTGTATTTTAGAATCACTTCGTAAATAGCATGAGATGGTTCTCAATGATTGAAATGATATGAAAGCACGCTAGAATTTGTAGCGATTTATTCTGAACTTGAACGCTTCAAGGTGAACTTTTGACTGGAGAATATGGGGAAGTTGAATAATTAAAAAGAGACAATCTTTTCCATGAAGATTTACACATAACGCAGTATTTAAAAAGAAACTCGGTATGACACGAGATAGGTGGAACACAACCAGTGTGTTAATGAACATTTTCACTGTAGTATCCGGTAAAAAAAAACATCGTGGAGAAGGGGTAATAAAAAAATGAAAATATCATAAAAATTATCATGATCTGAAGATGACCATCAATAACTATAACAACTGATAGTTTAGTGATTCGTTTGGGCTGAATGGGCTGTTTTCTAAAGTGTATGTTTAATGTGTTGAATAATCGTGTGATTTGGCCTTGACTCACAAGGTTTTTTTATATTGATTCCCAATATTGCTATTTTATTGAATACCATTCTTCTATTTTATCGATATAAAGGTCGTTTGTTGATTTCAATGACTTTCACTACAACAGAGGGAATATTGGAGATTATAAAAAAGTTAAAATGAAAACAAATTAAGCATAGAAAACTTTGATATCAAACTACTATTAATTAATAGCCAAAATGTTAGGGATCTATAAACACAAAACTATTCTTCAAAATCTGATAAACACGACAGCGTTTTATGTGAAATTCAATCACATTGTTTAGAGTCGTCACTGAAGATATAATAAATGTTAAGCCACGGTGCCAAATAAATCCCCTTAAGTAACATTTATTTTGTTTATCAAATGCAATGCTTCGACAGTAAATTTACTTCTGTACTCATTGCAGAAATAATTAGAGTTATTCAGCAGAAAATCAAATTAACCACTTGACTGATCAGGCTAATCGTTTATAACTTGGGGATTTCCTGTTATGTATTATAATTGCTATAGATAAAATTAATACAATTATATATGTAGCCATTTCACCACACTGAATGTTCCAAAGCCTCTTACATTTACAAAATTTTAAATAGTTTCCTGTAGAATCATTTCAGATTAAACACCGGTCATTTTATTGTTTGTATAATCGCAGTTAACTATTTGTCATGCACCACAAGATGCAATATGTAAATAGTGAGAATGCTGTATAATCTACGAAGGTTTCTAAAGCTTTCATTTTCGATTTCAAAAATTCCTGTATACTTGCACAAGGCCACAGGAAACAAATCAAATATATTATCTCCAAGAAGCCCGGAAATTGACCGGTGGAATTGACCGGTGGAATTCAACCAAGAGCCGCGTACTTGTGGAATGAACTTAACTAGGCGCCTACATATATATTTATTCATTACCTCCGTCGTATTGGTAGCTTTGTTATATTTGTGTGGGGAGTATATATCAACTATAATCTTCCTATACAAATATGCAATATTGTGTCAACGAAAGAAATTTATGTTAATAAATATGGTCGAAATTTTATAAACTTGTTTAATAATATACGTATATGTTTTTCATAAAGAATTTCTACGTTAACATTAATTTGTTAATCTATGTGTAAATTCCAAATATTATTCATAAATAACATGTAGAAAGGAACTTAGAGGAGAGTGAACGGTGTGGATAATGGATTATATGATAATTATATTCTGAAAAATCGTGGTTCAACTTTCCTGAGGCTGTTTTGTTCAGGTTCTAAAGAAATGTGCCACGGTCTGTTCCACGCCATGAAACACCTATCCGCCAGCCTTGAACAAGCCTCTTATATTTTTACAAATCATTTAGAAAAAAAATGTATTAGCATTATTATTTTCGAGATGATTATAGTTCTATAACTGAGGAACCAACGAGGAAACCCATACGCAGTATCTCGATCTGCTAAAATTAACAGCCAAATCGCACTCAAATCATACTGTACCGTCTTAAAATATTAAGGAAACATTAGATAATGTAGTCAACTGCACGGAAACAAAATATGGGATTACCATAGCTGAAATAACTATAACCATAGGCTTGCTCGATCAGAGATGACGGGTAACTAAACAACATGGTATTCGGTTTTCTTTTTTCATTAGATTACAATCATTGTAACGGGTCCATAAATAGCGCCCTTTTACTGAACTACAAGCTATATCTATTGATATTTGCGTAGTACAGTGTAGCATATTTTTATAAACACTCTATGCACAAATATATGAAAACACTTTGATTTTTTATAGAATATTTAGGTGAACAGTAAAAAAGGATTCGCCGAATTCATTTCAATTCTGTATTGGCGTTTTATCAATGAGTGTGCACCCTTTTTTAACTCTTCACGGAGACGCTATTTATCAGCCTATTCTTAATAATTCCTTAAGTATATTGTATTGGCCAAGTTACATATAAGGTGAATGTGTCTGACCTAATAGCTATGGTGTTTGCCCTCACAATCGTAATATTTGGGGTTCAATCCCAGGACTGGGTAACATGTGTCCTTGAATATGACACTTCCTTTGCCTTTGACTGTACCCTATTCTACTCAGCTCAAAATACGCACCAACAGCAGCGGCTGTGGTTAAACTTCAAACAATCTGGTACGTAACATCACAATCGTAAGATTTGGAGTTCGATCCCAGAACTGGGCGGTATGTGTCCTTGAATATGACACTTCATTTAACCATGCCCTATTCTACACCGCTCAAAATCCACACCAGCAGCCACAGCTGGGGCTAAACTTCTAGCGGTCTGGTACTTAACGTCACAGGAAACCGAAATAAGCTCCAGTCTTACTCCAACACATAACATCATCGAAAAAATGGGCGACAAACTGATGATAAAATACATATAAAATTCATGCTTGACTATTAGTTCGAGTAATATATTATTGGCTCGTTAACAGTGCTATGGTTTTTCCAATATTCTGTACTACAGAATATAACTGTCGATTTTAATCAACACTGTAGATATAGACAGATATAAAGACGGTGTCTTCATATATAATATATTCACAGTGGGATTTGATGAGCGACTGATTACCCTCTTTAACTGTCCATGGAGACATTGATTAAAAACCGAAACTAACTATATTGATTATATATATATAAACATATACACATATAAGTATAAATATATACAAGTACATATAAACATATATATAGGTATATATGTATGTGTGTATATATATATGTGTGTGTGTGTACTTTATATACACACATACATATATGCCTGTATGTGTACTATATATATAAATATATATATATTTGTATTAGTAGAATTGATACGTCAAACCAATTGAACTAGTATGATTAGTTCAATTGGTCTGAAGAACTAATCATATATACCTTTACTGGCGTCAGTCACAAGACAGATGTCATAATAGGACACCACCTTGATTTAGTCGACCAAATCAACCATATCGACCTCAGCACTTTTTCTAATCTACTACTCCACCAGGAACACACATATATTCACACATACAGAAACCATACACCCACACCTATTGGCATCACATACCAACACAGAACACGGACCACTCACACAGACAACATACTTACATACATACACACACCACTACCACCACAAAAATATACACCATATCAACACAATTGCAAATAAAATATATGACCTTATAGTGATCCGTAAAGACAAAACCGAATTTTTAAATTCTTTTAAATTCTTAATGGTTCAATTGTTTTGTTATTCTTGTTTAGGGCGTCTTTGTATGTACGTGTGTATATATATATGTGATGTCCGTACGAGTCTCCTCCGCCTCCAACTATCTTACCCTCCACCTTTTGCTCCCGATCGATAGGATGGAGAATACATTGCAGCACACGGTCGCCGTCGAGACCTCAGGCGTAATTGGAACTCGTACTGCCGAGCTCCTCCGCAAGATCAGAGCGTTGCCGGCCCGTTTGAGCAGGGAGCTCCGCGAAGTTGGGTGTCTGTTGCAGCAGGTGTCACTGGCAATCGTCCGCGGGAATGCTTTTGCCGTCTTGTCAGCGGGGAGCAGCACTTTTGCCCTCTTTCCCAATCACCCCCCCCCCCGTCTCTTTTCTGCGACACCATAGCTCTTACCATCCACTCCCCTTCCTCTTCTTTTTCTTCTTTCTTTCTCTCTTTTTTTCTCTATATTTCACTATTCTTTCTTTCCCTTTTGTTCCCTTTTTTTTAAATATTGCCGTCATTATAGTTGTCATTATTGAAGTACCAGTAATGCACTGGGTATTTGCTGGCCTTGTGCCTAAAGTAGAAACAATTATTGGTGGATTGGCAGTATCGGTAGAGCGTCAGACTCCATGCTTTGTAGCCCTTTATGATCTAAGTTCAAATCCCGCCGAGGTTAACTTTGCTTTTCATCCTTACGGAGGTCGATAAAATAAAGTACCAGTAACGTACTGGGGTCGATTTAATCGACTTTCCCCTCCCCTAAAATTACTGGCATTGTGTCTATACTAGAAATCATTATTGTGTGGATTGGCAGTATCGGTAGAGAGTCGGACGCCATGCTTTCTAGCATAGTTACGTCCCTTTACGGTCTGAGTTCAAATCCCGCCGAGGTTAATTTTGCCTTTCATCCTTACTGGGTCGATAAAATAAAGTAACAGTGACGTACTATGCTCGATTTAATCGACTTTCCCCTCCCCCAAAATTGCTGACCCTGTGCCTAAACTAGAAATCATTATTTGGTGCAGTGGATTGGGAGTATCGGTAGAGGTTCTGACGCCATGCTTTGCAGCAAAGAGTTACGGCCCTTTATCGTCTGAGTTCAAATCCCACCGAGGTTAACTTTGCCTTTCATCCTTACGGGGTCGATAAAATAAAGTACCAGTAATACACTGGGATAATTGCTGGCCTTGTGCCAAAAGTAGAAACAATTATTATTGTAACAGTAAATAATTGTTTCTACTTTAGGCACAAGGCCAGCAATTACCCAGTGCATTACTGGTACTTTATTTTATCGACCCCGTAAGGATGAAAGGCAAAGTCAACCTCGGTGGGATTTGAACTCAGTAACAGTAAATAATATCATGTTTATACAGTTTTTATCATAAATAAATTGTTTTATACATTTTCGAAACTAATGCTGACTGCAAAACATTAGCAATTTCTGATATCCAACTATTAAATCTTCGGCATACAGACTGAATATATCTTCCTTCTTATTGGTACAGATACACAGATACAAACAGTCACACGAGCTTATACACACACATAAACGTACGCTCACATACACACACTAATAAACTCATTCAAACAGGTGTACACTGATAAAATCCATAAATACACTCACATTCACACGCATGCACACTCATACATAAACACATACGTACACACACACACAGAAAGAACAAAATAAAATGAATGACACTATCAATGAAAGACCACGGCCCCTAAACCTGCATACTGCACTACTTGCCTGATCACCTCAACCATTCTGATAATTATCAGAATGGTTGAGGTGATCAGGCAAGTAGTGCTAGAAAGCTCGAAACCAATTATAATTGGTTTCGAACTTTCTAGCCTCCTCTTTCTCCGAACTTTGGTCTTTCCTGATGATAGGAATGATAAACATAATGTACGATACGTTGAAACATTCAAGAAATGTGAAACTAATAAGTATCTGCGTTTGTATCGTTTACCGTGAATTGTGTATGCACACACACACACACACACACACACACACACACACACACACACACACACATATATATATATATATATATATATATATATATATATATATATATATATATATATATATATTGTTATACTTGGGGAGGGTCATATTTGTGTAATATTGCCAGAATTAATAATAGAACACACTCACTGTTTGGTTGGTTTTCGCTTTTCGCTTCTGTGTCTTTTAAATCTAATTTATTCGGTCCTCAATGTTGCCATTGACTGACCGACGGTCAAAAATAATACAGATACAATATAGACACAAACACATATATATAGTTTCTTTCGTTGCACATCTGCAACATCGTCAATGGTGCTATTGTTTCCTCCCGTTACATCGTATTTTCTACGCCATCTTTATTTAGTCTGTTTATATATTTATTTATTTGTTTATTTTATTTTGTCTTCTTTGCGCATGCGTTTGCGTGTGTGTATAGTGTTTTGTTTGATGTATATATATATATATATATACATTTAAAAAAATGAAGAATTAGAAATAGAAGTTAGGAATATCCATCATCAGTTGTCTACTAGCCATCATAGGTATTTCTTCGCATTACAGACAATATACTTCCGCCTAGGGCGATACAATAACTAAAATAAGTTATTGCGATAAAAAGAGTTGGGTGGAGAAAGAGAAAGACATGTAAACAGACACGAATGGTGAGGCAACGTAAAGAGAGGAAAAAATGAAAAAATCAAGTCAATAATTCATTTCGAACATAAGAACGGGCGAATGTTAACGAGGAGAACAAAGACACGTCTTAACCGTACGGGTATATATATATATATATATATATATATATATATATATATATATATACACACACAAATGTAATGAATCAAAACATATCAAATATGTTAGAATTTTTGCTCAATAGACTTTATCCAAAGCAATAATAAATTAAATGAGAAAGATATATATATAGAGAGAGAGAGAAAGAGAAAGATCATATACCGTAGAGAGATCGCAGTATATTGTATATATACTAGATACATATTTCATAGAGGAATATGTACATATTCCTCTATGTATAGTATATATACAATATACTGTGTTTGCTCTACGGTATATGGTTCTTTCTCTCTATGTATATACATATTAAATCATTAAATTATTGAAACTTTAAGCATATTCCACAGATGGTATGGCGCATGATTCTGATATCCTCAGACATGACATCCTTAACATAATTTTGGTACTACTGCTCCTATGTTCATTAATTTATCAAATTCGATGACGATCATCTTCAATAGTGAATTCTTAACGACTGTACTTAGATAGCAACAGCAACGAAAGGCGCGGCTCCATACACTAAGAACAGATTATTTGTGAGTGTGCTTTTAATAAAGTTGTGCGATATTGACAGGAAATGTAGTCTCTCTTGGACCCATGAATGTTGCATCACGTCGCATTTAAAAGATTATGCTTTTGCATTTCAAGAGCAAAATATCAAACCAACAGGGATATCTTAAACCTCCAAAATGGATCAACATATAGATTAGGCTACATTTCTCTGACAGATATTACATATGTGATCAGCAACCGCGCAAACTTTCATTAAGGTAATATATTTTAATGCGGTATGTTGTTGCTACATCAATATAGAATGTCATCTGCAGGAAAATCACTCTGCGATAAGTATAAAAAAATATTTGTTGTTGAGTATATGAATGTGTTTCAGAAGAAGAAATATAGGAGATGGAATACACCCATAAAACCTCTGCAAAATTCCAATTCACAAACTCAATGAAAAAGAATATTTAAGAACAGCTGCTTCGAAACTCTTCTTTAATTATGAATTCAGCCTAATAGATATTGGTGTTTATTATCTATAATTATTGGTGCGCTTGGTTATGTCAATCGATTTCTGTGATAATTTCTGTGATAATCTCGAAAAGCTGGGTCTAACTACGTAACACACAAGATAGTATAACACACAAGCACACATATACTCACTTACATAATACATCTAAACAGACATTACACTGTTATATTTTCCCCCAGATGTTTGTATGCTTCAGAATTTATATCTTTTTTTTCTTTCTTCTCTCCTTCCATGCTCGTATTAAATCTATTATTTACTTTTTCCTATTACAATATATAGAAACAATCTTGGACCCTAATTAATTCCTCTAAGTTCATAATTCATTTAACCTTATCTTCATTCACCTTATCTTCTTAATATATTTTATTTTAATAATACATTTTAATAAATTCCTTTTCGCACATCTTATTAAACCCTTCAATATATAAACCTTAAATAAATACTATTCTTAATTCCTTTTTCTTTAAGCATAAGCATCACCATTCATAAACCTCATTAACTTTTAATTTCTTAATTTTTTAAATTTTGTATTATCTTACAACGGTTTTTTTTTATTTTT
>OZ024740.1:327682500-327907500 GCA_964016885.1 Eledone cirrhosa
ACGGATCGACGAATAGTGATCGATAAAATATGTAGCAGACACGAGAAAAATATGTGCTGTGGTCGACATGATCTACTAAAACTCTTCAACGTAGCTTCACACCATAAATAATCTAATGGCAGAGGCCAGTAAAAGAAAAATGGAATATAGTTAAATCATGCATGAAACTAGACTGAAGAAATACGCAATACCAAAACGTGACAGAAAGACTAACACCTGTATTCAATAGCAGACTGAGGTGAAGGACAAATTCAAGACCATCACGAAGAGCAAACATAGATAGGCTGGCTACGTCTCTCGTCTCAGAGACAGGTGGACTATTAGAGCGGGAGTGGACACCAATGCAGTGGAGAAAAGTCAAAGGACGGCCGAAGGCAAGATAGCACGACGGTCTGACCCGATATCTCGGTCCCACATGGCTCAATATGGCCAGAGGGAAGAAGCAGTGGAGGTCAACCAGTGAGTGTTTCCTGCAACACGAGTGAGGATGCCCTGAATTTTTGATTTTGGAAAACCTTTACATACACTTTGAAATAATTAGGTTATATATCAAATATTAATTGAATTAATATTCTTTTTAATTGAATACTTGTAAAGAACTCACTAAAACTTCCAAGAATATGTTATATACTACCAATAAATGATATGAATGTATACAGCTGCAACGTTACAGAGAGAGAAACCTTCTTGAGAATTAAGAAACCAAGATGACCTTGTCACTCATGTAATAACGAGTGTACTAGACTGGAAATTACCTAAACAAGATTAAGCTACGTGATGAATTTATTAAAATAATCAACTTAGACAGAATATTCATAACAACTTAGACGGAATATTCATAACAACATTCAAATTCATCAGAATTGGAGTTATTTCTGAAATTTACTGTATTACATTTTAGGAGTTCACATGATTTTAACCAAGCAAAACTTTGGAATATTGCAAACATAAAAAAAGAACGTAAGAAATTTGCCAGCTTATCCGAGTGTATAGATATAAATATATGTATGGTATAATGCACATTGCTAGCCTGCAGTGTGTTAACTGCGACTAATGAGAAAACTGAATTGAATATTGTCTCCTACTGATAAATGGAACCAGTGTGTCTGAATTGTTAAAGATGAGCTTAATCACAAAACTTACGTGGCACAATATTTCACAAAAACATATGTATTGTCAGATACTCATGCATCGTTTAATAAACCATAAATACATATGTACATAAGCAAATGCATACACACATACAAACAAATACACGTACTTGCATACATAATTTCCCTATGTATGTGCACGCATATTTAACACTGTAAATGAAACAAGGGTATGGAAGAATTAATGAGGAATCCGTGGTCTGCTAAACATGTTATTTTGAGACCGTCGTATAAGCAAATAATTTTATATCGATGACTACTAAAACGGTAACAATATATATACGCATGTGAGTGTGTATGTGTGTGTATTATTGTGTATTTCTGTGCATTACATGTATGTATGTATTTACATATGTATGCAACCTTAGTGGTTGGGGTATTTGGCTTGCAACTGAATGCCGTGAGTTCGATTCCCGGCAGTAAGATATTTTATTTCACGTTGCTCCAATTGATACAGCTATCAAAAATGAGTTGTATCTGTAATTCAAAGAGCCAGCTTTGTCACACATTGTATCGTGTCAAATCTCCTTAAGACCTACAATGAGGGTGTTCGTGACTGTTGAATGTTCAGTTACTTGAGTGTTAATTTCACAAACAGGCAATTTGGTTGATGATACAGTTGGAGCATCCATCGTCGGAACCAACGGAGGTCCAACAATAATATATATACATATATGTGAGAGAGACAGAGAGAGAGTGAGATACAGAGAATATATATATATATGAACAAGTAAGACCCCGACGGCAGAGCTCAAGCCGTTTCGACGGCTAATTCTGGACCGTATTCTGTTCCTATTACCTACTCTACTACCTTAAGTATTGAGTACTTTGGTGCGTTATGGTCCATCTGGTTCCTTACCACATTTCCTTCGTTATATATATATATATATATATATATATATATATGTGTGTGTGTGTGTGTGTGTGTGTGTGTGTGTATATGTATGTATTTTTTCTCGCGAGTCAGTTCTTTCGTTGCTACGGACCCCGGCTGAATTACCGGTCGCTCTCTTTATTTTGCAATGCCCTTTAAACTGTATGTTATTACTCTGAGGTTTTATACCTTGTCGAACGCTTGGCTGCACTGCTGAAGGCATTCGTCGGCTTAGCTGAGGCTCGAGCTTCGAATATGCTGTACTTTCATTTGTATATATAGAGAGAGAGATAAATAGATAGATAGATAGATAGATAGATAGAGAGAGAGAGAGAGAGAGAGAGAGAGAGAGAGAGAGAGAGAGAGAGAAATAGATAGATACATATATATATATATATATATATAGAGAGAGAGAGAGAGGGAGAGAGAGAGAGAGAGAGAGAGAGAGAGAGAGAGAGAGAGAGAGAGAGAGAGAGAGAGAGAGAGAGAAAGAGAAAGAGAGAGAGAGAGGGGGGAGAGAGGGGGAGATGTATATATGTACTTTAACATATGTCATGGCATTTAAATAGTTGTATTAACTGCTGAAACCAGAATTACATTGCTTGGAATTGTGAAACCTTACGAAATACAATATTGAGTACAACTGATTTTTCAGTCTTTTATTGGTTTCAATTATTACACTGTGGCCATGCTGTGGCAACACATTAAAGTGATTTAGTGGATCATATCGACAACAGTACTTAATATTTAAAGTCTGATATTAGTTATATAGATCTCATTTCGGTTAACATAAACAAACAAGAAACGTATATCCAGACACACACCACACACACACACACATATATATATATATATATATATATATATATATATATAAAAGTAATTCCACAACAGTTAGTTTACTTTTTGTATATATATCACTGATGAGGTACTAATTTTATAATATGTAACCCATGTGCCACCACGCAATATCCTTCTTCCCATATTTTTCATACATATTTACCTAGACTGCGATTATCTGTTTCTCTCTTTCTCTCTTACTGCTCCCCGTTCTCTCTGTTTTCTTACCTTCTTTCGCCCCCTCTGTCAGTTACACTTTCTCTCGACTAACCTCTTCCTCGCACTTCCACTCACCCACTCTCTGTGTCTCCCCTTCTCACTTCCTCCCGTTCATTAGGAGTGGGATTCTTTCTTTCTCACATCCCATTCACGGCGAAAGGTCTGTATTCTGAACGCTCATGAAATTCACCCAGTTTATGCTGATCGGATAACCATGTTGCTTGTTTTTTTTCCCATCTTCGGTTTGCTTTTCCTTCTATGTTGTTTACTTGTCTCACTCGCTTTACGCGACTCACTTGTCCCAATAGCTTATTTTAGTTATTGCTCGCACCAACCTGAGGTATATGATTTTTAATGCGATGAAATACCAATGACGGTTGGCAAATCACTGATGAGGGACTAATTTTATATGTAACCCATGTGCCACCACGCAGTATCCTTCTTCCCATATTTTTCATATATATATATATATATATATATATATATATATATATATATATACAAAAAGTAAATTGAGTCCAGATGCATCACTGATTTTTCGTTTTTTTATACTATCCACACTCTACTCTGTTGAATATTGAGTGCTAATTTTGGCATACCGCCTATGGAAGCACCATAGCTACCATTATACACAACTATATATATATATATATATATATATATATATATATATATATATATATATATATATATATATGCAAAACGTAAACACATAACAAAGCAAACGACACAGTACAAAGAAATATATTCGTTTCACGCATGATATAGTAGGAAAAGAGTCTTAAGGATTATGCAAATTAGTATGCCCATTTCAGGATACTACAATATGTATTAAGCCATGTAAAAATCAAGCGTCATGGCATTGTACGAACCTTACCACCAGTGACTGGATACAAAATGTCTATTCTAACGTAAGTGATCTGATAATGCATCGACTTGGTCGGTTGTTGCCCAAATTTGTCAATAAAAGATGTACACACAATAGATATGTTTTGATAAATCCTTATGTCTTTTTCACCTTGAAGATTCTGCTAGTTTAGCCGTGGATAAATAGGATATGTAATTCAGCTAATCGTCAACGATAGAATCTATCTTATGCTTTCAACACGCACATCAAGAAGAGTGTTTGGATAGTAAATGGAAATATTTATATCACTTACACACATAATAATATGTCTTCAAACATTGTTTCCTTTTCTTCTCGCTACTCGATAATCTATCATCGGTAGATCACAGATTAATGCTAATATTTCCACACCTACACGCACATCATTTGCAGCTATTGTTAGTGTTCGAAGTATTTATATGTTTATACAGATTCTGCAATTAAAGAGGTTAGTGGTCAAAGGAAGGGAAGTGTAAAACACAAATATGTGATAGGAAATACAGAATAAATAGTAATGTTCTTTCTTTATGTTCTGCTGTAAGATTATCCAGAAAATAAAGTAGGAATTATTAGGCGAAAATAAAGGAAGACAAGGAAGAAGAATATTATGAATAAATGCTATTATAACACAAGTTTTTTCTTTTCTTCTATAGATTTCAAAAGGTCTCGAATTGATTTTCATATAAATATTTATTTCTGTTTATCTTTCTAACTATCTATTGTTATATCTATATGCTTGCTATAATCACAGAATAAAAAGATATTTATATGTGTGTGTCTGTGACATGTGTGAGTCTGTGTGGGTGTTTGTACATTTAATTACATATATCTGAATTATATATATTTTTTGTTTTCTTCTATATGAAAAGAAAACAAATTCATAAATATTTATAGAAAAATGTTTTCACCACTTTACGTTAGGGGAAAACAATCAAAACAATACATATTCTTTGCAATAAAGTTTGAAATTGTTTAATAATACGCCCTTTTTATGAGATGGTTGTGTGTGCAAAGAATTCCAAAACATATTGTGCGTGCGTGTGGGTGCAAATAATTTTTTTTTTAATCTTTTACCTTTTTATTCACTTTTTATCTCTTTATATTATCTTCCTTTTACTTTTTTATTATGTTTTAACCATTGTTTGTATTTTTTTTAATTTTGTGTGCCATCAATTGTATCTGCATCTTGTGAGATCTGCTTGTGCCCTAGCATTTAGCTGTGGTGCTTAACAACCCCAGCATGTACTCTCTCCTTATTCGCCATCTCCGATCTCCCTATCTTTACCCTCTATTGTATTCCGATTGTTCGTGTGACTAAGCTTGGTAGAGCTTATATTCAGCACTGTGTTTATTAAGCTCTGATGATTCCTACCCAACGGTATGGATGAAACATTGTAAGCAAATAAAAACTGTTTGAGTATGTAAGCGTTCTTTGGTTTCTTTTACATATATATATATATATATAATCCAAGAAAGAAGAGTAACATGGTTGGCTGTACAATAAGGGCTTTATTCACAGTGCTGACAATTGTTTCGTTGATCTGGTAGGTCTAGAGCTCGCTAATCGCTTGATGTTGCGTCAATCGATCTACATAGAAATCACCGCGAACTCGCTGCATCACTAAGCCATACGTTAAAACCATCCACAACACGGAGTACTCTGGACTACCTCTAAGTGGATTACCTACAACGATAACTTGTTATCCCGTATATATATATACAGAGGTGTGACATCCAGACCGCAGTGCCTAGGGGTTTTGGCATGCATCGAGTACTCCGATGATTAGTGGTCTCCTCGGTCTCAGCACCGCATACTTTTTCTCTAAATATTGTATGGTGTGTGTAATTGTGGATATTCATTTTATACATATGGCGAGCTTCTGCATAGTTTCCATCTACCAACTATCACTCACAATGCATTGACCAGCTCGAAGCTCTAGTAAAAGACATTTCACCCAGATGCTACAAAGTGACACTGAACGAGAAATCGCATGGTTGCAGAGAAAACTTCCAAACTACTCAGCTATGCCTACGCGTATATATATGTATATATATAATATGTATGTATATATAATATGTATGTATATATGTGTATGTGTGTGTGTAGATCGGGATAATATTCGATGCCTCTATGCATTATGGTATTGTATCGATCTGAAAATATTATATATATATATTTAAATTTGCAAGCATCAACGTTTATTTTTACTATGAAAAATAGTTTAATCAGTTGGGTGTGTAAACCCTGAAGGATAAACATTTATACAGCGCCGCCCGCGTAATGCTTCTAAAAATAAATTATACATATACATGTGTGTGTGTGTGTATGTATGCGCACGCACGCGTTTGTCTGTATGCACACGCACGCGTTTGTGTGTGAGTGTGTTTGTGTGTCTGTGCTTGTGCGTGTGTGTGTGTACGTGTATTTATTTATGTTTTTCTGTGTGTGTGTGTGTGTGTGTGTGTGTGTGTGTGTGTACCAGATATCGAGAAGGATGTGACTTGGGACATGTTATCAGTGATGTGTCCTGTGATCATTTAGTGTTTCGCAACTTTCAACTATGTACCGTCTTGTCCAGTGGACTTATACCTCGTTTTGTGTCCCAGTAGCAGCCACCCACAGATTATCCCTTTTGGGGGGGATTATCCCGATCTGGGGTCTTTTCTGCTGTTTCGTTCACTGATTGAATTTCTCTCCTCTTCGTTGCTCCTGTAAAGCCCAATCGGTTGAATACCTTGCTGTGTGATCTTTCTGTTAAGCCTATCAAAAGGTTCAATATGTATTCTAAGATTCTTCATTAATCTTCATCTTCAACCTTTTCCTATTACTACATGCACCCATCAATACATGTTTAACTTATTCGCTAATCCAGTACCTGAAACCCTTTACTATCGAAAAGGATGTGCTAAGCTTTCAGTACCCAGACAGTGTTTTGATATTTGTTTTGTCTACATTGACTCTACCTATTAGACATGTTTAGTCTGTTTGATCAACTACTTCAAACTGTTGGACATTTACATTATCCCTATTGGTTAAACTGATGAAAACTCCAAGTGGGATCTAAATTGATTTTTGGTTTGCTTCTTTTTGGTTTTTTAGTTCCCATCGGCATGTTTGGAAAATGCTGGCAACATCTGTCAAACAATTTGAAACGCCTGAGGGAGTTTTCATGACTTTGGAAGCAATTCACTTATTTCCATCCTATCTATTGTTATATTTTGTGCTAATATACGACCACCATTTACCAACTGGGTGGGTTTTGAACAACAAAATGAATTGCTGCTGTTGTTATAGATGTTTGTGTTGTTATTGTTGTTATTGCTGTTGTTAGTATTGTTGCAGCTGTTGTTGTCGATGTTTGTGTTGTTATTGTTGTTGTTATTGCTGTTGTTGTCGATGTTTGTGTTGTTAGTGCTGTTATTGCAGCTGTTGTTGTTATAGAAATTTTTTTTTTGTGCTTACAGCTGTTTTAGGTTCTACTCTAATAATTTCTGTTGTGGTAGATTTTGTTTTGGTTGTACTGGAATTTACTTCATCGGCTTTGGCGGGATATTGAACTCAGAACATAACATCCGCTACCCAATGACTTGCATACGCTGGATTACGACATACATAAAATTTTGGCTGTGTACACACAATTAACCTAAGAACAACAAATTTAATTATAAAAATAAATTTGTACTTCCTTGTTTTTTTCTGGGATTATTTTGATAAATTGCAATTTTGCTGCTTGGAAAATGCTCAAAGGAATAAGTTTTGATACAAGTGAAACGTTTACAAACTTTAAAATTTCAATGAAACCAAAGACGCGCTATTGTATTTTAGAAATCTCATTAAGCGATATATTGATCTACATTTATTCGTCTTTTATTAGAATTTATTGATTTTTGTTTCGTTCTAGCCTACAATAATTCCATTTTTTTTTTTTTTCAGATAATAATCTCGGAAATTTTTAAATATTATTAATGAAGTAAAAATTGGTGTGGAGATGGATAGATACCAGCAAGCTATGACCATGAGCAGTTTTCAATTCCCAAGTGAAACTAACTTGCGACGCTAATACTCTTGAGAATGGAGTGAAATCCACCCAGTCTCGTTTCCTTTCACGATAACTATTGCTTTGTGTACAAGACAGAATTGATCTTTTTTTAAAAATAAACTTCTGAAAGTTTTACCACCAAAACATACTCACTCACAAACGCACACACACACGCACACACACACACACACACACACACACACACACACACATATATATATATATATATATATATATATATATATATATATATATATATATATATATATATATATATATACATATATATATACATATACATATATATATACATATATATATATATATATATATATATATATATATATATATATATATATATATATATATATATATATATATATATATATATATATACATAAAACACACACATACAGATAGAGAGAGAGACGAGTGAAAAATGTCTAGAGTGCTTTATGAGAGATCAAAACTAGATTATGTGACGGTGGTACCTGTCTCAGGAAGGTCTGTGCCAGAAGAGGATAGCATTTAATTAAACTACCAAAATCACCGAATCACTTGTAGAATTTCGGTACAGCGAAAACTTACCTTTTTTTCTTTGGCATTCAATATCCTAGTCATTAAATAATTTCTAACATTGATGGAAAACATAGATGGAAACAATTAACTTTACTCTGCTATTTTCTTGGCACACATTATACTCATTTTATTGACCTTACAAAATAAATAGAAACAGTGACTTTAGAAATAGCTAATCTTTAAACTGTAATAAAATATCACAATAGTTACAAATTGTTCGATTTGCTATTTACTGAAAACATCATATTGAAATAATACAAAAACGTCTTTACATTATAGTTCTCTTGAACAAAACAATATTTATTAAATTATATCAATACTTTATTGGAAATTCTATTGTCATTGTATGAACGAGTGGGTTAAACAAGCTTATTTTTTTTGTCAATTAGTTGTTCAGTGTTTCTGAGTTCAAATCTTGACAGAATCGACTTTACTTTTTCTACACTAGGAGCTGATAAGAAGCTGAGAATTCGTGACTGAATTAGATAGATCGTTTCTCTTTCCTTTACGAAAATAACCATGTATATATATATATATATATATATATATATATGAAGGCGTGTGGCTGAGTGGTTAGAGAATTGGATTCGCAATCGTGAGGTTGTGAGTTCGATTCTGGACCAGGCGATGCGTTATGTCCTTGAGCAAGACACTTTATTTCACGTTGCTCCTTCTACCTGGAGTTGCGACCGATAGATAGTATTAGCAATTGGAAAGACCAACGGAAACATTGTTCCCTCGGTCCGATTTGACGAAAGTCGATCGTCTTCCTATATATATATATATATATATAACAATAGGTAAGGTTAAGTATAAACCCCAGAGTATACACAAAGTTATTTACCTCGATACAACACACGTAAATGGGTACCATAAATTTATACCCGTACTCGAGTTTCGGCCACACTTAATGCAGCAAGAGAGCGTACAGCATCCATTGTCTGCATTCATTATGTAATAATCCACAATCGGGGCATGTGGCTTCATCGGTGGTCTTGCCTAATCAATAACAAATCGATCGACAGAGTTCGATTCCAGTCAGTGTTGTCTATAGCAGTAAATGCGACAGGTGACAGAGTAGTAAAGTATTAACTGAATTCCCTACATGTCATCAAAATACCGTCAACCGATTGGCCACTGGTTCAGAAATTTACATGATGGCTAGGAGTCGAGATACTTTGCTTCGGCCCCTCCATAAGTACTCAACCAACATATATTAAGTCAAACTCAAATTAAGTAATGAAAAAATCGGTTATTAGAGAAAATCTGTCTCGAATGGTAGAATAGTTCAATAGAATGGTAGAATCGGCTCTAGTCGCCAAGTACTATGGCAAATGTGGTGCGACAGTAAACAATGGTAGTATCTAAAACCTTTTCGGACATTAAATGGCAACAGGCAATTAGACAGCGATACAGAGTGAGCGCGCTGGTTAGAATTTGAATTCGGGATGTTTCGACCAACCACGTGCGTAAAACCAATCAATAGATCAGTGAGAAAGAGAAACAGAACAGGTATTAGAGTGTACATTAAACAAAACACAATTTAAAAAAGTGAGAAATTGCTCAACTTACTCTCATTGTGAAACTGCGAGTTGGGAGAAAATAATAATAAGAGGTTGACGGGACTAGCATAATGTTTCCCTGCTAGCATCTCTAGGTAAGTTTAAGTATAATTCCCAGAGTAGACACAAATGTATTTGCCTCGATACAACACACGGGATATATATATATATATATATATATATATATATAACGATGGAAATGTGGTAAGGAACCAGGTGGACCATAACGCACCAAAGTACTCAATACTTAGGGTAGTAGAGTGGGTAATAGGAACCAGTAAGACCCCGACGGCTGAGCTCAAGCCGTTTCGACGGATTAGCCGTCGAAACGGCTTGAGCTCAGCCGTCGGGGTCTTACTGGTTCCTATATATATATATATATAACGAAGGAAATGTGGTAAGGAACCAGGTGGACCATAACGCACCAAAGTACTCAATACTTAGGGTAGTAGAGTGGGTAATAGGAATAATCTGACAAGCGATTGCAGTACTCTTAGCAGAGTTTGCAGCCATCATGTATGTATATGTATATATATGTCTATCTCTCTCTCTTTCTCTCTCTCTCTCTATATATATATATATATATATATATATATATATATATATATATAGAGAGAGAGAGAGAGAGAGAGAGAGAGAGAGAGAGAGAGAGGGAGAGAGATATATATTTATATATATTTATATATACATTATGAAGAGAGAAGAAACATTTAGATATAATTAGTAATAAAATGTATCATACCTAAACTGTTCCTAGATTCCTCGACTACGTAGTTTCGTGGCATAAACAAAAACAATACATCATAAAGATATAGAGTCCTTGCGAGGTCTGCCGACTTATCAAGAGGATACCTCATTTTACTAGCTTCAAGAACGCGTCTACACGACGTGAGAAAGAATCCCAAAAGGCGGAGGGGGAGATAGTCACGCGATATAACGGTCGAGAAACAGAGCTAAGCCTCTTATAACCCCGAAGAAAATACCACGGAGGCGGAGGGGGTATTCATATCGAAGCCGTAGAAGAGGTGGTGAAGGAGGCGAGAAGTATGAGTAATGGCAGCTTTCCAGCAGTCACTACACTTCAACGATTACTCGACCAGAGGGAGTTATGAACAATTAAATATATTGTTCATAACTCCCTCTGGTCGAGTAATCTTTGAAGTGTAGTGACTGCTGGAAAGCTGCCATTACTCATACTTCTCTCCTCCTTCACCACCTCTTCTACGGCTTCGATATGAGTACCCCCTCCGCCTCCGTGGTATTTTCTTCGGGGTTATAAGAGGCTTAGCTCTGTTTCTCGACCGTTATATCGCGTGACTATCTCCCCCTCCGCCTTTTGGGATTCTTTCTCACGTCGTGTAGACGCGTTCTTGAAGCTAGTAAAATGAGGTATCCTCTTGATAAGTCGGCAGACCTCGCAAGGACTCTATATCTTTATGATGTATTGTTTTTGTTTATGCCACGAAACTACGTAGTCGAGGAATCTAGGAACAGTTTAGGTATGATACATTTTATTACTAATTATATCTAAATGTTTCTTCTCTCTTCATAATGTATTTTTAACTCTGATACTGGTTCAGTCTAATTCAACCGGATTGGTCTGTCCCAGTCATTCATTGAGCAACATCGGTAAGGTTGGCACCATTAACTCACGGTTGGGTGTGGATGCATTCATGTATATGTGTGTGTCCGCATGTATCTGTGTGTTTCTAAATATATTATATTTATATATATATATATATATATATATATATATATATATATATATATATATATATATATATATATATATATATATATATATATATATATATATATATATATATATATATATATATATGTATGTATATATATATATATATATATATATATATATATATATATATATATATATATATATATATATATATATATATATATATATATATATATATATATATATATATATATACATTATTAAATAAATGGAAACTATATTTATAAAACCATATTTATTTCATTATATATATTTCGGGGATATCATATTAACAATATGCTATGCCTTCCTCAGACAAAATACAATATAAACAGTTTTATAGATAAATATATTCGACATACCGTGACAACACCGACTTGCATTTGAAGAGGTTGAACTGGCAGTGAAAAAATTTTACACAGAGAGAAAGAAAGAGAGAAAAAAGAAAGAAAGACAGAAAACGAAGAAAAGGAAGAAAAAGAATATCAGGCGTACTCTGGCAACTTAAGCTAGATAACGTTAGATATTTGACGGCTTGGAATATAGTCTCAAGAGGGATTCCTTTTAATTCATCCTCTGAGACATGTGACCTCTGCGCAGAGGAGATATTCTTTATACTAAATTCCCTTAATCTACGGACAAATTTATTCAGTTGTTGCAAACATAGATTAAACTCAACGTTTAAATATAAATTTAAATTTAAAATGTAAAATGTAGTATATTTAGTTTGATTTATATTTATATGGGAAACTAGCCGATAAATCTCTGATTCCTTCTTTTTATTCTTTTTTTATTGTTTATTTTTATTTTATTTTTATTTTTATTTTTATTTATTTAAACATTCCTCATGAAAAATTAAGCTACCCTAAAAGCTGATGCTCCAAATATTTTGAATAAACCTTACACTAGATAAACTTCTATATTAAATATAAGAACACATGTAGACCAAATTGGGCATCATAAACTTTTTGAAATGATCTTTGCTAGATGTGATTTGATAGATAATTTTTGGCTTTGTCTGTTTTTCGACTCTGATGCTTATAATGAACTTGGCAATATATTGTCAATTAATTTTGAAGGGTTGATCTTTGTGGTTTATTTTTATTTTTTATTATTGTAGTATTTTCTAATATTTTTTATTTTTATTTTTAATATCTTTAATATGTAAATTTTTTAATATGTAATATTTTTAATATGTAATATTCTTTCGTAATATTTTTTTATTTTTTTATTTTTTTATTTTATTTTTTTTATTTTTTTTATTTTTTTAGTTTTCTATTTTATTATTACTTATTATTATTATTGTTATTTTTTTAGTTTTGTTTCTGATATATATTTTTATTAGTATATTGAAATCTGCTCTCTATTTCTGCTTGATAGATAATCTTGTAGAGTAAAGACAGGAATAATAATACACATATATGTATACTCAAATTTTTATACCACATTGAGAATGTTTTCCGTGAACTTAGAGTTTGCAGAGTTGATCATGTGGATTCACATGGATGTTTCTAGCTATCACATAAACATATGAATTTTTTTTAAAAACTAAACATAAGATAATTAATTTTCACACACTATGGATACTTGTTGAATTCAGGAATACTGATATTTACAATATAGTGGAAGTTTTATAAATACTAATACATTAAAACATAGGGTTTTTACGCCTCGAATATATCTGGCTATTTTTAAATTTTTTCTCTCGCTATTTTTTTCTCTCTCTATATTTTTTTCTCTCTATATATATCTCCCTTACATTAATACTAGAGCTAAATAAATAAATAAATAAATAAATGTATCATTGATACATTTACTCAACTGACCTCCCACTACCTAATTTTCTATATATATATGTATCTATCTCTATTTCCTCTCTCTCTCTATATATATATATATCTTTCTGTTTCTTTACATGAAGTTCTTCTCTTTATCTATCTTTCCATCTCTCTTTTTTGTTCCATGCATTTCTTCTTTTTCTTCCTTTTCTTCGTTTTCTGTCTTTCTTTCTTTTTTCTCTCTTTCTTTCTCTCTGTGTAAAATTTTTTCACTGCCAGTTCAACCTCTTCAAATGCAAGTCGGTGTTGTCACGGTATGTCGAATATATTTATCTATAAAACTGTTTATATTGTATTTTGTCTGAGGAAGGCATAGCATATTGTTAATATGATATCCCCGAAATATATATAATGAAATAAATATGGTTTTATAAATATAGTTTCCATTTATTTAATAATGTAAATATACTCCAAATATTTGTCGAGTGCTTTTATATCAGTTATAAATATTTACTAGTTGTAACCCAACAATTTTAAATATAACTTTCCATATATATATATATATATATATATATATATATATATATATATATATACAAATAAAATATAGAGTTATTAACTCATATTGATACCCTGCATTCGGCTCCCTATCTGGTGAGCTTATAAAATGAGTGTAATTAGGCTATTATTTCTAGCATAACCACTCGCACCACGTATAGCTTTCAACCCACGAGGTAATTTAGCTACTTCCGTGAGTCTCTTGTTAGATGTGTTTTGTTTCATTTAATCTAATCTCTCGGTGACGAAATACCTAAGGATTATTTGTTACAAACAATTTTTTCAGGGCGAAACAGATTAAATCTTTAGTCGGTCAGAGAGATGAAATCGTTATTGATACGGTATATATAGGAAATCTTGTATCTTACTGTATGTTTCAGTTTAAATATATAAAACATTTGTGGTAAAATCTACCCTCGTAATTTTGGACGCACAATTTGGTGTGTTTATTTCTACATATATTAATATATATATATGTGTGTGTGTGTGTATGTGTTATGTATATATATATATATATATATATCGTATATATCGTATATATAGTATATATATATCGTATATATCGTATATATAGTATATATATATATATATATATATATATATATATATATATATATATATATATATATACATATATACATATATATACATATATATATATACACACACGTGCGCACACACACATATATATGTGTGTGTGTGTGTGTGTATAATCCCGTCTTAACTACCATTATTTGATATATATATATATATATGACTGGGGTTGTATATTGAATAATATACGAAATGTTACTTCTTATATATATATTATATATATATATATATATATGTATGTATTTGTTCTCTTCTTGTGTGGAGCTACAGATTATCTTTAGCTAACCGAGTTTATGCTATTGTTTCGATATTCTGTGGTTGTTATTCTGCCTAGCATTGCTAATAGTTCTAAGGAATGTCCTGTACATCGCAACATCCTATACAATATAAGGAAGATTTAGAAGTCGCTCAAAATTTGGGGGGCAGAAAGCTTAGTATTGTTTTAAGAAAGAGCTGTGTGCACTTATGTTCAAGATTTTCCGCTGGAGTATTACCGGTATAATGACGTAGAGAAAATTTTCCAATTTGTCTTCTGTAAAATGTGTCTTCTGTATGAAAAAAACTTATAGTAAAAGGCTGGGGGCGTTACGTAATATAATGTGTAAAATATATTTTAATCTGTTAAAGTTATACATATAATTAAAATAAAATGTTAGCGTTTATTGTAATTAGTTTCAAATTCAATTTGATTAAAACTATAAAGATATCGTGGAGTGGGAATTGAATCTGATCTTTGGTAAATATGGTGACTACTCCAGGTATGTTTCGGTGTTATAACACCCGTTTAACGAAGCAGTCTTTCCAATATTTACCAAAACCTTAGAATAACTCTGAAAATTCTTGGCATGAAAGGCAAGTCAGAAAGCTTTAAAACATGCTCAAAGTTGCTTTCTTTATTAACTGCATACGCCTCTCCAATTTTTTTATCAATTTAGATTTCTAAATTGTCTCCTTTGGTATTCTTGACAAGAACTTTTATTAACGCTAATGATTTTTCTCTCTATACCGACTGCAATACTAATAACGAAAACAATTTTTGGCTCAGTACATTAAGTGCGTTAGTCTTCACTTTATATATATATAACTGACATAATACATATTTGCATACAAACTACTCAATAGTTCTAAGTAATTTCTCATGATGGTCTCAACGGGAAGCGAAACTCATATGAAGCTGCTCGTAGTTTTAAATATGTAGAGAAATACATAAACAAGTCATGTTAACAAATATAAATGTGATGGTTTATATACACATTTCTTGTAGCAACAGGTGAATTCTTTACTATTTGTGTAAAGGTGTTAATGCATAGTGTGCTTTGGTTGCTTAGTGCATGATTATATATCGCGTTAACTTAATACTTTTTGTTAATGTTTTTCGTTTTGACGTTTCATTTTTGAGTTTACAATTAACTTGAACGCAAATAGATCTACACCAAATGCCTTCTATCCACGAACTCAACTCAAACAACTCAAACCATAATTCTACAACCAACTCTAACCAGCTTACACAAAACTATAGCCCAACCTTCACAGTAGAACAGCAAGCAACCTACTCCAATTATTGGTGTGAGGGCGACGGACATCATTTGGCTGCAGCCGTCGTATTACGTAGTTTGTTTATATATATATATATATATATATATATATATATATATATATTGCTTCTCTAACTATATATATATAAAGAATTAGTATATCTACCAACATACTTATACAGAAGTATACTTATGCTAGCAAGATATATAGTGGTTCAATACAAAAATGTAGAACAATTATAAGAAAGACATAAAATAAGTAAATTATAATAATTAACTCAAAATAATTAGTTTCTGAAAGGGGATATACATAGTGTTCAAAACCATGTATTGGTCAGGCTCATGTTTAAGTCGGTTAATGTTGTATATATCCCTAGGGAACGATATTTTATCGACCCGTCAGTGATATGTATATGATATTCTCTCTCTCACCCTCTTTTTTCTCTCTCCCTCTCTCTCTCTCTCTATATATATATATATATATTTATATATATATATATATATATATATATATATATATATATATATATATATATATATATATATATATATATACATATATTGTTATATATATTGTTAAATTGCCAGAAATAATAATAGAACACACTGTTTGGTTGGTTTCGCTTCTGTGTCTTTTATATCTCCATAGTTAATTTATCTGGCAATATATATATATATATATTTCGTTTCTGAATTTGTTTAGCAAGATTCTTTATCTGAAATCGTGTGTTGAAACCGATATTGTTATACTTTGGGAGGGTCATGTTGCCAATAAGAAACACACGCACCAGTTGCTTTCACTTCAATTTATTATAATAAATTTATAAATTTAGGAATTTATAAATTTCTGGTTGTTTGGTTGGTTCCACAACCAGGTAGTTGTTTATATATTGTCAAAGTTCTTTCGTCACATATTCTGTGACATCATCAGTGACTGGGGATTCTTTTCTTTGCTTTTGTGCCTCTCCTTTGTTCTGTCCTACGCCATTTTGTTTCTGTGTGTGTGTTGTGTGCTCAGTCTGCGCATGCGCCACATCCGGGTGTCTGTGTGTGTTTATATTCGTTTATTTATTTGTTTATTTACATGTTACCGGTTGGTTGTTTGTTCTATGTGCGTGTGTGTTTTCATTTTGTCCTTAATTGTAAGTTGTGATGTTGCTGTTCCACTCATATTTTCTATTTAATTTTCGTTGTAATTCTTTTATGTTTATTGCCTCTGTGATTTGTCTAAACATTGCGTCTTTTCTGTGTGTAGATTCTATTTTTATTTCTATCTTCTCTAATTTACCCTTGTTTTATTTTAGCATGTTGGTAGAGTACAGAGGATTCTTTACTATCTTGAAGGTCTCGCCAGTGTTCATTTATCCGTTCCCCTACACTACGAGCTGTCTCACCTATGTACACTATATTTTTGTCTCTACATTGTCCTTCAGAACATCTTATGCTATACACTACATTTCTAGTTTTACAGTTAATATTGGGGCTTATTTTACAGGTTATACATTTCTTATCTATACAGGGGGGGGGGGTGAAAAGGGTATGTCTTGCTAATAAGTGTTTTTATGGAGGTACCTGGTCTTTCTACTATCTTAATATTGAGTTTATGTTTATCTAGGGCCCTTCTAAATTTGTAAGCTAATTCACCTCTAGGGGTTGTATCGATGAACATTACACTCTGGTATTTATTGCTATCATACCATGAGTTTATTCTATTAGCCTTATTCCTAGTTCTTTCTATTCTATTCCAAAATTGGCTCCTATGCAAGAGGCAGGTCCCATTTGTGTCATTATTTACCATTTTTTCCCATTTGGTTCTGGCTCCTCTATACATTCTGATTTTATCTCTCTGATTGTAACCAGAGAACTGCATACGGTGGATGGGGTGTTGTATGTGTCTCTCTAGTTCTTCGGGGTTGCACATGCGGGACACGTTTCTCATCACCCGTACCAAATCCGCAATCAGTATGTTGATTTTGGTATGGTCCGAAACAGCCGAGTTTCGGTGGAATAGATGTTTGGAAGTCATGGGTTTGGCATAATGGGAATGGAGGATTTGTTTTTTGTTATTAATGGTATCTAACCAGAGCTCTGTGTCTAGTACAGGTAATCGATGGTTGGGGTGTTTACTTGGGTAGTCTATAGTAACTCTAATACTCTGGTGGATTGAGTTAGCTATTTGCTGGATGCTTTCCATTGTGTTTTTCTCTAGTTCCTGACTGTTCTCTAGTGGGGGTGTCTTAACTACGATGTTTATATCATCAACGTAGCGGGAGTACATTATCAGGGTTAAGGAGTCTTCTAATTGTTCTTTAAGTTTAGGTTTAAGTCTACTGTCCCACCATACCATGAATAAGTTAGCTATGTCGCCTGCAATGCTAACACCAATGGCTGCTCCCTCCTCTTGGGCATATGTTTTTCCATTAAATTTGAACATATGTTCCTTAAGGGTTAGTTTTATGCTGGCCCCTACCGCATGTGCAATCATTTTCTTCAGTTCATCGTGGTTTTCAGGTGTCCGTATGGCTCTGGTCCACCCGTTCCATCTATCTGTGTGGGTTTTCTTGGCCATTGAGGTAATGGTAGGTGGGCTGCCTCTTTCTGGTCTTGTAGGGCACAGGTTGCTAAGGTCATATGTGTCTAGGTAATTATTACTATAGGTAAGTTTAAGTAGGAGTCCCAGCTCACTGGTATCAATCCCACGGAACTCAACATTGCTCTCACTGGTCATTTCTACGCATTTCTCCACAGCAAAATCCACGTCAATAGATGGATACAGGGACACAACATCCATACTACCTATTATGCAGTTTGTTAGGTCACTAGATCGGTTACTCCCGCCGATTCTGCTGAGGAGGTCCTCCGTGCTGTCACATACATCTGGGGACATTTCAATGATGGGGCGTATGATCAGGGAGAGGAAGTAGGACAGTCTGTAGTTACTAGCAATGTTAGCTCCACAGACTGGCCGTGTTGGTGGTCCCGTGACAGGGTCACTGCCCGTTTTATGGTCTTTTCGAAGCCCATACAACGCCGGCACGTCATTGTTCCAGGCCTGGAAGTTGTTGGAAGTCCTTTTGTTGGGCTGCATTATATTCGTCCACATCACCATATGGGCATTGAGGGCTTTTTCTCTATCCTCATGCTCCTGTGGTGTTACCTCTCTTGTGTTAGTGATGTGGGATTGCATTGCCTGGATGTAGTTTAGCAGGCTGTCAACCGACATTCTGCCAGACTTGTCTGTTGGAAAGCATGCTATCTCTCCATTACGCGAGCACTGCATGAGCTTAAGCAAGCCATTTGCAGATTTTTCTCCCAGTTGCTGGGCCTCCATTCTATTATGCTTCTTGCTATACTGTTCTATAATATTTCTAAGTTCGGATCTAGCTATACTAAATTGTGCTTCTGTTTGTTCATCGACCTCCGACGGCAATTGCGTGCGGCGCATGCGCAGACGGATGTGGAGCATGCGCAGACTGAGCACACAACACACACACAGAAACAAAATGGCGTAGGACAGAACAAAGGAGCGGCACAAAAAACAAAGAAAAGAATCCCCAGTCACTGAAGAGGTCACAGAATGTGTGACGAAAGAACTTTGACAATATATAAACAACTACCTGGTTGTGGAACTAACCAACCAACCAACCAGAAATTTATAAATTCCTAAATTTATAAATTTATTATAATAAATTGAAGTGAAAGCAACTGGTGCGTGTGTTTCTTATTGGCAACATGACCCTCCCAAAGTATAACAATATATATATATATATTTCTCGTAAAGTTATCTTTGTTTTTTTTTGCGATTTCAGTCAAAATTCTTATCACCACACGGACTTCTGAAGTCCACATGCTATGCATACTAATTTCGTCCATCGCCAAAAGTTAAGTATGTGAACACTCAGTGTTGTTCATGATAGCTTTTGGAATATCCGGCTATATTAGATTCCAATTTTGTGCGAGAACACTTGATTAGTTGAAAAAATGAATACGTCATAAAAAAGTGAGGTATTTATATATATGTATATATATATATTTCGTTTCTGAATTTGTTTAGCAAGATTCTTTATCTGAAATCGTGTGTTGAAACCGATATTGTTATACTTTGGGAGGGTCATGTTGCCAATAAGAAACACACGCACGAGTTGCTTTCACTTCAATTTATTATATATTTATAAATTTATAAATTTACAAATCTACAAACCTATAAATTTATAAATTTCTGGTTGGTTGGTTGGTTCCACAACCAGATAGATGTTTATATCTATTGACGTATCCATCAATTGACGTGGATTTTGCTGTGGAGAAATGCGTAGAAATGATCAGCGAGAGCAAGGTTGAGTTCCGTGGGATTGATACCAGTGAGCTGGGACTTCTACTTAAGCTTAACCATAGTAATAGTTACCTAGACACTTATGACCTTAGCAACCTGTGCCCTACAAGACCAGCAAGAGGCAGACCACCTACCATTACCTCAATGGCCAAGAAAACCCACACAGATAGATGGAACGGGTGGACCAGAGCCATACGGACACCCGAAAACCACGATGAACTGAAGAAAATGATTGCACATGCGGTAGGGGCCAGCATAAAATTAACCCTTAAGGAACATATGTTCAAATTTAATGGTAAAACATATGCCCAAGAGGAAGGAGCAGCCATTGGTGTTAGCATTGCAGGCGACATAGCTAACTTATTCATGGTATGGTGGGACAGTAGACTTAAACAAAAACTTAAAGAACAATTAGAAGACAGCTTAACCCTGATAATGTACTCCCGCTACGTAGATGATATAAACATCGTAGTTAAGACACACCCACTAAAGAACAGTCAGGAACTAGAGAAAAACACAATGGAGAGCATCCAGCAAATAGCTAACTCCATCCACCAGAGCATTAGCGTTACTATAGATTACCCAAGTAGACACCCCAACCATCGATTACCTGTACTAGACACAGAGCTCTGGTTAGATACCATTAACAACCAAAAACAAATCCTCCATTCCCATTATGCCAAACAGATGACTTCCAAACATCTGATCCACCGAAACTAGGCCATTTCGGACCATACCAAAATCAACATACTGATTGCGGATTTGGTACGGGTGATGAGAAATGTGTCCCGCATGTGCAACCCCAAAGAACTAGAGAGACACATACAACACTTCATCCACCGTATTCAGTTCTCTGGCTACAATCAGAGAGATAGAATCAGAGTGTATAGAGGAGCCAGAACCAAATGGGAAAAAATGGTAAATAATGACATAAATGGGACCTGCCCCTTGTATAGGAGCAAATTTTGGAATAGAATAGAAAGAACTAGGAACAAGGCCAATAGAATAAACTCATGGTATGATAGCAATAAATACCAGAGTGTAATGTTCATCAATACAACCCCTAGAGGCGAACTAGCCTACAAATTTAGAAGGGCCCTAAATAAACATAAACTCAATATTAAGATAGTAGAAAGACCAGGTACCTCCGTAAAAACACTTATTAGCAAGACATACCCATTCCAAAGACCCTCATGTATAGATAAGAAATGTATAACCTGTAAAATAAGCCCCCATATTAACTGTAAAACTAGAAATGTAGTGTATAGCATAAGATGTACTGAAGGACAATGTAGAAACAAAAATATAGTGTACATAGGTGAGACAGCTCGTAGTATAGGGAACGAATAAATGAACACTGGCGAGACCTTCAAGATAATAAAGAATCATCTGTGCTCTACCAACATGCTAAGATAGAACACAGGGGTAGATTAGAGAACATAGAAATAAAAATAGAATCCACACACAGAAAAGATGCAATGTTTAGGCAAATTACAGAGGCAGTAAGCATAAAAGAATTACAACCAAAATTAAATAGAAAATATGAGTGGAACAGCAACATCACAACTTACAATTAAGGATAAAATGAAAACACACACACACATAGAACAAACAACCAACCAACAATAAATAAATAAATAAATAAACAAATAGATAAATGAACACAAACACACACAGACACCCGGATGTGGCGCATGCGCAAACTGAGCACACAACACACACACAGAAACAAAATGGCGTAGGATAGAAGAAAGGAAAGGCACAGAAACAAAGAAAGGAATCCCCAGTCACTGAAGAGGTCACAGAGTGTGTGACGAAAGGACTATGACTATATATAAACAACTATCTGGTTGTGGAACCAACCAACCAACCAGAAATTTATAAATTTATAGGTTTGTAGATTTGTAAATTTATAAATTTATAAATATATAATAAATTGAAGTGAGAGCAACTGGTGCGTGTGTTTTTTATTGGCAACATGACCCTCCCAAAGTATAACAATATATATATATATATATATATATATATATATATATATATATATATATATATACATATATATATATACATATATACATATACATATATATATATATATATATATATATATATATATATATATATATATATATATATATATATATATATATATATATATATATGAAAGACGTAAAATAAGAAAATTTATATATATATATATATATATATTTATATGAAAGACGTAAAATAAGAAAATTTTTATAATTAAAATTTAACTTACTAAAATTTTCACTCCAACTAATTAGTTTCTGTAAGGGAGTAAATATAGTTACGTAATGTAACTACAGAGAATTCCTTACGTCATCAGGGAGTCTATTCTCAACTAAGTTCCCAGGCAATGCGCGGACACTAGGAACCCATATAAAAATAATAATTCAGTGGATGGAATAAAGCTAGCGGGGACTAAATTCCAGAGCACTGAAAAGAATTCACTGCCTACTGGGTCAGTGGCAAATTCTAAAGAATCAATCACGTGACACTGAGGTCAATCACCGAGGAGTGGGGTGGTATTATGACAAGTGCCTACTACTACTACCATGAACCATGTCAGTAAATTTTGGCAAGTTTTACTCAACAAATAATTTGGAGATAAATATAGAGAATTAGTATATCTACCAACATATGTATACAGATGTATACCCATGCCAGCAAATATATATGTTATCTCTTAGTACCTTTGTGGTTCTATGCAGGGGGATGCAGAACAATTATATGAACGACGTAAAATAAGAAAATTTTAAAAATTAAAAATTAACTTACTTACTAAAATTTTCACTCCAACTAATTAGTTTCTGTAAGGGAGTAAATATAGTTACGTAATGTAACTACAGAGAATTCTTTACGTCATCAGGGAGTCTATTCTCAGCTAAGTTCCCAAAAGAACCACAAAGGTACTAATACATAACATATATATTTGCTGGCATGGGTATACATCTGTATACATATGTTGGTAGATATACTAATTCTCTCTCTCTCTATATATATATATATATATATATATATATGATGGGCAAGACAGTTTATTTCACATTGCTCCAATTAATGAGTTGCGATTTACCAAGCTCTATCGGCCGTTGCCTTTCCTTTGGACAACACTGATGGCGTGGTTGTGGATCTGTATGCAGTTGTGGCTAGCTGCATATATTCTAGCCATTAGAAAAAGCAAAAATGAATGCTCTGTGTGGGGAGGAGGCGTGTGCGTGTGTGAACAGCTGAAAACATCTCAGGTATTACTCTGTGACCTCGAGATTTTTCTTATACACATGTGTATGTATATATAAATACATGTATGTATGTGAGTGTGTTGTACTTTCAAGCATATTTTCACCAAGTATGCGAGTGTCCCTGTTTTGTTTAATGTTCGTTTATGTTGAATAATTTAACGAGAGAAATAAAATAAGTGTCAGGTTTGAATAAAATCACTATTGGTATCGATATGATCGCACGAATCCTTGCATTGCCGCAGCTGAATGACTGAAGCAAGAAAAAAGTTAAAAGATATACATATTGTGGGAGAGGTAAGAACGAGAGAGATAGGAGGAATAATTTAATGGAGGGTATAACTCTAATTTTGTAATTATAAACCTCGCTCTGAAAACCTCAGCGTTTTGTTTATTCTATTCGAACATAGAAAAATATATAGCTATGTACGAAATTTATCTCAGATTCTCTAATGTATGATATGCTGTGTATAAATATTTGTGTGTGTATGTGTATGCGTATGTGTATGTGTATACGCATATTTTGTGTATACACATATGTATGTATGCATATGTGCGTGTGTGTGTGCATTAACATACACAGATCTAGCCCCATTTTATTTAATCAAGTATCATTTATTTTAAAAGATATATAGAAATTAGCGTCTAACTGTTGCTTTGATCACTCCATCAAAACTGTGGGTTTTTGATAATGTGTATTCGTATTTATTTAAGGTTTTGTTTTATTTTGGTGTTTAGATTTGGGTCTCAAAGTCGTCGTGGTTCGACATACAGAACTTAGTCAATTTGCCCTCAAATTTCACCCTACCGTATTATATAAGGCATAATGTAATCCTAAATGTATCCCTTAAAAGGACTGCGTGGTCACAGTGTAATGGGAGATCTGGTCGATTGAGACTGACTTGGAACTAAACAACAAGAAAATCAAAGACATCAACAAAGATGTAGTGTTTTTAAGGTGCCAAAATAAATAATTGTTACCGGGAGTCTTCATAATTAATATAAATTAATATAAATTAATATCAAAATGATAATTGTTATCTTGGTATCAAAAGCCAGCTACGAGTTCGCTCATGAATTTTAATGATGTTGCAGCTTCAGTCGAGTTATAAGATATATATATTAGATTTAGATTTCATTAAAATATGTAAACAACTTGTTAAGTAATTATATTCGCAATCACATGGTTTCAGCCTTCGATCCCACTACGTGACACTTCTATTTGTGGTAACTTACATTACAAGCCCTATCTAAATGATTCGTACAGCTAGTTTCAACTGATTCTCTACGTTCACGGGCAATTGGCTTATTCATAAAAGCTATGAAACCTGAAATATTCTCGACAGCTAAGTAACCCAAAAGTGAACTGACATAAAACATATATATGTAACGACTCGATTCTCCTGATGGAGTCGTAGGGATGCCATAGGGACATATGTCTGTGGCACATTAAACCAGGCGGTGCCCATCCCTCTCCACGTCTAAACACAGCCGTTTCCTTTCAGAGAGAAAGAGAAAGGAAGTGAAAAAGAATTATAAAGAATGAATCAACTCTAGTACTAGATTGGTATTTTATCAGCCTCGAAAGAAAGAAAGACAAAATTCTCAAAACATAATGTAACCCCATATTATAGGCTTGAACTAACGATTTCTTATCCATTCTACTACCCTCACCGCTGCGTATGTATTAAGAATCAAACATTTAGAGTTATTTATTATAATATTAATATTTATTTCTGTTTTAAGCGAAATTGAAGATTCGATCTCGACTTTAAGTGATTATACAAGGAACAAATAATATAAGTCAAGCAGCTAGATGAACTTTGTTGTCGTCGAAGTGTGATATTTCTACAGGGCATCGTAAAGTAACATTACACCATGACAACCGGATTTACTGCAATCAATAAATTCCGACATTTTCAACTTAGTGTTTCAAGTTTAACGTTGGTGACGGCAAATTTATTTTATTTGTGTGCTTGCCTACCATTGAGAATATTCAGTGAATCTATTAACGCATATGGTGTATTTATAGAAACATATATATATATATATGTGGTAAATTTCACTTTTCGTTGGTAAACTAAAACTTATGGAGGGGTTATATAACTGTCTGTTTTTTCCTAACATATTGATATATATATATATATATATGTATATATATATATAGAGAGAGAGGGGGGGTGCGTGTGTGTATTATTTTACTGGTTTCAATCATTAGACTGGGGTCATGTTGGAGCATCACTTTCTTGATTTACTCGATCATATCAATCTCTAATAGTTATTCCTTTCAATTCTCGTACTTATTTTATCGATTATCTTTTTGTCGAAACGCTTGAATTACGACAAATAAACAGACACAGACGCAAACATAAACACAGACATACACACACATATATGTATGTATGTATGTATGTTTGTATATATATATATATGTGTGTGTGTGTGTATATATATATATGTATGTATGTGTATATATATATATATATATATATATATATATATATATATATATATATATATTCAGAGAGAGAGAAGGGCAGACAGAGTGAGGGAGTGTATATGTATTCATATACAAAACATACACAGAATGTTTTATTTATAAAATCTATAAGTTATGAACTTCAATATACCATAGTAAGCCATATTGATGAATAATCATAATCATGAATTATGTATATAATATTCTTACGTGGATATTGGGTTAACTGCAATACGACCACAGCGATAATATGTGTATGCTTATTACACAAACATATTGTCTATCAGTTCCTCACGACTCCAAAGTCCTATACGGTCTGTTAGTGATTTTATATATATATATATATATATATATATATATATATATATATATATATATATATATATATATATATATATATATATATATATATATATATATATCGAATGTAGAAAAGTAACGCACGTGTTGATATATATAAAAACAAAGAGTAGAAAGGATAAAGATTTTTTCAGTAGAAAATATTGAGGAGCTTTTTTCACTGAAGTATCAAAACATTAATTTATTTACAATACCGGTTTCAGCATTATATGCAATGTCAATTGCGGATATGCTGAATATTGTTGAATTTTCACATACATGTTAATTCAGAGAAAAGAGTTCATTTCTCTGTCCATCCTTCTCTGTTAATAGCTATTGATAATTCACTGGAAAAATCTTTTTTTCCTTTCTACTCTTTGTTTGTATATATATATATATATATATATATATATATATATATATATATATATATATATATATATATATATATATATATATATATGTATATATGTATCCCAGTACAACCTGTCTCATGGTCGGGTCGTTGGCGACTAAACTGGCAACCCAACCAAGGTTTCTTGGTGAGGAGGGTGACTTTGGACATCCTGCAGGACTAAAAACAAAACCTGTCAAAGGGCAACGGAGCTCTTAAGAGTCAATGGCCATTCAAAATCACCGGGAGAGATGACCCCTTAGCCTTTGTCAAGGCAGAATTCTAGGAGAAGGAAAACTCTGATATAACACCTGCAACCCTGATGGTATCCAATGATGTTGACTTGTTCTTCTTTTTGGTAAATATCATCTTGGTTAAGAGAGTGGGACTGGGTTTGTGCAGTGCCTTTGCTCACTATAAAAGCTTCACGGCACAGGCATTGCTTTATATCTGGAGATCTCTCTGCACTTGTCATCACATGGTTCCATGGGCCCTGCACTATGTGTCAGTAATTGTCACAAGTGTAGTGTATGTACCAGAGTTTTCAAGTCGCTGGCTGGACTAAAAAGTCACACTCCTTCAGCGCATCGGTAGGGGTTCTCCTACATGGATATAAAGTAGTGGCCGTACTCGAAAACGAGTTGGCAGCCACTATATATATATATAGATATATATATATTTATTTATGTAATAAACAACATAAGATAATTATTTCTAAGAAATAATTATCTTATGTTGTTTATTACTTAACTATTAAGCTCTGTAACCTACATAGAGCACTCTTTTTTCCTGGACCTTTCCGACGGAATTACTTCAATTATATATATATATATATATATATATATATATATATATATATATATATATATATATATATATATATATATACATATATATATATATATATATATATATATATATATATATATATATATATATATATATATATATATATATATATATATTTCGTTTCTGAATTTGTTTAGCAAGATTCTTTATCTGTAAACGTGTGTTGAAACCAATATTGTTATACTTGGGGAGGGTCATGTTGCCAATAAGAAACACACGCACCAGTTGCTTTCACTTCAATTTATTATAATAAATTTATAAATTTAGGAATTTATAAATTTCCGGTTGGTTGGTTGGTTCCACAACCAGATGGTTGTTTATATATTGTCAAAGTTCTTTCGTCACACATTCTGTGACCTCTTCAGTGACTGGGGATTCTTTTCTTTGTTTTTGTGCCTCTCCTTTGTTCTGTCCTACGCCATCTTGTTTCTGTGTGTGTGTTGTGTGCTCAGTCTGCGCATGCGCCGCATCCGGGTGTCTGTGCGTGTTTATATGCGTTTATTTATTTGTTTATTTACATGTTACAGGTTGGTTGTTTGTTCTATGTGCGTGTGTGTTTTCATTTTGTCCTTAATTGTAAGTTGTGATGTTGCTGTTCCACTCATGTTTTCTATTTAATTTTGGTTGTAATTCTTTTATGTTTATTGCCTCTGTGATTTGTCTAAACATTGCATCTTTTCTGTGTGTAGATTCTATTTTTATTTCTATGTTCTCTAATTTACCCTTATGTTCTATTTTAGCATGTTGGTAAAGTACAGATGATTCTTTACTATCTTGAAGGTCTCGCCAGTGTTCATTTATCCGTTCCCCTACACTACGAGCTGTCTCACTTATGTACACTATATTTTTGTTTCTACATTGTCCTTCAGTACATCTTATGCTATATACTACATTTCTAGTTTTACAGTTAATATGGGGGCTTAATTTACAGGTTATACATTTCTTATCTATACAGGGGGGTCTTTGAAAAGGGTATGTCTTGCTAATAAGTGTTTTTATGGAGGTACCTGGTCTTTCTACTATCTTAATATTGAGTTTATGTTTATCTAGGGCCCTTCTAAATTTGTAAGCTAATTCACCTCTAGGGGTTGTATTGATGAACATTACACTCTGGTATTTATTGCTATCATACCATGAGTTTATTCTATTAGCCTTTTTCCTAGTTCTTGCTATTCTATTCCAAAATTGGCTCCTATACAAGGGGCAAGTCCCATTTGTGTCATTATTTACCATTTTTTCCCATTTGGTTCTGGCTCCTCTATACACTCTGATTTTATCTCTCTGATTGTAACCAGAGAACTGCATACGGTGGATGAAGTGTTGTATGTGTCTCTCTAGTTCTTCGGGGTTGCACATGCGGGACACGTTTCTCATCACCCGTACCAAATCCGCAATCAGTATGTTGATTTTGGTATGGTCCGAACAGCTGAGTTTCTGTGGATCAGATATTTGGAAGTCATGGGTTTGGCATAATGGGAATGGAGGATTTGTTTTTTGTTATTAATGGTATCTAACCAGAGTTCTGTGTCTAGTACAGGTAATCGATGGTTTGGGTGTTAACTTGGGTAGTCTATAGTAACTCTAATACTCTGGTGGATTGAGTTAGCTATTTGCTGGATGCTTTCCATTGTGTTTTTCTCTAGTTCCTGACTGTTCTCTAGTGGGGGTGTCTTAACTACGATGTTTATATCATCAACGTAGCGGGAGTACATTATCAGGGTTAAGGTGTCTTCTAATTGTTCTTTAAGTTTAAGTTTAAGGCTACTGTCCCACCATACCATGAATAAGTTAGCTATGTCGCCTGAAATGCTAACACCAATGGCTGCTCCTTCCTCTTGGGCATATGTTTTTCCATTAAATTTGAACATATGTTCCTTAAGGGTTAATTTTATGCTGGCCCCCACCGCATGTGCAATCATTTTCTTTAGTTCATCGTGGTTTTCGGGTGTCCGTATGGCTCTGGTCCACCCGTTCTATCTATCTGTGTGGGTTTTCTTGTCCATTGAGGTAATGGTAGGTGATCTGCCTCTTGCTGGTCTTGTAGGGCACAGGTTGCTAAGGTCATATGTGTCTAGGTAATTATTACCATAGGTAAGTTTAAGTAGGAGTCCCAGCTCACTGGTATCAATCCCACGGAACTCAACATTGCTCTCACTGGTCATTTCTACGCATTTCTCCACAGCAAAATCCACGTCAATAGATGGATACAGTGAAACAACATCCATACTACCTATTATGCAGTCTGTTAGGTCCCTAGATCGGTTACTCTCGCCGATTCTGCTGAGGAAGTCCTCCGTGCTGTCACATACATCTGGGGATATTTCAATGATGGGGCGTATGATCAGGAAGAGGAAGTAGGACAGTCTGTAGTTACTAGTAATGTTAGCTCCACAGACTGGCCGTGTTGGTGGTCCCGTGACAGGGTCACTGCCCGTTTTATGGTCTTTTCGAAGCCCATACAACGCTGGCACGTCATTGTTCCAGGCCTGGAAGTTGTTGGTAGTCCTTTTGTTGGGCTGCATTATATTTGTCCACATCACCATATGGGCATTGAGGGCTTTTTCTCTATCCTCATGCTCTTGTGGTGTTACTTCTCTTGTGTTAGTGATGTGGGGTTGAATTGCCTGGATGTAGTTTGGCAGACTGTCAACCGACATTCTGCCAGACTTGTCTGTTGGAAAGCATGCTATCTCTCCATTACGCGAGCGCTGCATGAGCTTACGCAAGCCATTTGCAGATTTTTCTCCCTGTTGCTGGGCCTCCATTCTATTATGCTTCTTGCTATACTGTTCTATAATATTTCTAAGTTTAGATCTAGCTATACTAAATTTTGCTTCTGTTTGTTCATCGCCCTGCGACGGCAATTGCGTGCGTTTGTTAAAAGCTAAAGTCGTGGCGTGGACTCGTTGCAGGTCGAACGACTTATCGGAGGGATTATAAAAAGTAGAGTTCCAGGCTGCTGCTTTATGTGTACTAGTGCTATTGTTATTGTTAGTTGTGTTGTTTCTATTTCTATTTCCACCAACAGCCTCATGGTTGTTTCTATGTTTCTAATATTTCCATTATTACTCCTGTCTCTTTCCTCTGGCTCATTGTTATTATTTACTCTATTTTGTGTGTCTGTGTGTTCGTCTTGGTTATTTTCTCTGTCCATAGTCTCCCTTCTCCTTTCAATCCTATTACCTTCCCTTATTTCTGTGCTACTGCCATTACCTGTTTTCTGTGTCTGTGTGTTTGTTAAGATTGTGGTGGTGGTGAGAGGCATTGAATGTGTGTGTGTTGTTGTTGTTGTTGTTGATGTGTGCTGTTGTTGATGTGTGTTGTTGTTGTCTCCGTGCGTGTTATTATTGTTGTGTGTGTTGTTATTGTTGTTTGTGTCTGTGTGTCTGTTGTTGTTTCTGAGTATGTTATTATTGTTGATGTGTGTGTTGTTGTTATTGTTGTTTGTGTCTGTGTGTCTGTTTTTGTTGGGATGTGTGTTGTATATGTGTGTGCGTATGTTGTTACTTTTGTTTTTATTTTTGTTTTTGAGGCTCCAACGTAATTTTGTAAATTATTTTTCTATTTCTTACAAACATCTAATCATATTTACCTTCTTGAATGTCGCATACTTAGGTGGCAGTTGTAATACAGATAATTCATCAGAGTCGACCGTATATATTTGTGTTGTTGTTGTTGAACTCATCTGTTAATGAGATGTCGGCCATATTTATACCGTCAATTTTGTCGGGATATCTATTGGTATTCTCTAAAGTATCTTTAGAGAATAGTTTTATCTGTTTAATCTGTATTTTTATCTGTATCTTTAGAGATTTAGTTTTATCTGTTTAAGCCACTTTAGTTTCTTGTTAAAGTGCTTATCACATTCTTGAACAATGTACTGTTCTTCAGGACGTATAAGGTTTATAAATATTAGTTTTTCTCTTGGTGTGGTGATCTTAGTTATTTCTTGTATTAGGTTACGCTTATGTTTTTCTTGATGACTTAATTCTCTATAGATCTTCTTTTTATGTTTAGAATTAGTGGTCGTTTTAGCCTATCTGCTTGGTTTTATTTTTATTTTTTTTTTGCTTTTTGGTGAACTGTAATCTTCTTACATATATATATATATATATATATATATATATATATATATATATATTTATTTATTCCCCTTTTTCTAACGGCCCATTGTGAGGTGGTCATTTTAACGGCTTCATTCATTCACCGGGCAGAAAGCGACACATCCACATCTACGTGGATTTATATCTAGTAGGTTTGGAAAAGCTATCTGAAGAGCTATATCTTTCCATTGGAAATTCTCTGAATTTCCAATCTTTTGATTAGCGAAACCGTCGGTCATGGCACTAGAAGAGGTAAATATTTAAATCGTATTTTAATTTATTTAAAAGATTGTTTAATGTTTACTTGTTCCGCTCATATTTACAGTTCTGGTATCTCAAATTAGTACCATAGAACAACCACTATTATAGACACCATATATATTTCCGTGGGTACTTGAATATCTATATAATTTATCTCCATATATATTTCCGTGCCTACTTGAATATCTATATCATTTATCTGAATTCTCCTTAATGTTGAGAAAAAAATGTTGTATCATGGTACTATTTCTAGTAACATGAAATATCAACGAGTCTATTATTCCCGGTTTTTTTAACGGCCCATTTGATTTTCACTTTTTAATAATATATCAGACAACTGTGAGTGCAGAGCTGGAAAAATGCCACAAGGTCTTACAACCTAATGTCTCAGCCAGTTATTTCAACGTTAAAAATTCATAGATATCATGCTTGAACCAATCGCAAACATGCGCCATACCAAATTCCAGTCTGGAATTTGCTGTCGAAACGGCAGGAGCTGAGCCATCGGGCCCCGACTCTCTAATATATTTACACTCAACTATCCTATGTATCGAGTTCACTGCTGAATAATTTTGATCTACACACACACACTATAAATATCTATGTATATATATATATATATATATTAAAACAATGAAATTAAACACAAAACTGTTAATTCATAGTAAAACTCATTATTTTACGATCGTTTCTGGGGGGTAGTTCCCTGCATGTTCATTCAATTATTGATCTATGTAAAACATATTACAAAATATCATAGTAAGAAAAAATACATACGTTTTCACTACCTTCTATACATACCCAATATAATAAGAGGAAACCTTTTAGAAACCATAAAAGAAATGTAACATGGTATAACGCTCCATTCAACTTGCAAACTATGGGCCAAATCCCTAAAAAAATGTTTACAATTCTCCATAAACATTTCCCACCTAACCACAAATACCATCAAATCTTAAACAGAAATACAGTAAAATTTTCTTACTCCACATCGAGAAATATAAAACAAAAAATAAGTGCATATAACATCTTTAAATGTAAAAAGGCTCCTTCTACACCACACACAATAGCACACCACACACAAGATAACTATGGTAATACTACAATGCGTAACCAGAATATTACTACATACCCACCCGCTAGATCCGCTCACTCACCTCACCAACAGAATATAGCAAACTACAACCAACTACCATCTTCCTCATCCTTAATAGGGACCAAGATTTACGTACCCAATCTAACTAATAGAGTCCAAAACAACCATGATTCCATAAACCCTGTATCAAGTATTATTTCAACAACTAGCAACAATTCGGACGCAACCACCCTACCGTAAACCCTTCTCTCCCGAATAAAATGGTAAACACAAATACTAGCACTATTATTGAGAATATGGATAGCACATCTGAAACCCTATATGCAAACGGTTGTAACTGTAGAATAAAAGATAATTGCCCCTTAAATGGAAATTGCTTATTTAATAATATAGTATATAAATGTGTAATCACCACTAAGGACTCTAATCAATCCTATATAGGATCAACTTCTAATCCATTTAAATCGAGATTTTATGCACACACCCACAGTTTCAGAAACACAAAATTAGCTAATACCACTTCTTTAGCAGAAGCAGTTAATAATTGTAAAAAGAAGAATATTAAATATAACCTAACTTGGAGGATTCTGAAGAGAGCTATTTCTTATCAGGGCAATAGAAGGGAGTGCGGACTGTGTTCCCAAGAAATTTTAGAAATTACTAAATCGAAGGACACTATTAAATAAAAGACAGGAATTAATTTTAGTTTGTAACCATAAAATTAGGACATTCAAATATTATAAATAAAACTAAACTAATATAGAAAATGATATAAGTGTGAGTATATGTGTGTGTGCAAATGTGTATATCTGTGTATGTATATGTATGTATATGCATAAATGTATGCCTATATATAAACATGTGTGAGTGTACATGTCTATATATTTTTATATTATATTATATATTTTTAGAACAAATTATTCCTCACAACAAAGAAATAACTAACTTTTTAAGATTGTTCTATTCCATTCTACTTGATGTAACACACTAATGTCAGTACCCCTACTCCTCCAACCGTAATCTTCTTTGACCATCAACACTTTTTTATATACAATATGTATAAATTCATTTACACTAGCAACTTTCATTTCTTTTCCTAAAAGACATTTGATACCTATTTATTCATCTACTTTGGCCTATTTACTCATCTACTACCACAAACCTTAAGGATCTATACTGTCCCTTTCCATTCTTGACATTGGTCAATTTCAACCTGGTTATAAAACCTTACTTATTCATATGTATATTTTTTTGTATTCTTCAATAAACAAAACTCATTATTTCTGAAGACGGCGGGTAGTGAAGACGTATGTATTTTTTCTTACTATGATATTTTGTAATATGTTTTACATAGATCAATAATTGAATGAACATGCAGGGAACTACTCCCCAGAAACGATCGTAAAATAATGAGTTTTACTATGAATTAACAGTTTTGTGTTTAATTTCATTTTTTTTTATATTTCTATTTTGACTGTATCCAATATCGTTGAAAATGTTTGTATTTTAAACTTTGCTTCCCGACATCTACATACGGATTACATTGAGTTCTTCATACGGATTAGACCCTACCATTGAGTGGTAGATTTATCTGTATATATATATATATATATATATATATATATATATATATATATATATATATATATATATATATATATATATATATATTTCTATTCCTTATTCTGTTCATAAAGCAATGGGCCATATATTAGTCGTTAATAGTGGTGGTGAGACATAAATATTTGCCAAAATGTTATCATCGCAGTTAACAGTGTGGTATACATGTGGGTATATATGTGTATGTGTGCAAGTTGATGTCATTGTCCAATACAAGATAGCGCTATCTGGATAGAAATATTGAATTATAAAAAGCCTTGGGAATATTGGATATCAAAAGCTGCGTATATAAATATAATGTACCGGTGATTTTATTAACATGCCAATATATATGACAGGTTACATTCGCAGATATCAAAGGGAGATTCGCCTTGAGATCTTACGATAGAATATCCTTGAAAATTCTTCATATTTAGCTCTATATTTAATTGCAAGTGATACTAGTTGACTATGATCATTCATCAAAATACAAATATTCATATCTTTGTTATGGAATATTTAGATTACAGCGTGGATTCTGGGTTAAGTTGCATGGAAAGTACTTTTGTGAATCTGACCTTATATACTTTTCTTTTGACTCCATTTATGAGATAGAGCTAGCATAATACATAGATGATACAGCACCACTACAGGTAATGTTGAGATCGCCTCAATAATTACTCATACTAGCATGAAACCTTATATTTGTATCATCTAAGTAGATTCTAATTTATATTTCACTTATCTCCTCTCGTGTATTATTCTCTCTCTCTCTCTCTCTCTCTCTCTCTCTCTCTCTCTCTCTCTCTCTCTCTCTCTCTCTCTCTCTCTCGTTCATTATCTTTCCCTTTCTTTCCATTAGCGCATTGTAAACATAATAATGGTTTCTGATTTAGGCCTCCAATTTTGTGGGGGTGAGGGAAAGTCGATTAAATCGACCCCAGTGCATTACTGGTACTTTATTTTATCGACCACGTAAGGATGAAAAGCAAAGCTAACCTCGACGGGATTTGAACTCAGAACGTAAAGGGACGTCACTACATGCCGCAAAGCATGTCCGATGCTCTACCAATACTGCTAATCTAGGTTGGGAACATAATGACGTCTAATTTAGGGATAAGGGTAACAATTTTGGTGGGAAGGGAAAGACGAACATATACACCCAGTGCTTGACTGATCCTTTATTTTATCGACCTCGAAATTTGACGTTGGTGGGATTTGATCTCAGAAAATATAAACCCCGAACAAATACTGCTAAGCATAAGAATTGGTGGGAGCATCAACTACCTCCCCTACTTGAAAAAGATCACATCGCAATCTTGTGGAACTTTAGCATCCAAACAGACCGAAAAATAGATGCAAATAGACCTGATATAATACTGAAGGACTTTAAAAAGAGGGTATGCCTGCTAATTGATATGTCCGTTCCAATAGACAAGAATGTATCTATAAAAACATTTGAAAAATTGAGCAAGTATAAGGACCTGGAGATAGAAATTGGAAAAATGTGGAAATTGAGAACTAAAACAATACCAGTGGTTGTGGGCGCTCTAGGAATGATACCTAAGGGGTCTAATGATTACTTATCTCAAATCCCAGGAAACCTGCGTATAGGAGAAATACAAAAGATAGTACTAATGGGAACTACCCATATACTAAGGAAGATTCTGTCAATATAAGTACATCACAAGTCTAAACACCTAAAGATGCATGTGTGAGTATGTTTGTTCTTTCTTGAACATGGTGGACCTTGTTGTCTCTTGAGGTTATTGGTTGTGACTTGGTGATAACTCGTATGAACATAAAGCAAGATAAATGCAGCTGTAATAATAATAATAATAATAATAATAGTAATAATAATAATGCTTTCTTTATTAAACACAAGGGTTTACATAAAGTAGACATTAAGGACAGTACAGGACAATACAGGACGGTACAAATGGGCATTTCTGCGTGTAAAAAAAACAGAGGATGTAATAAAAAATAACAATGAAAAATTCCCCAATAGGGGGGAGACTTCCGAAGGGCATTTGTGGAGAAAGCCCATTAAAAGGCCACAGTGACCCTGACCACCAGGGCAAGTGCCCTCTCCCAGTTTTCCACCTTTAATTTACAGACACATACTCAGAGTAGGCCCATTCACTCGGGCCATACTTGCTTCTCTCACCCATCTTTCAACAAAATGCTGGGAAGAGAGCACTTCCCTCTCTACCCTGATTTTCCTTTCAGATGAAATTTGAAAAAGTTAATCAGGGCATCACCGAAGAGGTAAGTTCACGTCTTCAGCCCTTTCAAACGTGTCCACCATACTATCTCTTTCGCCATGGCCACCAGACAGATAAAAACTGCCTGCCCTTCCCGGCTAAAAGAAGAGGGCGGGGCAATCCTCACGATGGACTCAGCTGATAGCTGGATCCGTCCTACACGTGACAGCAGGTGTTCGACATAAACCCACAAGTCAGCAATGCTCGGACACTGGACGTTTGTGTTAATCGTCCGATAAGACACGGTGCATAGGCGCCGATGCTCCATTTTATTAGGTGGGGGGGTGAAGCTGACCCTGTACCCATCTTTCTTTACCATTCTCTTGGCTTCATTTAATTCATCCTGAGTTACCTCGATTTTTTCGCTTTTCTTGGCTGCTTTGGCAAACGACACATTTGCGGTGGTGTTGATGCTTTTGTTGTTATTCTCATTGCTGTTGTTGCTGTTGTTGTTATTGTTATTTTTAGTTTCAGTTGTGGTGGAGGTGGTGGTGGTGTCAGTGGTGTTCGGCGTGGAAGAGTTGATTCTAGGTGAATCCATTTTGATGTCACGAGATAATAATTTATTTTGGGGGGTTTCTGTTGTCACTGTGGTGGTGGTATCAGTGGTGTTCGTTGTTGTTTTTGACATTGTGGTGGTGGGAGTGGCGGCTTTAACACCTGCAGTTATTGGTAATGGCGGGAAATTCATGTCTTTATGCGGCAATTCTAAATAATTCAGACTGCAATTAATTATATTTTCAGTGGGAACCGTGGCAAGGCATACAATGGTGTTGGTGTTGGTGGTGGTGGAGGAGGGGTGTTGGTCTGTTAAAAACAGTAAATTTGTCGTCCATGTTTTTTTTTCAAAGAAATATTTTGTTTGATAAATAAAAAGTTTACGTTTTGGGCTCAAGGCCCCAATATTTTTTTGTGTCCTTTTCAGAAGGCAATATAAGTGAACTTATAAACACTTAACAACAAAGATTTTCCATAACTGGTAATTTGAAACAACTGAAAACAACAAACCTTTGCAGAGCTCACGATAATACGATTTCCTACGTATGTCGCCAATAATAATAATAATAATGGTTTCTTTATTTATTTATAATAATAATAATAATAATAATAATATCAATGGTCCCTGATTTAGGCACAAGGCCAACAATTTTGGTGGCAGTGAAAAGTCGATTAAATCAACCCCAGTGCATTACTGGTGCTTTATTTTATCGACCCCGTAAGGATGAAAGATAAAGCTACCCTCGGCGGGATTTTAAATCAGAACGTAAAGGGACATAACTATGTCGCTAAGCATGTTATCCGACGCTCTACCTATTCTGTCAATCCACCCTCATAAACAAAATAATTGTTTCTACTTTAGGCACAAGGCCAGCAATTACCCAGTGCATTACTGGTACTTTATTTTATCGACCCCGTAAGGATGAAAGGCAAAGTCAACCTCGGCGGGATTTGAACTCAGATCGTAAAGGGACGTAACTATGCTGGAAAGCATGGCATCCGACCCTCTACTGATACTGCCAATCCACCGCCCATAAACAAAATAATAATACAAAAACATTAATAGAAATTACAAATATATACAACATACAGAAAACAGCACTACTAGGCTCTGCACATACCCAAATCACACGCGGGCGTGCTCGGTAATGTAGTGACAGCACGCAATGAAAATAATGATAAGGATAAGGATAAATCATCTAGATATTATTGTCAAAGTCATTCAAGAGAAGAATTTTCTTCTAACGGACCAGTTAAATCCAGCAGACTACAATATAATTCCTTAACCTTAACAAAAAGATAGGGGAAACTAGAGATATGTAAATATTTGGAAAGAGAAATAGCTAGAATGTGGATATTGAAAACAGAAGCAATCCCCATTATAATAAAATCATTCAATGACCGTGAAAGGTTTATACACTCTCCTGTCATCTTAAAGTCACGTAGGTTGTAGGCAAGTAAAAGTGCCTACAACTCATGTGGCAACACTTCCCTCTTTTACACAATTTCTGCTCAGTAGAATATTCTACATTCCTCGCGGTAACTAAACCTACGAACACTTTTATTGAATACTTGTTGCCATCACAGTTCATTACTAGTTTCCTTGCATTTCAGTTCCTTTGCATCTTTGGAAATGATGTTTAAAGTATGAAGGCAAATACGTAATGAAAACCCACAGGGCTTACACCTACTACATACAGCAAATAGCACTAACAGTTATGAAACGAAAGTACACAATAAAAATATAACTACTGAAAAATAAAATTACTGAATTAATAAAACTACTGAAATATCAATGTTGACTTAGTCATATTATTTGGTGGAATCGAAAAGCAAATAACCCAGAACCTAGTGAACCTAAAGCAATAAATGCTTATACAAAGGATATTAAAGTAACGTTATATAAAAATATAAACGTAATTCTGATTATTCAAGTAAGAAACGTTAAGTTTGCTCTAAAATAAACAACATCAACGAGTAACTCTTATAAACTGTATGTCCAGTTATAACAACACGTAGAAAATATTTCTGAAATATCTAAAAGAAAATATATTAATCTATACAGTAGTGGTTGTCATGTTAAAATTATTGCATACGCCTTTAAGAAAATATATCAGCTTCTCTCTGAATCAAAAGATATAGAAAAAATATGGGAGCTGTCAATATTAAGTGACATACACAAAGAAGATTTACAGATTTGAATTGGCAAAAATGTATTACAATATTCTAAAAAATATAATATTAAGGAGAAAACCTTTTGGATATAAAATATAAAACAAATCAAACTAAAATTAATCCCCTAAATTAAAAAAACATAAACGTCTGTTTAAACCGAAATGAATATTTAGAGAATAGATAGATTATTATACAGGAAACAGATCCTAACATGGAGGTTGGAACGTATAACTATTTAGAAAGATATAGAAAATATGCTGGACTGACGAGCCATAGGCCTACCTGGTGTTGGATGAAGATAGACATTTTTAATCGATTAAAAGAGAATAATCAAGTGATTGAATTAATTAAATTATTAATTTACTGAACGCTTGGAAATTTTCAAGAATCTTGTGAATTGAATTTGTAGTTAAAGAATTTAGAATACAATTTTCTTAAAGAGAGGTTAACATTAACTAGAAATAATTGTTTCTCCAGAAATAATTGTTTCTACTTTAGGCACAAGGCCAGCAATCACCCAGTGCATTACTGGTACTTTATTTTATCGACCCCGTAAGGATGAAAGGCAAAGTCAACCTCGGCGGGATTTGAACTCGGATCGTAAAGGGACGTAACTATGCTGGAAAGCATGGCGCCCGACCCTCTACCGATACTGCCAATCCAATGATTTCTACTTTAGACACAAGGCCAACAATTTAGGGGAGGGGAAAGTCGATTAAATCGACCCTAGTGTGTGACTGGTACTTTATTTTATCGACCCCGTAAGGATGAAAGGCAAAGCTAACTTCGGATTAATTCAAGACAGCTTCTGCGTTGTCGCTCAATTTGTTAGAAATAGTAAACAAATCTGCCTTAAATCACGATCAATTGCGTAAAAATGAAATGGCATATTTTATATCGCAATGAAATGTGGGCCTGGATACACTATACCAGAAAAAAAAATCGGAGTTATCACGATTGGAACATAGATCTGCTCAATTGAAGCCTATCTGACTATCAAAAGATATCTGATGGTGCTCTTCGGATATTTAAGAAAACAAACCATATATAATATAAAACGAAAAATCAGTGATGCATCTGAACTCAATTTATTGTGTGTTACAATTGTTTCATAGGCCGACAGCTCGAGACACGATCATTGTGTGGATCTGTCTGATTCTGGATTTGCAGGTTCGTCGAACACTTCTAATAACTTCGGATCAAATTTTCTCACTGGGGTGTTAGCGTAAAAAAAAACATCCTTTTCGCTCGTCCTGCTATTGGCTGTTGTTTTTCTACGTCATCATAAATTTTGACCTACAGGTACTGTCAAACTGACCATCAGCTGTCCTTTTTCCTGCCACACTTCAATGAATCCATGCTGGGTTTGGTAGTTCACACGTCCATGCGCGCACTCGCACATATATATGTATACACACACCCACATACACACACATACACACGCACACAATCATATAAACAACATCCGTACGCATATACTCCCGCTATACATACGCACACAAAGAGAACCCATAAAACTATAGACATTCGAGTCCACAGACGCCTGCCTACATGCCCACGTACATTAGCTCACACACACACACGCACACACACACATGCATACGCGTATATCTACTCGTATACACAAACACGTACAGACATATACATAGACACGCATACGCACATACACACACGTGTCCATATACCCAGGCACAAAAACAGACTCGCTCGCAAATACACATATATATGTGTATATATATATATATATATATATACATATATATACACACACAAATAAGCCCTTACCCTACAGTGGGTGCACGTACACACACATACACACACTGGCTCATATACACTCTTACAAATATGCGCCTATTACCTACAGGGCCACGCACGTCTACAAAGATACATACATACATACATACATACATATATCTGTCTATACACAAATATGATATACACACAAAGTCATATAAAGCTACACAATGGGTTATACAAAGGGTCATACATGAAAGGATGCATCTTGTTATACACATGCAGAAATATAAACAATATAACCATATACATACATCCATACACATACATACATACATATATATATATATATACACACATATACACACACACACACATATGTACATACACACACATGCATACGCATATATAAAAATATACATATAAAGGGTCATACATTAAAGGATGTATCTTTTAGTAAACATGCACATATATAAACAATATAACCATATACATACATCCATACACATTCATACTCACTTACTTTAATTTTCAGCTGTTTGCTGAAAATTAAAGTAAGTGAGTCTGTCACTACTCTAAAACAATAGCATAAGGTCTTCGAAATGCTTTTAATTAAGCATACAGTGTATTGCAAAATACACTGTATATACATTCATATATATATATGTATGTATGTATGTATGTGTATGGATGTATGTATATGGTTATATTGTTTATATTTCTGCATGTGTATAACAAGATACATCCTTTCATGTATGACCCTTTGTATAACCCATTGTGTAGCTTTATATGACTTTACATGTATATCATATTTGTGTATAGACAGATATATGTATGTATGTATGTATGTATGTATCTTTGTAGACGTGCGTGGGCCTGTAGGTAATAGGCGCATATTTGTAAGAGTGTATATGAGTCAGTGTGTGTGTACGTGCACCTACTGTAGGGTAAGGGCTTGTTTGTGTGTGTATATATATGTATATATATATATACACACATATATATGTGTGTTTGCGAGCGAGTCTGTTTTTGTGCCTGTATATATGGACACGTGTGTGTATGTGCGTGTGCGTGTCTATGTATATGTCTGTACGTGTGTGTGTATACGAGTAGATATACGCGTATGCATGTGTGTGCGTTTGTGTGTGTCTGTGTGAGTTAATGTACGTGGACATGTAGGCAGGCGTCTGTGGACGCGTATGTCTATAGTTTTATGGGTTCTCTTTGGGTGCGTATGTATTGCGGGAGTATATGCGTACGGATGTTGTTATTTATATGATTGTGTGTATGTGTGTGTGTGGGGGGGGGGGGTATATATATATATATATGTGTGTGTGTGTGTGTGTGTGTGTGCGCGCATGGACGTGTGACCTACCAAACCCAGCAGGGATTCATTGAAGTGTGGCAGGAAAAAGGACAGCTGATGGTCAGTTTGACAGTACCTGTTGGTCAAAATTTATGATGACGTAGAAAAACAACAGCCAATAGCAGGACGAGCGATTTTTTTTACGCTAACACCCCAGTGAGAAAATTTGATCCGAAGTTATTAGAAGTGTTCGACGAACCTGCAAATCCAGAATCAGACAGATCCACACAATGATCGTGTCTCGAGCTGTCGGCCTATGAAACAATTGTAACACACAATAAATTGAGTTCAGATGCATCACTGATTTTTCGTTTTATATTATATCACACTCTGCTCTGTAAAAACTTAGAGTGCTCAACCGGCATACCGCCTATGGAAGCTTCTTAGCTACCATCACACACACACACACACACACACACACACACATATATATATATATATATATATATATATATATATATATATATATATATATATATATCGCTTTAATATTAAATGGTTATGTCAGGCGTCACATCAAATAATGGAAAATAATTATGTTGTTTTAAAATATTGTAGGAAATAGATATTTTGAACACGTCACAACATTTGTTAGAAAGGAAAGTTTTCAATTCTTTACTTATTTCCTCTCTTTTTCTAGGAATGGCGCCATTAAATTGATTTATTGAAACAAGCTATATATTAGCAATAGTTGCTATGTCGAACTGATCAATGTTATTTGCAACATATGAATCTAGTCAGATCCGATGGATGATATCATATACCATTTTATATGTATCTCAATGTTCTCAAATATCAGTCTATAGAAATTGATGCGTATATCTGCGGTACTTTGTAATCACATATATGTCGGCATCTTCAAGATCAATTCATGCCAAGTCCTTGTTATCTCAGGGATGTTATCGAGATACACAAAAGAAATGTTATTTAGATATTCAAGGTTTTGGTGAGAAAAAACCCTGCCACGTTATATTATCAGATTAACCCCCAAACCTAACAAGCAAGTCCAATAGAAGACAGGATTCCAATATCTTGTCCATAAATTCTCAATAAAGAGACCTCACATTTCTGACAAATAACCTCTGACATTTTCACTATCACTGATATACATCGTCTTGTCGTGATGTGGATAACCTCGTCACTTTTATTCGTACTACAACAGAGTTGGATGGAAACTAGAAAGAAAAGGAGAATATTTATATATGTACACTTACACATACATATGCCATTGGATACGCATGATTCTGTGCGCATGTCTGCGCATGCGTCTTTATACATAGAATTATTTGCATTCGATTGCTCCTCACGGATCGTTGGAGTCAATAGTCTGGCAACAGTTAATAATCCATAGAAAATTGCTTCTTAATAGTTTATTGTTTTTCTCTTAGCATATATATCTTGTTTCTCATTCATCATTTTGACACATTGCCTGCACAGTTTGAATCTCACAGCGAAAGTTAGTTTTGTTAGTAGAAATACAGAATACTCTTTCAAATAAACAAGCTTTACGTTGTCTTTAGTCTCTTAAGATATACGATGCTTTCATTCCCATGGAGTCGGAAATAAGCAAATGGAAATTAGTTACTATTCATCCTACGATGATTATGATTACTGAACTCACTGGATTAGATTATAACCATTGGCTTCGAGGAAGCTATGAAATTTATGCGCATACATTAAGTTATACTGACTTGTACCGGCTTAGACACACATATACTGGTTTTGAAAAATGAGATTCGGTTTGAAAAATGAGATTGTGTGATGAAAATGTCATCATCAATTACACAAGTAAAATGAATTAGTTCCACCCAAGGATCAAAACCGAATTGTGAATTATTTTTGACGAATGTTTAACTCATCCCTGCTATGATAACCATATATTTCGACATCAGCAAATGAGAGACCTCTAGTGGTGTTGGCGTTTATAGGGTTGGCGTTTAGGTTCAACGCAACACTGATTAAGCAGGTCCATGTTGAATGTCATTTCAGTTGGGGCCATTCATCTTAGTTTTAGACATGATGCACCTGTCCTTCCTGGTTTATGACAATGGAGGTGTAAATTTGGAAAGATTTGACTGCTATTTCTTGCAGGTCAAAAACACGTTGAAACGCCCTTGGTGGCTCAATCTATGTTGGGACTACATCCTATGTGTAATCTTAAAATTTATAAATGTAAACTGCAAAATGACATATATGTACATTAGTTCACATTCACGCTTATATATATATAAGCGTGAACCTAATATAATTGTGTAATTTTGCTTCATGTAATGTATCAATTCATCAAATATATATACATATATATACATATACATCTCTCTCTCTCTCTCTCTCTCTCTCTCTCTCTCTCTCTCTCTCTCTCTCTCTCTCTCTCTCTCTCTCTCTCTCTCTCTCTTTCTCTCTTTATTTATATATATATATATATATATATATATATATATATTATTTGTAGAGATTAAAGATTAAGCAAAGAATCTATATTATTTTATGTATATTTTATATATATAATCCTTATCGAGCCCTCTTCGGATTTTAGTCTTCATAATTATTATTACTATATATATATATGAAAATATGTCAGCCAATTGCAGATAATTATAAATAATGCAGATAATTATAAATAATGGTTGAATAAGCCGGGTAATTTACATCTGGAAACAAAAAAGAGTGGACAAACTCAGGCATCTCAGTCCACTTGTTGCGTTTCCATGGGAACTTTATCTGACTTATTCAACTTTCATCTATAGTTATCTGCACTGTGGCTAACGTATTTTGAATTTTCAAGTTTTCAAAGTACTTCGTAAATTAACCAAATATTTGTGCGTGGGGGGGGGGGGTGTCTTTGTGCGCTCGGTAACATGTAAAGTGTGCTCAATGTTAGCAGGATAACACTCTCAAAGCACAAATATATACATTGTTATATTTTTGTCGTGGTCATACTGCCATTAATAATCACACAGACTGGTTATACTTCACTTAATTTTTATTAATCAATTAGATAACTATTTAAATAATCGTTTGATTAACTGATTTGCCAACGTTCTTTCGTCACAATCTGCGACCTTATTGATGACTGTGATCCCCGTGCACCTCCCTAACGATAATCAAACCGAGATAAGCACAGGGCTGATGAGCCAGGCTGGAGACAAATGTTTAACTTTTTTTTTCTCATAAGATACACTTTGACGCAATTATCCATTCACGCATGCACATACAATAATAGACATGCCTATAAGCATACATATACATATATGCAAACATGTATACATACATATATTATTGTGTGGGGGGGGGGCGTGTGTGTGTGTGTGTACGCGCGTGTGTGTGTGTGTCTTTGCTTTATTTTATGTTCGGTTATGATTGTGGTTAATCGTACTTTATGTACGTCGATGTTTAGTATCAGTAATAAGTGGTGATGGCGTTGCTGTTATTCCGGTCATATTTTCTATTGAGAGAACGGCTAGGTGAATGAGTAGGTTCTACTTCTGTCTCTTGTATATTGGTATAGCCACTTTGATCGTCTTTACTATGTGTTGTACCTCATACTGCAAACTTTTCATAACATAATATCATTCAACTAATCAATATATTTTAGTGTAACTTTCTTCAAGTCTATTAATGCAAGTAACGTGTCAGCCCACCTCGTGGTCCTAGCGGTGTAGATGGAGAAAGCATTGCTCCCAGAGGATGGTGAGGAAGACGGACTGGAACAGCCACTCCACCTCACAGGGCTTGCACTCGTGAGTAGTCAATTCTGCCGGAAGTCTCCACAACCAAGTTAAAGAATAATGATTGACTGAGCAAGTTGAAATGGGATCGAGCAGCTTCGCAAGCGATATAAATGAAGTAAATTTAACACTGACATTCTTAAAAAAAAAAACTAATAAAATAAGAACATTGTTTTCCTGCTGTCATACCATTGAGTATATTGGGTTCGAACCTTTTTGAGCACCCACCCTTGTATGTATGTATGTATGTTCTTCTGGTTTTATAATTTCACAAAGTTTTACCAATAGGGAGAGAGTCGGTTTCTAACATAGACACAAGACTCTCTCATTGGAATTTACACATCAACTTCGTAGATTATGTATGCATGTATGTATGTGTATATATGGATGTTATTGTATGTATGGATGTGGATGTTTTGAGTTGTATGTGTGCATGTGTATATGATTTGTATCTGTACATGTGTATATGCAGTTATTAGATGCAAAATATTTGGAATGTTTTACATATTTTTACTGTTCCATTAATGGATTGTACTTGTAATTTCCTAATTAGTTGTGTTCTTTCTGTTACTGTGAAGCCTAGCTTCTCAAGATTTGTATTGAGGCAGTTACTAACATACCCCAGTGCCCCAATAATCACAGGTATAAACTGAAGGTGTAATCAGGGTGGAGTTTCTGCAGATTTCTCATCAGTTCTGCATAAATATTCTCCTTTTCGCTAATCTTTGATATTATATGCTTTCTACTCCCTGTCCCATATCATAATATCTGGTCTGTTATGCCTGCATTTTATTGGGGTTTTTCCTGGAACATTTCACCAGTACTCTTTCATATTATGTACATGGATGTGTTCCACATTGCTGTAGCTTTAAATATGTTTATTATCGGGGCTATCTTTTTTACGGACTGCATTGTACAGTGTTTTGGCCACTACATCATGTCTCATAGGTAGATAGTACCGCGATGACATCTTTGGACAGTTGCTGATGACACGGGTGATATCCTCGATGTTAGTTCTGCAGAGTCTGCACTTGTTATCACATCTAGGTGTTTTGCCTGCATCTCTATCTCTTTTGTGAATCAGGTATTTCCTGATAATCTCCTGTTCTTGGATTGCAAAAGCGTATCCTTCAAAGTGGGAGCCAATATAGCGGTTGTTGGTCCAAGATAGACTAATTTCCTTATCTATACCACTCTCACTCTGGAGCTTCCTGTCACCTCCTCCATCTCTCCTGCTCTCCCCATCTCTCATAATTATATTACCATTCGGCAAATAGGCAGAATCATTAGAACCTTTTGTAGTATTCGTTCCAGCTGTCTGCTGTCTGAGTTCAAATCACACCGGTGTATGTATGTATATATGTATGCATGCATGCATGTGTGTGTGTGTATGTATGTATTTATGTGTGTGTATGTGTGTGTGTATGTGTGTGTAAGAATTATACCCGCCGCTGCTCAAGAAATAGAGCACTAGGTTGGTGGCAAATTTATTGAATGAGAATCATGTTAATTCTGCATGAATTTATTATTTCAAACACAATGTTTATAGTATTTATTACAAAGATGACGGGAATTTTTTGTTACTTCCTGAAATTCAACTTGCATTTCAATAACCTACTATCAAATGAAATGAGAGAGAGAGAGAGAGAGAGAGAGAGAGAGAGAGAGAGAGAGAGAGAGAGAGAGAGAGAGAGAGAGAGAGAGAGAGAGAGAGAGAGAGAGAGAGAGAGAGTAATATGGAAAAAATGAAACTAACCTTCGTATTATTTCTACGAAAGCAGAACTAATAAAAATATGAAAGTAAACCGAAATTCTGAAACTCAATATCTTAACATAATATGAAAAAATAAACAATACACACAACGTATGCATTGTTGAATGTATTTAAAGTAGAATGTAACAATCATGATTCACGAGTATAATTTCATGATTGCTAAAATCATTCCTCCACATATGTTTGTGCAAATATTTGAACAAAACATTGCTATTATATGTATGTGTCTTGTCTATGTGTTCACGAATTGTATTTGTATATACAAGTGCGTGTCTGCTTTTGTGTTTAGTCTTTGCACTTAGTTTTGCAATTATAGGAAAACTAAATTCTATGTTACTTATGGAAGGAACTGAGCTGTAATTTCCAAGTCATCAAACTGATTGTTAGTTTGATCCTAAATTTATTATTTATTTATTTATTTTTAGTCAGACACTTTTATTTACAAGTTAATTAATATCGCTGTACAAATAAATCAGTCACACACACATGTACACCAGGTCCGAACACAGAGGAACCAAACTCCCACTGTCACCTCCTCCATCTCTCCTGCTCTCCCCATCTCTCATAATTATATTACCATTCGGCAAATAGGCAGAATCATTAGAACCTTTTGTAGTATTTGTTCCAGTTCTCTGCTCTCTGAGTTCAAATCACATAGATGTCAACATTGCCTTTCAGGCTTTCGAGGTCGAGAAAAGAGTACCAGTCTAAAACAAGGGTATATTCTTCCTCTACATCTCTTTCTCGTTCCCTCTCTCTTACTTTTTATCCTTCTCTGGAAGAAATCTGGTGGAGGGATGTGTCCCGACCGGCTTAAAGTGCTCAAGAAACGCCGTAGCCACTACAGTACCCCTGTATCATAACATACCATCAACATTCTATCATCATTCTTTTGATCTAGAAAGAAATTTCTTTGCGAGATAAATGCGGTGGTGATTTTGTAACATTTAATAACTTCAAAAGGCTGAATTAGAGAATGACCATGACTTATAAAGTTAGAGTAGAATTAATACCAAATCTAATAAAATCTTTGATAATATTACTGTTCCTACTATTTTGAATTTTGTTTTTATATTATGCTGCAGATTGAGCATATATATGATATTAGATTACTCACTCTGCATTTAGAATATACTATCATAAAGTATATGTAATTCATGTTTGGTTAAATGTCTAAAAAAAAGTCTAAAGTCTGTCTTAAGCCAGAAGGCTCATTTGGCCGGTGCTTATCCCTGTTTCATGGCGTGAAGCGACTGAGAGTACAAGACTCCCCCCTTGACAGGATGCCAGTCCATCGCAGGTTAAACCTCCAGCTATTGCTGGTACTCATTTCCAGCTTAGAATACTGGAGCAACGTGAAATGAAGTGTTTTGCTCAAGAACACAACACGCAGCCCAGGAATCGAACCCACGACATTATGATCGTAAGTCCAACACTCTTACCACTAGGCCACGTGCCTCCACGTTTGGTTAAATGTATGGCAGGATTATTCTTCGTATTCTCTTATTTGAAATTAAGACTAAATACCTTATCTAGACATCCTAATACGATTAACTTCTTCCAAAGTGGGAATGTGATATATCTAGTACGTAACCAACTTCAAACACTATGGAAAATTGGATTAGGCTTTAAGATAATCAAATTAAATGCTAATGCTTTCCCATGGGATGATGATTTCTAAGCTACAACTTACCATCGCTTTACATATATTTTCAAGATCCGTACACTTAAGATGTATAATTAGATGTACCTCGTAGAATTTCTTACAATATCACAAATGTTTAAATGAGTGGACATGACATGTGTTTATGTCGTAACTCTCTATATGTCATGCCTTGACAATGGCATAGTGCTTTTCAGCGGACAAGATACTAAATACACCCACTGTCCCACTTATCCGATACATGATAGATCCAGGGCCTCCGTATGACTTCTGAGACAATGGATCTACCCCAGCAGAGCAGTAGCAGCCAGAAATAATGCAAGCCTCCAGCAGCCAAATAATTTGTTGGCAGCTACAAATGAAAAAATAAAAAACGATCTAATGAGATGCTGCACTTGAAATCGAAAAACGAACAGCAGAAAGTTTTTAAAGAATTAGGTTTATATCTATCAAAGAAACAAGAAGGAAGAGATTCCCATAAGACAGACGTTCATGGAAAGGGACAGCCTCCATGATAAAATAAAAATTAGTAGAAAATGAATCACTCGATTAGAAGCCATAAGAGGAAGAACGAGCAAAACCATTCGGCAGAGCAACGACTATATATGTATTTATAGAATTTATAGAATAAGCGCAAAACTAATGTCCCTACAATGAAAGATGAAAGTTAGCTGCCAAAACAGAACCATGGTAGAAATTCGATCCTGAATTCAATCAAGTAGAGAAAGAACACACCCATAGCTTTTACAGACCAGTGAGATTGGTGCTGTTGACGTTGCACTTATACTGTTGTGCCACAGGGCTTCTGTCAACTTTACTTTTCCATCCCTCTGCAGACAATAAATACCCGAAATATTTTGAAGTCATACCAGTCGACTACAATACCCCCGTTTCTAACAGATTAGTATAGTACTTTATCAAAAGATATTACTGTTTTCTTTTCTTTTTTCGGACAACTTAATGCCAGCTGACGTTTATGTTGCATATCCTTCAATGTGCTGTGGTCGTAGGCAAGTGCAATTGGTCGGCTAACTGCCCATTATTAATCCACCGATAGTGATACCATGTACAAGTTATATACATTATCATACAACCAATTATTATGAAACCAAGGACATAATTTATTCTCATTTTATAGACGCCAGAAAGATGGAAGGCAAAGTAGACCATGACGGAATTTGATTACATAACGTAAAGTGTCGTAACTAAATACAGCAAAACCGTTTGTTCAACGCTCTTATGAACCTTCGAATTCAACGCCTTTTTGAGAAATTGTCGAAAAGATGAATCAATGAATATATGCTAAAGATAGATGTATGGTATGATCAAGTCGTTAGCTTCGCAATCATGAGGTTTCGGGTTCGATACCACTACGTGGCAGCTTGCATAATTGTTTTTTGGTGTTGTTTTTTTTTACCATAATATCGAATCGTCGCAAGCCTTGGGAATAACATAAAGTAGACGGACACTGCGCGGAAACCCGTTGGATTAATTTGCCTGCAATTCAAAGGGCCCAGCCTTTTCACATATTCTAACAAGATTTTGACTGAGAATTACGTTAAGGTTGCACGTGTCTGTGGAAAACTCAGGCACTTTCACTTTGATATAGATCATATAAGTAGTTCAGTTGATCAAACAAATGTCCATCGTCAAAACTGACGGAGAATCCATCATTTATGTAAATATATTGCGTTAAACAGCGATGGATTGACTGTATCGGTAGAACGTCTGACAACATGCTTTGAGGCATATAGGCTCTTTACGCTCTGAGTTCAAATCTGCCGAAGTTAGCTTTGCCTTTCATCCTTTCGGGGTCGATAAAATATAGTACCAGTAACGCACGGAGATCGATTTAATCAATTTCCCCTTCCCTTCAAATTGCTGGCTTTGTGCCAAATGTAGAAACAATTAATTGTATTAAAGTCATTTGATTAACTTTTCTTTAGTCAAACACATCAATCAACGGTGCTTTAGCTACTTTGTATCCGTGATAGGGTTGTTGCATGCAAACTATACTCAAAGTGGAATTTAAACGAAGTACTGCAAGTCAATGAGATAACTATTAATTACACCAGTTCTCCCTTGTACATACTAAATACGGTAACACTCTAGCTATACATCATTTATTTTCCCTGGTTCTTTATAATTTGGATTCTACACTTATTTTTCTGGTGGTGGTTAGGGTGTCACCTACTCAAACAATATTTTTATTTTACCTCCACAGAAAAGTAGATTTTCTCTTTCTAGTAACCAGGGTTTCTCTTTCCGTGTGTGAGTGGGTATCCCCCACCAAGCAAACCTATTATCAATGGTTTTACAGACGTTACCATATTGTCCTTTCGTATATCTATAACTAAATTGTTCAACGTGTCTTTCTTTTTTCTAAATTAAATCTGGGTGATATTTCTAGCAGTTCAAGTGACACCCTTATTAGCTCGTAGTCGTTTGTGGGGAAGGTTCGATGGTACCAGTTTATCAAATACCCAATGATATATTTATAGACAACTAAACCGGTCGATCAAGATTGAAACGCCTTGGCCATAAACATGATGCTGCTCCATGGTATTGTATTCAAAGACGTAATTTGAAGTAAATGTGGCTACTAATTCTTTCAAGTCAAGAAAACGCATAGAGACACCCTCGTGTATACTTGATAGATTAATTGCATTTCTCTTGCGTTAAATTCAAAATATATCAAGTGAAATGAACTTTGAGTTAAATCAAGCTTAGCGTTAAATAATCTCTGACGCCATGCAACGTTTTGTTTTAAATATCTATCCGTCTGTAGCACGTAAAATCGACTTGCTTATAATATTGATGCCTGAAGAATTGATATTATCATTAGAGATTCAGTTTTCACTCGATGTGTGTGATGGAGTATTTTTTGTGAGATCTATGATAACAAAGAAATGGATCAGCGGAAATTAATATTTTTTTCAATGGAATTTATTGATTGCTCGTTTCAAAATGTCTTTGACTTATATCTTATGAAAACAAAATATCGATACCTTGTAGTATGTCATACTAGTGTTGATGATGTTATTTAACTAGCGACCACCTTTGATCCAGCAGATCAATGGTAAAAAAGTAATCAGTCAAACTGCTATCTAGTTTAAGACATTCACTGCGAACTCTAAAATATACTGATTTATTTTATACGGTGAAGAGTGACAGCGCAGGCATGTTGATCGCTTTTTCAATTTAATTCTGTATATTTATAGGTTCTAATAGTTACCACAGTGGAAACTGGTAGGAAGGACTCGATAGGAGCCTCAATGTTGTATTTTGACGGCTAGATATAGCAGCTAAATCTCTTTCAAACCACAAAAGAGTAGATTGTGATTTGGAGAAGATTTTGTTCCTATTTCTTGCAGATTATATATAGAGATACATATGCAAATTTACACATACATATATACATATATATATTATATTATTTATTTATATTCATACATGGAACAAAAACGCTACCTATGGTTTCAAGGCCCAATATTGACCATATCTCCAGAATGTAAGAGGGATTAAAATTGATCATATATATATGTATCCGTATGTGGTTGACGAATGAGATAAATGAGTACTTAATACCGAAGTAGAGTTATATTGTTCATTTATTAAGGCTGAATAGTGAGTTTTTTTACTCTGAAGTTTCGCTTGTTTACCACAGGGTCATCAAATGTGACAAACAGGCGTAACTCCAGAGTAACAAGACACACTATATAGCCTAAATAAATGAATATATATATATGTGTGTTTGTGTGTGTGTGTGTGTGTGTGTGCGCGCAGGCACGCACAGTAATGTCTCTGATAGCGCTCCAGATAAGTCACTAAAAATGCCGCACTAAACTTGACAGCTCTATACGGGGTCAGTGTAATAGAATATAAATAGCACTACCTGCTTTATAAGCTACTTTTACAAATGAAGGTAGTAGACATCGTCAAACGATAAAAAAAAATCCAGAGAAATGCTAGCGCACTTAATAATTTTAGATAATCTCACACATTTTGATTCAAATTTATGGTAAAATTATGGTAGATCTAATATAATAATAGATCTAATAATTTAGATCTAATATAATAATAAAATTATGATCTAATATAATAATAACATTGTGAAACAGGTTAAATTAATCAACTTATTCAACATTCAGTTGAAATGTAGCAATGAGAAATATAACAGAAGAGGGGACATGCTGCGCTTCTTTCTCACACATTGGTTTCTTTTCAAGGAATGCATCTAATGCTATGGGTATATTTATGGTTTCTTTCACGAAGAAATTCCTGTTAGCAAGATAAATCTTAAACCTTGCAGGGTCCTTCTGTGGGTAATTCTCAGTAAACTGGTCCATCATTTTCTTAACCTTGATGATGAAGTTACGCACAAATTCAATAGCAAGAATTCTTTTAGGTATCACTGATTCTACCGTAGGATTATCAGGCTCATTTTGGATGCATTTTTCGGTTATCTCCTGCAGCTCTCCAACAAATAATTTACATTCAGACTATTAACTCTTTGAAATCACTAACATTGATATGTTCCATTCTCCTTTGTTTGGCTAGATCAAAAATATTAATATTGATTACTTCTAGTACTATCCTTCATCAGATACTAGAAAGTTATTACGTTTCTAACCATAGTTTATTCCAAACGCTTCTCATGTAGTTATTTATCGACTTTATCTCTGGTTTCTTCAGTAAAACAACCACATGATGAAAATATATATAAATAATATCAAATTGTTTTGATAGATTGTTTATTTCTGTGATTTATTTCTTCAAGAAACTTTGTAAAAGAGCTATGATTATAGTAGACCTGGACAATAGGAATTACATGCTGGTCCATGGTAGTAGTATTTGGTTTTAGATAAACTAATTTGATAGAAATACATATTTCAGGTGTGGTCAGGAATACAATCAATCACCAGCAACGTATATTCGTCGAAATATTTTTTCAGTGTTAAACGCCAGCATGAAAATTACACTGTGTTAAAATTTCTGTTGTTACCCAAGCCTTCTTGTTTGATTTCAAAATCACAGGTAGATGTACAAATATTTTCCTCGTTGGTCTTCATGTTTCTCAATGACAAACAAACTCTGGATTCAACCTAAAGTCATTTGAAGCATTAGGCCAAATAATAGGGCAATTGGGTGGTGAATTGGCCGAGTCGCTAGAACGTCGACCAGAATACTTTGCGGTATTTGTTTCGGCTCTCTAAGTTCAAATCCCGCATTTCATCCATTCGAGGTCGGGGTAAAAAAGTACCAATCTAGTAAAGGGGCCAATTGTTCCCTCTTTTTCATACTCTCACTCCTTCTCTAGAAGAAATCTGTTGTAATCAGACTTCAACAAAAGATGGACTCGTCCAGAAACGTCCTAGAAACGCCGTATGTCAAACGGTGCCCGGGAGTTTACGTGATTAAGAAAAAGAAGAAGGGAGTAACTGCTCAGTTCCGACCTTGAAACATTTGTTTACTCGAGTTGAAAGTACAAAATTGCATTCTTTTCCAGAAAACACTTGTTTCATCTACCTTAAATACAAGTTAGAAGGAGTAGTTTCCACGCTCGATGATACCGTTACGAACCTAAGACAATTTCCCGGCTGTCTGGGTGTCTGCATTTACAGTTATATTGGACATACTGTCGTGTCGATTATACAACCATTTAAATATTTGAAACCAACTTCTGCTTGTTGTGAAGGCTTCTGAATTACCTCCTTCTTGAAATGCTCCTTGGTTTTGCATTAAAAATTTGTTTAGAGGCATGTTGCATTGCATTTCATCATCCACTTATAGAAGCGAGCATATCTTCCATTTTGTTTCTAACGATTTACTTTTTTCAAGTCATAATTCTTCATTAATGGGTTCAACATTAGCAGGTTGTATTTTGCCCGGATTATTGTAATTGTTATTGTGGCCATATTTAAAGAAATACCCGCATACATTTGACGTTTGTTAGTTCTCAATCACCTAAAGAAATGCAGTTTTATAGCCTTTGCTTTGCTATTTTTTTTTTCAACACATGATGGATAAACGACTGATATTTGTGGGAGTATGCATGAATATGAATCATAATTTCAAAGTTTTCATTAAAATAGTAAGTTGAAACCATTTATTTGGGGAGTGTAGAAGTAAATGCTACTCAAGATATTACTTTTCTCAATATTCCACTGGTGATATAAATAGATATTTACAATTTTCCGTAAAGTATGTGCGAATAATTTTATAGATAACCCAATAAAACCTGTCGGATTGGAATTCGATTAATTGCACGTTTCACATAAACCAAAATATTCAAGAAATTATTTTTACGATTCCTATAGTGGTGTTGCCGATAAATGCGAATTGAAACCGGAATCACATGATTGTAAAGGAAACATCTTAACCATAAGGTTAGCTTTCACGTTGATCCTAACCAAAATGAATCAATATTGGTATATTTTCTGATCTTTATACATGATATAAATTCTTCTAGCGAGAGATTCGCCTGTCTTGCTCTTAATACAACTGGATTTAGAGCTATCTTTATTTGCGTCATATGAAGATATCTAATATATTTTTGTTTTACTTTTGCCATTTGTTATCTTTCGATAGCAAATGAGGACTTTTGTTTAGTGGAATTAATTTTAATATACCGACTTACTGGCATTCTCCATATTTTAGTTCTGCTTTATAATCAATATACCTAATATCACACCAAATTTACTCTTTAGAGTATCAAGAAAAATTTTTTTTTCTAACTATAACTTATTTGGCTTTTTTGTTTCTCTTTCTTTAAAATATCACCTACGATGCTGCGATGTCTTCAATATCAGGATATCAATATTAAGATCTCTGATATTTACCTCATCTAAAGATTACTTAATATAAAGATAGGTTTGATTATTTCCAATGTCAAACATTAGATTACTTATATGCAGGCAGATACATATATACACACATACATATACATACATATACATATACATACACACACATATATATATATATATATATACATACAACACACATATATACATACATACATATATATATACATATATATACATACACACACAAATATATATACAAACATATACACTGAATGAAAATAATGAAGAAAATTTAAATAGTATGAAATGAAATTCATGCCAAGACATATTTATCGTAACATTAAGTGGACTTCATAGTATGATCAACTATATAATACAATCAACTATGTCAAGAAAACTATTTTAAAATTTACTCCATGAATCTATAACCTCATAATTTTATCGTATGCAACAGTATAGTCATGGAAGACTAACTTGCGAGTGGAAAGTAAAGATATCTGCAATTTACAATAATATATTGAGAGTGTTTTGTTTTTCTTTATTTGTTTCTTAATTTATTTGATATAATCGATAATATTGTGGCCTACAAACAGTGTATAGAAGTATCCTATTAAACATTGCTGAATAACATTTCAATAGATTTCGGACATAAAAGTAAGAAACACTTCGGGGGAAAATGAAGAATTAATTTGAATGCCAAGAATGGTTTAGCGAAGATAATATTATTTCTCTACGATTATTATTATTCCAGAATTTCTTAATGGCTATTGAAACAAGGGTGTGTCTGATACTCTTCATTATCTAAAGATAACAATGAAAAGTTAAGGCTTGTTACTCAATTTTTTTTTTTTCACATTGGCGCAAATATGTCCGCAATGTTGTTGTGTTAATGTGTCACATTAAGTGTTTACTTACACAATGTATATATGAATGAGTGTTAACCAGTGTATAATTGTGTATGTGCGTATAACACAATGTAAATGCATGTTCTCATAAATATGTAGCCTGCAGTTGATTGTATGTGATTCTTTGATGAAGGAAACTGTTTGAATGGACAAACCTGTTTGGACAATTTACTTATATTTGTGTATACGTATTTGTGTATGTGTATTTGTGGATCTATATCTGCATTTTTTTTTAGTACGCATATTCATGTTTCTATTGAATTCGTTATTTTATAATCATTTTTTGTTTTCTTATCATTATGCCTTGTAAATTGGTTACCCTTGGGGGCAACAAAGTAATCACTGTTACCTATGAGCTGGCTGTGTGTACAATGCACTGTGGCAATCTATAAAGAGTCACAGGTCGTTTTACTGCCGACTGTTTTGAATAATTAATTATTCATGTCGCCTTGTTTATCGAACATACCTTTCCAATCAAGGTTGATTGAATGCTTTTTACATGGTTCAGTTAACATACTTTATTATAAAGTGATGGAAATATCTTATTATAATAACCATACTAATTTCCCTCGATTTTTTATATATTGATCAGTTCTAATCTTGCCAACTGAGCTGAATGTGCTTCAGTGAGGAGATCTAATTAGATAGAAACATGTCCATTGTTTGTGGAGGCATGTGGCCTAGTGATAATCATAATGTTGTGGGTTCGATTCTTGGACTGGGTTATGTGTTGTGTTCTTGATCAAAACACTTTCCCGTTGCTCCAGTAAACACAGCTGAAAATGAGTATCAGCAATAACTTGGAGTTTAACTCTGCGATGAACTGGCGTCCTGTCCAGGGGAAGTCTTGTACACTCAGTCGTTTCACGTCACGGAAACAGGCGGCTTGATGAGTCTCTCGGTTCGCGACAGACTTTTAATGTGTTTTACACAGCTGCAATATTAATTACATTTTATTGCATTTGTGACTGACTTCGAGCAACATATATCCAAATAATTTGCTACAACCTATCAACAAAGAAGATTCTTTGTAGACGTTTTATATGCTAGAAATAGTAGTCAAACTTCTCTCAAATCACCGACTAAGGTCTTAAAGAAGAGAGAACGAATTAAATAACGTCCTTACAAGTGAATGAATCCGGAAAGTGAAATGAGATCGTAAAAGAGTAAATAAAAGATAAAGAGAGGTTATATGTCTTAATCCGCATGGTGAGAAAATGGGATCCCACGTGTTGGCCTCCCCACAACCCCGGCGGACAGAATGGAGAAGGCGTTTCCCCGGAGAATAGTAAAGGAGATGCGCTGGAAGAATCATTCCAACACGCGAGGCTCACACCTGCAACTGGCTAGCTCACTATGGTAGTGAATAGGGATGTAGCGCTAAGACCAAGGACACCAGAAGTCTTCACTGCCAAGGGTACGACCGCGAACCTGTCGGAGAGCGACCGGTACTTCGAGAGTTTGGCCTCCTCAGCTCGACGTGCAGCAGTACCTGGGCTAGTCGCAGACTGCACCAGGTTGCAATTGGAGAAAGTGTCACTGCAAATGGCATCCCAGACGAGGAGTTTACTACCGCGGAACGGGAAGATGGTCATACCATTTGGCCTTTTGCCGTCCCCTCTGTCCAGCCCCACCGGCTCGAGCTGGGAGGTGAAGCCTGCAGCATCCAAGCCATGCTTTATGACCTCGTTGAGGGCAGCATTGCGTGGAAGGCGGCCGTCACTGTGACGACAGGAAAGCGGTTGGAGGCCGAAAGAGTCCACGGTGGATCCACAACGACATTTATGTGGCTCGCAGATCCGGAGTCCAAGCCTTAAGGAAACGCCGATGCGCTGGCTATCGTTATCCAGCTGCGTGCCAGCGGAGAAGGCGGGCAAGGCATGGAGCCAGGCACCATGGTGGGATTTGGAGGCCGCGAGAAAACAGGCAAGGTGGTGCTGGTTTAGCTAGCACGCGAGCCTGTCTGGTTCATGGGTAAAATATTCCTGATCATAGGTAGGTTCAATTCTAACATCTTTCTTACTAGCCAAACAATTTAAAAGCAAAATTTATTTCAAAAACCGAAATCGTGTGCTTTTATTTTAATCCTTCTTAGAACTTATCCACAAAGCAATGAGACTCTTAAATTCAATAATTTCTACCATAAAAGATCTGATATTCAGGCAATCAATCAAAGAAACCAACTGAACAAAAAGAGAGCCATGGAATTTCCATATGATTGGATATGTTGGATTATGTCGGTGATAGTGATGCTGAATAAGAAGTGGATATATATATCTTGATGAATGAAACTTTTAAATTAATTAAATTACCCAAATTGTGAGATTGTGTGAATGCAACCAAGATTCTTATAAATCAAAACAACAGAGAAAATAGGATATATAATTTAATTATATTATTGATCTATTTCACCACACACTTTTTTTAATGTTTCTATTTATCTGTAATTAAGTTTGAACAAAAACTATAAATATAGTAAAACTAAAGGAAAAGTGAAAACAAATATCATTTGAAAATAGTTTCAAATGATACTTGATGAATTACTTGAGAATAGGGGGTTTTCTTTTTTGTATTTACATAAAATCAAAACTTTGTAATGGTTGCATATATAAGTCAACTGAATCGACTGTATGACTGGTAAATATTTTATTAGCCCCGAAGAGATGAAATTAGTTTAGTCGAATCTAGGGGAATGTTAGACTCAGAACGCTGATGGGTTAAATTATATACAGGATATTTAGTCGAAACACTATTTTCTCTTTTCTTTTTCTTTGTCCTAACATGCACACTCACACACACACACACATACACACATGCACATACACACACGTACATACATACACTTCGAGAAGGCAATATTCTATATCAAGTGATGTTTCCTCAAATGTTTGAGTGTTCCAGTGGAGTCGGCTTGCATCAACCGCAAGTCGATGTCGGGTCCCAATCTTAGTTCACTAGATGTCCAGCTCTTGCACCCCAGCGTGCTTCATCCCAACAACAATTAGTTATGGACGTTAAAGAATGATTTATACGAGAGAGAAATAATACAGTGTGGTGTTCGTACTATTCTTAAGAGACATGAAAGTCAACCCGAATGAGACCAACCTGAAATCAAAACTGAGTTACAAAATTGCTTACGAAAATAACTTCGCCTTACTGACAGCGCTCACCAAACGATAAATATTGGACATATTCTCTTCTATTGATGTGATGTATTGTGGATAAATGTTTCCCATTAGTGATGAGCAGCATCGATTGAGATGTTCAGTTTTTTTTCAAAGTAGTTTTGATTTTAGGTTTAAAACATTTCTCTTGCTGATAAGTTTTGGATTAACTGTGATTGTCACAGTTTCTCATTTAAAACATCTTTAAAAACTAGATTGGTTTTAAAACACGCTAAAGACACTTATGACAACACCTATAGTTTAGATAATAAAGTGGGCGTTAGTACAAATAATGGCGTAAGTAAACTCAGAGATTTATATTAACTAAATGTAATTAAAATCGGAATGCGATGAGAAGTGAACTTTAAATGTACTGTGTTTCAATCTTATTGGATCTCGTCGAAGCATAGTTTAAACTGCACTGCCACGTTTACGATGGAATGAGATATATATAGAACTTTAATGAATAAATATTGAGTGGGGTGACAACTTAAATAAACGACAGCGGAAGAAATACCAATAGTTACCTGCATTGGCTTCAAAATTCCAGTTGTAAGCATTTTAGGAAGTTAAATAAACACAATTACAATTCAGACTAGCATAAGAGTAAATATCTACTAGAAATAACAGTCAAATACCACCTTAAAGCCTTTTTAAAAATGACACGTTGAATAATGTAATCCTGAAAATAAAAAAACCTTTGAAAATAGGTATGTTCCATTGGGTTGGCTTGAGGTTACACAAAAACAAAATTTATAGCAATGTATATATGAATGAGTGTGAACCAGTGTATAATTGTGTATGTGTGTTTAACACAACGTAAATGTATATTCTTATATGTACTCTCCAGTTGATTGTATGCGATTTTTTGATTAAGGAAACTGAATGGGAAAGCCTGTGGAAAAAGCTCAATGTTCTATAATATTGCCAATGCTTTCATACAAAAGCTACCATTCAAAGTATGACTGTCATAGTACTGAATTTATTCTTGTGTATTGTCGAAGGAAACCAGTTTTGTTTTTGTTGCTGTTGTTTTTTTTTTACTGAGCTCTGTTGCTGTAACCAGGAGATTGTTGGACCTTTATATCACCGAGAATCCATAAACGATCAGCTTTCTTGACTCAAAGTGAAAGACCAATAGGCATAGATGTGTTCATTTATTCTAGAAATGTATAAGCAAGAAATGTCAAGCTGGATAGTTATAACACAGCATGAAAAACTCATTAGACTGTTGAGAATTTACCTCTTGTTTTTCAGCACTCGCCATCAATCATCTCAAATGTGACATGAAACGTTGTTGACAACTATGTGAGCGGAGTTAGAATAAAATGAAACATAAAAATAATAAATCAAGCTGAACGAAATAACTTGCACATTGTGCGTAAGGTATCTTTCGAACACTTATTAGCTTAATAGCGTTATAATAACCATTGAAGTGTGGTGCCACTGTGTTGAGTCAAAAGAAAGAAAAAATTCCAATGAAAGTTATCTACAATCCAATTTAGACCAGGAACATTCACATTATTATACAGTGAACTAATTAGTGATGCCTGATTAGAATTTAAACTTTTGACTTATTCATTCAGTCATTTCTTGGAGACTAAATTTCACTCCTTTTTTCTTTTCTTTTAACCTGTTTAAGTACGTCTTTGGAATATTGATTTATTTACTTAAACACAAGACGATAGAAGCTTAAAGAAGGATACTAAAACTGTGTGAATGCCATGCCTTTCTCAAATGTATTAGCAATGTAAGCGAAGTGAAATGACTAGAAACTGCTTTCAAAAGTGGGAACTCATTTCAGCTGGTTATGATGTCGGTGTTGAGTGGGAAGGGGTAAATGAAATAAAATGCTTTCAGTCGGGAAATAAAACTACGTTGTATTTTAGACTGTCAATTAGATTACCTCTCACTCAATACTCTCACCATTATACCTTTTGCCAAGATACCCAGACATTCATATTTTGAGATTTTTTCTAAAGTTCATCTTTCTAAAAGGCAACATTTTCTATAGGGACATTCATATTTTTTTTTTCAACCTTAACTGAGTTTCACTAAAGTAGAAAGATTCACAGTAGTATAGAAATATTTTATTGAATTCAGGTATATTATAAATTAATGACATCGTGTGTTATCGAATAGTTGACATGCAGCAATTTGTTATTCTTTCTAAATTTTATAAACTGCAAATATCTAAAATTATTTTGAGAAAACTGAAATTTGTGTCATAGTAGTCCCGACCATCAAATTTATTTTTGGAGTAAATGAAGGAATTGGTAAAGAAAAAGTATACTTTACAACCAGTAATGCTGGATACTAGAGCTGTATGCTTGGATTGGCAGTATCGGTAGAGCGTCAAACACAATGCTTTGCGGCATAGAGTTATAGCCCTTTACGTTCTGAGTTCAAATCCCGTCGAGGTTAACTTTGGCTTTCATCCTTACGGGTTCGATAAAATAAAGCACCAGTAATGCACTGGAATAATTGCTGGCTTTGTGCCAAAAGTAGAAACAATTATTAGAGCGTCGGACAACATACTTTGTGTCATATAGTTACGGCCCTTTACATCCTGCGTTCAAATCCTGCCGAGGTTAGCTTTGCCTTTCTTCCCTACGAGGTCGATAAAATAAAGTACCAGTAACACACTGTGGTGGATTTAATCGTCCCCCCCCCCCCCTCACAATTGTTGGTCTTGTGCCTAAATCAATAGATTGGCAGAATCAGTAAAGCGGTGAACATAATGTCGTAATGAAGTAGTTCGCCTTACTTTCTGAATTCGAATCCCATTGCGGTTAACTTCACATTTTATACATCCAATGTTAATAAAGTACTAAGGTCGATTTTATCAACTATAGTTTCTTCTTAAATTTGCGACCAGATAAGAAGGCGAGTTGGTTTTCAATTATGGGTTGAAAAGAAGTCGGCTTCCATTCTTCAGAGATGGATAAAATCATGACCTGAGATTGATATAATCGGCAGTTCTCTTCTCAGATTGATCAAAAGCGTTCCATCTCTGACTATTTCATTTCTTATTCTGGCAATGCCTCCATGGCCATTCTCCAATGTGTCTCATTTTAAGACGGTAGGATTAATATTATGGATATTTTAATCACAAATACAAGCGACCGAAATGAGGTTCCTCCAAAGGGTTTTTGGAGTAACGCTACTCGATAGTGCGTAGCTCGGAGATCAGAAAGTCACTCCAGGTAGAAATCACAGCTACCATACTATGGGCATGTGGTCAGAATGTCAGGAAAGAATCGCTGGACAGATTTTACGGGCAAAACCAGCCGGCAGGAGACCCAGGGGTAAACCCCAAGCAGGATGGTTGGATAACATCTATGAGCTTGGCTGGTCTCGCATGGAGATCCAGCCGGATCAGTTGGATACGGTTGCTTATAGTCTTTTTCTTTGACTCCTGAAACCAGTATGTTGTTGTTCTTTGTTTCCAGATAAGCTTTGATCAAATAAATCTATAATCAAATGTCATCACAGCGTCAACCATCTCTTCTTTTTGAGAGAGAGTCTTCATTTATTAAACGATAGAATGTGTGGTTTTATAGAGATTTGACTGTTATTTCTTGCAGTTCGAGTGTTTTCATATATACTCCTTCGTTAATTCTTGAAACTAATATATAATGAAATGTGGTAACTGGAGTTATCTCGGCAATCAAAGATTAAGTGTTTGCTGTCAAATCTGAGAATAAAACAATTGAGCCAAGCAGTCGGATATCAACAAAAAGAACATTCCAATATGAGATGTAGTAGAAGACAAACTGGTTCTCTATCGAAGATGTAATTTTAAATGTAAGATTTGGAATAAAGTAGAATATAAACAACTACCAAAGCCATACTGTGAGGACACGTCTACCTTAAATCTGATTTTCTTCCTTGTTAATATAAAATGTCTGTTTAATGTTTGAATGTATATAAATATATATATATATATATGTGTGTGTGTATGTGTGTGTGACTGTACATACATATGTGTGTGTGTTCTATGTGCGTGTGTGGGAGTGCACGTGCGTGTATATATAATTGTATGTGTGTTCTGATGTCTGATATATATATATATATATATATATATATATATATATATATATATATATATATATATAATCAGACGAATCTCTGCGTTGAATAATAAAAGAAAAGAAAAAAAAGAAAATAGAATGTCAAAACACAAAAATTTACATATCACCCTATTTATTTCAATTGGAAGAATAACACTTAAACAGTGCAGGACAGAAACAGATAAATAACAAACAAATAACACAGTATAAAAATCTGACAAGACTTGCACAGTAATAAAATTGATATATGATTCTTTTCATCTAATATAAAAGAATTAAAAGAATATAATAATTAAAGACATTGTTATGTAGCGTAAAACGCGTATTTGAGAAGAGAAGTGAGGAAGAATCAAAGAGTCAGGATCCCGATGGCTGAGCTCCGGCCGTTTCGACAGCTAGATCCAAACTAAGCCACCATATATATAGTAGGAAGAAGAATCAACCCTAGTACCGGACTAGTTCTCTATCTGTTGACCTCGAAATGACCTTGAAAATATTTGAACTCAGAGCGCAATGAGTCGGAAGAAATACCGAGATATTTTTAATGTAACGACCTATTGAAAGCCAAGTCGCCACCTTCTTATACTTCATCTATTTGTCTAATATTGTATTTTCATCACCATATAGTTAGCTTTTGAATACTCCCTGCATTAATATTTTAACCCCAAATTAGCTATCGAATATATGAAACATCAGCTACAAGACAAGAGCCAGTGTTACTCATATAGCCCTAGATTTTGAGGTTTTAAGAATTGAATGTTTTAGTTGCACGTTTCAAATTTCAAGAAAGTTTCTCTAAATAGTTTGTAACAGGAATTTCATTGAGAATGTTTATACAAATCTGAATAAAGAACTAGCATATTGATTGAAGGGGAGGGTTAAATTGACTTGACTTCTATGTAAACAGACTCATTAACTACTTAATGAACACAACCACAAGGATATGGTCGGAACGTGGAAGAGCCGAACTCCCATTGTCACCACCTCCGTCTCTCTCACCCTCCCCCATCTCCCCGTATGGTGAGCAAATGAGGTCCCACGTGTTGGCCTCCCCACAGCCCCGGCGGACAGAATGGAAAAGGCGTTTTGTAGAATGAAGTAACTGTCGAATACAAATTTTCAAAGATTACATTCATTGAGCAGCGACAGAAAGACAGACAGACTATTTGATTTATAACATTAAGAGTTGTAACATTAACATTTATATAAGTAGGTAGTTCTTTTTAATGGAGACACTTGCAAGTTTCAGCGAACGAAATCTTTCCATATGTTTGTTATCTTAAGAAGTGTGCGTGTGCGTTGGCGTTCTTACACTCACTGCCTCCATCTCTCTCACTCTCTCCATCTCTCACTATTATAAGTGGACAGAATGGAGGTGTTTCTCCTGAGGATGGCCAGGGAGACGCGTTGGGAGAGGCTTTCTGGCTCGCGAGGCCAACACCTGTGGGGAGCCAACTCCGTGCCGATGGTGGTGAGTAGGGAGGTGATCCTAGGGCCAAGGACACCACAAGTCTCCACTGCTACGGTCTCGACCGCAAACATGTCGGAGAACTACTGATATTTGTAGAAAAGTATTCTTTGTGAAATATTAACTCTAAGAACGGTGAAGTAGTTGTAACTGCAGTATATCGAACTAAGTTCTTTACTGTATATAGTTTCAACATTATGCTTTAAGACCCAATCCAGCCTGGGTCAAAGTTATTTTTTAGCCTTTCGATAATAAAATAATTATACAGGAACCGAAATCAATTTACTATGCTCGCTTCTCTTATTTAAAACAACTAAATCTGTTTCTCATTAAACAAAATTACTTTGGAACCAATGAAGTTTCGTATAGCAATCCTTGAGATATTGAATATTGGACAGAATGCAGTAGTCTAAAACCGTTGCGAGTTATTGATGTTTGAAGTATTGATACCAACAAAGAATTATATGTATTTTGTGTTAATGTAGTCAAAACATGAAGTAGGACTCTCCAATGAAACAGCGACAAGAATCTGTAAATAGTTTTTTCCCGAAGTCAAAAATAACAAATTTAAATGTTATTGACATGGCCATCGAAATCCAATGGCAAGCCTGTTTTGGGGGGAACACAACTTGAATAAAATCCTTTGATACATAATTTCAATAGGTTATATATGTCATATAATATCTAATTTATATAGAAATATTATTAATCCGAGATTGCAGAGAATATGACTGCAATACATATTACCATGCATATTGAAATACACTACATGTTTTTAGTATACGATATATATATATATATATATATATATATATATATATATATATATATATTATATATTATATATATATTATATATATTATATATACATATATATTATATTTATATATTATATATATATTATATATATATATATATTATATATATATATAACTTTGATAACTTTGATAGGTTTCGGCCAGTATTAGCCCAGGCCATGTCTAACTTAATAGCACCACCTGGCGAAGTCTTATAAATCAGTGTTTGGTCACCATGGCCCACTCGAGCAGAGAGTTAGTGTTTACGGAGGCATATCCGGGTGTAAGAGGCTTATCCGGGATTTCTTGAAGGAATTTATCCAAAGACTTCTTGAACTTGATGGGGTCTGTTTCTGTTTTGATGTGTCTTGGTGTAATGTTAAAGAGTGCAGGCCCAATTGAGGTGAAATAATTGTGCCGTATTGTTGTTATGCGATGCGAGTGAGATTTTTGTCGTGGGCGGATAGCACGGGGCCCAAGCCTTGGGTGTACACTAAAGGTGATGCCAACATCATTTGGGTAAAGCTGATGGAATATTTATACAGATAATGTAGCGCTCACGGCGACGTTGGAGAGAATAAAGTTTGAGCTTTTCTAATCGACTCCAATAGTCAAGGCCTGTCATGCCATCTATATTTTTTGTAATTGACCTTTGGGGTGCTTCAACTTTCATAATACTTTGTTTCGTGTGGGGTCGGGCAAAAGTGGAGAAGAGAAGGATAACAGTGTGGATATCTCTCGACTGGAAAGTTCTAAGAATTCAGGAACACATTCTGCGGGCCATATCAATTTTGGTGTTTATATGAGTGGTCCAGCTTATGTTGTTGTCCACAATTACTCCCAGGTCTCTGATGTTATTGGATGCCACTAGTTTCACCCGAAGGAAGAGAGTATGGTAGTTTCAGGGCATCCTTTTTTCCAAAGTGGATTAATTCATATATATATATATATATATATATATATATATATATATATATTACCCACTCTTCTACCCTAAGTATTGAGTACTCCGGTGCGTTATGGTCCACCTGGTTCCTTACCACACTTCTTTTGTTATATATAATATATATATATATATTAAAATATAAGTATTAATAAAATAGATGTTCTTTTGATCAATTACATTTTATTATACATATTTCGGATGTACAACAGTACGTCCTCAACAGACATTTAACAACTTAATACTAATATATATATATATATACAAATATAAATTAGCGAGAATCGTTTTCAGCTCAGGAATTAACGAAAATCAACGTCCGATATGTGTGGCAAGCGCTCGATGAATCATATGAATCAGAGCTACAACATACGTTAAGGGCCAAACACACTGAGATGATGGTTAAACATATCATCCGCACAGCCAAAATCAAAACGACCAAGTAATTCGGGTCAAACAATAAAAATATATGTGTTGATACTTTCCCGGACCCTGGACTGATGATAAAATCCAGTATTGGTTTCTGCGACTCCAAATCAGGTACTGTCCGCCTACATAAAGAATGTTGGGCTTCTGGTGAGATGATGAACAAAGCAGTCGTGTTTTCAACGGGTTTTGCTCCAATATGCTATAGATAGTGTAGCTATTACTGACCCCTCGTGGGATTCAGCAAGGGAGGTAACACCTCTATTAAGCGAATGATTCAGTTGTGTATTATTGTGAGAATGCAAAATATCACAAATCGAATTAAAGCTCTCGACAGAATGGTTAAATATAACAGAGCCATTCAACAGTCAATATAAGTAACTGAAAAAAATCAATAAAATTAACTGCTCAATAGCTAGACTCTGGAGATTAATACAAATATAAATTAGCGAGAATCGTTTTCAGCTCAGGAATTAACGAAAATCAACGTCCGATATGTGTGGCAAGCGCTCGATGAATCATATGAATCAGAGCTACAACATACGTTAAGGGCCAAACACACTGAGATGATGGTTAAACATATCATCCGCACAGCCAAAATCAAAACGACCAAGTAATTCGGGTCAAACAATAAAAATATATGTGTTGATACATATATATATATATATATATATATATATATATATATATATATATATATATATACTAGCATTAAAGCCCGGCGTTGCTCGGTGTCAGTAAGTTACCAAAGTTAGGTTGCACCACCCATTTTATGGCAGCACTTTTTTGTCTGCCAGGAACTGGTTGAATGAATTGCAAACCTGCACTGCCGAAGCAGGAGCTGCGCCAGCAGTGACAATTGTAGTTTCGCCTATTGATATTATCTCTGTGCAAAGAAGTGTTCAAATTTATTGTTTCACAGTACTTGCGCAACACGCGTGTAGACGATGCCAGCCGAACAACAGAGCTGCGATTGAGTTGTTCTGCATGACATGTTTTAACGGGGGAGGGGTGGATTGAGGGAACCGCAAACAGGGGACTGAAAACATTGTCGAATTATGACAACCAAAAAAGAGGAAGAGGGGTCATTGTATGGTTGGTGCATCATGTACGTCGGACGTAGAAGATGAGCCTGCTGCTGTGCCGACGGAGGGAGGGAAATAGAGCTGAGCGGAGGTCAGGTGTTGGTGAAGTGTGAAGTAATTGCAGTGAACCGCCTAAAAATGTAAATCCCTTCATTAACGCATTGTTCACCCTTTGGGAGTCGTACGGAGGTGAAATACTAACCTGTCCACGGTCCTCCGAGGCCCACCAAACGGGCGTTGGTGAGGAGCAACAGCTGATATTTGGGTAGGGTCGGAGTTGCAATGAAGCTTTGTAACGCCGCTAGAATCAGCCTTTGTACGGCAGATGGTGGGTAGTGTCCAGTGCACTGCAGTGAAGGTTAAGCTACTTAGAAAGTACTCACGAAAAGGCAAAAAATAAAAAAATAAAATGTTATAAAATTAGGAATCGAGGTAATCCTATAAAACCTCCTTGTACACAATGTTTTTTGTTTTTCCTTGCGGAACGAACGCGAAATCATCACTCTTGCTGCCGACACGCGAGCAGCCAACGTAAAGCTGACCATGAGAGAAACACGGCTCCCCCAAATGTATTCCCGCGACAGACAGTGTTTGCCACTGCGCTTTGTTAATTGACATTGCGAAGCATGGCCTGGCCGGGAACTGGGACCTCCGAAATGTGAAAGGTAGGTCTGCTCCTGATGGGAAAAGATGCATCCTCGGTATGAGCACAACCTTTCCCCGACCGCACCCTGTGATTATCGTGGCCTCAATCAGATTGGGAGCTAAGGACGTAAGGACCAAACGTGTGCCATTGCATTGTTTCGGCGGAACCAAATTTCAAATGAGCATTATAGGGGCACCAACTTTAAGTTTCAAAATGTGTGGGGGTAATCCGGGGGGCTCAAAGGAATTTAGTACCTCTATTGGATAGTTGATGACGTCCTCGGGGTCAGGAGTTCTATCGATAGACTTATATACGTAGCCATCCCCAGGAATGAGTTTTAGCATTTGATCATTAATATGGTTAACAGTTTTATTCCTCAGGGCTAGAATAGCCCTTTGGGCAATCCAATCCATATTCTGATAATTTGCTTGGAGATCTGGGAACACTGCTTCCTTGAGATCAGAAGGCGTACTAAAAACGGTACAAAGTCAGTCGATGGCAATATTACCCTTTTCATCCCCGGGCGTTTTGCCTTCGCCAAGTGCAAGGAGGGTGTGAGAAAATGCTGCTGATGCGATATCACCTCGCATATGAGCACGCATGTTAGTGTGAAGTTTCAGAGTCTTCACCAGGGGCCACAATGCGGATGACTTAAGACACGCACGTACTGCATCAGCTCTAGTCCCCTTGGGAATAACGGGAAGCGATTGCCTGAAGTCCTCTGAAAGAAGAAGTGTTATGCCTCCCATGGGAGCCGTAGAGTCTTTGATGTCTCTCAGAGTTCTATCTAGCGCCTCAAGAGCACCTCTGTGGGCCATCGTGCATTCGTCCCAAACGATAAGCTTGTATCATCTGAACACTTCTGCCTGATCGGAGCTCTTACTGATGTTGCAAGTGGGTGTCTCAGTCTTCGCTAAGTCAAGCGGGAGCTTGAAATAGGAGTGAGCTGTCCTGCCGCCCGGCAACAAAGTAGCCGCAATTCCAGATGATGCCACAGCTAAGGCAATGCCTTCTGTTCGCCTAATCTCAGCTAATATTAATTTGGTGACAAAAGTTTTCCCAGTCCCCCCAGGAGCGTCCAGGAAAAACAATCCCCCCAGCTTTGCCCCTGACAGAATTAACAACGGAGTTGTAAGCGAATTTCTGTTCTGGAAGGAGCTTTGGCTCCGCTATGTACTGGGCAAGCTCGTCAACATTATAAGATGTCTCACGCAGCAAATCCGAAGACAGAGTGTTTGCGCCTTCCAGGTTTGTTGAAGGTAGGCCATACACCGCCAACGCACTACCGCACATATCGAGAACGGTTTCTTTGATTTCAAGCAGCGCCCTGTTGTAAATGAGGTCACTGTACCCGTCCTCCATCGATGGGTTTAGCAACTGACCGTGACGCAGGAAATCTTCAAACATGTAATCTTTGTAGCTAAGCCATAAAGAGGCCGGATCACCCAAGTCGCACCATAGGAGTAGAATAGCGAAAAGCGATCTTAGTCTTTTAGGAGATTTCAACAAAACGCCCTCTGCCATAGTGGCGCCCCATTGTGAATCATCCTCCAAAAGGCCACGCCTAAAGCAGGCTTCCCGGAAAATATCACATAATTCACCGTCAACAGTTCTTATCTCTCGAAAGCTTTGTGGGCCAAAAACATCATGGAGGAGAATGCGCAGGTAAAAACACTCATGCTGGTTGGGAGGTACAGTGTACACTCTTCTTAGACAACTGTCAAACTTGACACCAGGATGTCCTTAACCATCCTGACCTGACTTCCTACGCACACAAGTGTTGTTTGACCACACGTAGTAGGACGGGACCTGAGGATATGAAAGTGTTTTTGCAAATGTGTCAAGTTGGCAAAGCGTAAAAAAAACAGTCAAAGTTGTTTCTTTTGGATTGGTCGCCAAATGAGCAGCAGTCTGTTCAGTAAAGTAAGCCCGCTGGCCGTTTTCCAAATGTACCGCTAGTTGTATGATGGTGGGGTTCCTTTGGTGAAGTGGAAACTCGAATATCCGCCAAAAAGCTTCACCACTGCTGATATATCGACCTGCCAAGTACTCCGAGACCTCGTCCCTGCTATTGTCGTTTTGAAGGCCGAACATGGCAGCATCGGAACCCTTGTTAACATATTTACATATCTACTTTATCGACTTCACTGAATGACAGAACTCCACATTTATATGAGCGTTGAAAGTTTTCATCAGAAATGGACAGTACGGGACCACCCACCTATTATCAACTTGATGACCCCGCAACGTCATACTGAATCCACCGTTCTCAGCCCGCCTTCGTCTGTACAGTGGTTATCTGTCGCCGCCGGTCTGAGTCTCCTCAACAAACCTCTTTGGGTATCGTTTAGTGCACACATGGTCCTTGTGGCATGAAGAGAACTCTTGAAAACCGGGACCGCAAGGACCGTGCACCATGTGTGCCTTTACAATGTCGTACAGCTGCCAGTCAACAACGGGATCCGGTATTTCCGCTGAGATGACATCATCTAGAACTGTAGGGTCTATTTTGGTGACCAACCAAACCAAAATGTGCGCGTGTGGCAACCTTCTCTTCTGCCACTTAACAGTATACATGTGGCACCTAACAGGCCCGAAAACCTTCCCTTTTTTTATTAGATCAATCAGCTTAGCTAGCTCTGCTTGAAAACCCTGGCAATAATATCATGCCGATGGCAGTACTGCTGCCCTGGGATAAGTTCCCGCGTAACCTCAACCCACTTGGGGTTACACGTAAACGTGATGAATAAATCGGGGCGCCCATAATGCTGAATGAACGTCATAGCGTCCTGTGTTCGCTCGTGCATGTACCCACCCTCCTCACCCGTATAGGTCGAGGGGAGAATGCACATTTTGCCGATGTTCCGGGGGTCAGTGTCATTCCTGATGCCGTCACGCAAATGGATGTAGGAGTCTGAGCGCAGCTGCTTCTGATTCAATTTTATGAAGCACAGTCTCTCCGACTCCATCTTTGCAGCCACGTCAACTGCAAACTGGTGAAACAGTTCCCGTGACCTGTGCAGGGTGCTGAAATCGTTAGGCCTCGTCATGAAGCAGCACGTCTCGAGGCGTCGTATGAAGCCATCTTGGCTAAGCATGCGCTGCGTTGTTGAAAACTTTCAGCAGCTCTGCATTCCGCTGAACGTAAGGCACTCTGTGAAAGTCTTAAAGCAGTTTCCTCGGGGGACTCGTTTGCTGTAATCGCCCTCTGCGCCGCCGCTGATGAGGTATGGCGACCCAGGCGACTTCTCTTTTTAGGTGGCATTTTATGTGAAAAAGAAAGGGTGAAAGTTACTTCTACAGCAAAATTGCCTTTGAAAGTATAAGGCTGAAAACTGTCTGCGTTCCGCAGGGGGGAAAATGGGAGAACGAACGGCAAATAAATAACTCACAGTTTGTTGAAAGCGCGCTTCTGTCAGCAATTTGAAGTTGTTTGGCCAAAAATCCCTATGTGGTTTTTTTTTTCACTCAATAAACGTGTAAATATGTTATACACAAAATGTAATTGTGTGTGAGTTGAATGATAGATGTTTTAAAAAAAGAATTTAAGCGTATATAAGAGATTGTTGAATAAATTTATATGTTGCTTTTGAATAATTGTAGTTTGGTATAAAATGTAAGCGTCATGTATTTAACGTTTGTCTCTGTCTCTCACTCTCTAGCTCACTCCTTTATTTTTTCTCTCTCTCTAAAGGAAATTATTAAGGAATGGGTTTATAAGCGTCATGTATTTAACGTTTGTCTCTGGCTCACTCCTTTATTTTTTCTCTCTCTCTCTCTAAAGGAAATTAGTAAGGAGTGGGTAGGTTGCAGCATGTATTTTTTTTTTCTATTTTTAAGGGGAGTTAGGGAGTGTAAATCAGAAGGTATTAGAGGGGATAAGCGTCATGTATTTAGTTTTATCGATTATTTCCGTAATTGTGGATGAGTTTGAATGAAATAAATAGTCATTGACCTAAGTTAGACCATTTACAACATTCTTACAGACTTTGAGTCCAATCGGTTTGAAATTGTGCAAATGTATAAACATGGAACATGCACACACACACACAACAACAACAATCTGCCTTTTATGGATAATGATGATATAGATGTAATATATATATATATATATAATACAATAGCAGATGTACCCGGCGTTGCTCGGGAAATGAATGACAGCCTGTTTGTCCGTAACGGCCTTGTACTTCAAAAGTTAAAAGAAGCCTAGTATTTGTACACAGACAGATACACACACAAAATCGATTTTTCGGCCCCAATATCGATTTTATTTTCAAATTTCTTTTTGTCCAAAACCTGCTCTGGCATATAAGCAATACGTGTGCCAAATTTGGTTGAAATCGGCCTTGTACTTCAAAAGTTAAAAGGAGCCTAGTATTTGTACACAGACAGACAGACACACACACACACACACACACACACAGACCGACTTGCTTTTATATATATATATATATATATATATATATATATATATATATATATATATATATATATATATATATATATATATATATATATATATATATACGTGGGAAAGTAAGAAATCGGAGAATAGACCGTTAAAACACGTACGTAGGTGCTGTTTTAAATAAACATGTTTTAACGGTCTATTCTCCGATTTCTTACTTTCCCACGTGCTTACGCTCTGCTAACTCTCTAGCCCACTAAATATTTAATACTGCCGGCACTAGTATCGAGCACCTTTGGCATACGCTACTTGGCAAATAACTATATGTATCATCTATCCTCCCCTTTTTTCTTCTCTCTCTCGATACGTAAATACTATATATATATATATATATATATATATATATATATATATATATATATATATATAATATATATAATATATATATATAATATACATATATATTTTATATATATATATATATATATATATATATATAATATATATATATATATATAAATGAAATAAAATAATAGGAGGTTGGACTGGTGTAAATCCTTGAAAAGTTTATTATACTATGATCATTTCAATGACCAGGTTCCATATGAATCCGGTGATATCATCAGGTATTGGAATATAACAAAGGAATATGTAAAAAACCATGGGTCCGAAAAATCAGAGACAGAGACAGAGAGGACGACTGACTAACTAGCTTCTCGGCCAGTCGCCCTCAAAGTGTTAGCAACTGAAGCAATGAATATCTGGTGAGGGGGCGAAGGCTTATAATGCACTACCACCACTCCGTCAAAGAAGAAGGGGAAGAAAGAAAGAAAGGGAGAAAGAAGAGTAGTGTAAGGGGTCATACTACATCATGCTAGAAAATGCCGCGAAAGAATGCTACCCCAGAGAATCTATAATGGGTGTCTGTGTGGTCTAATGTGTGAACCAAAGATTGGAACGTTAAACTTATGTTGCAAGTTATAGGATGAAATTAAATTAAATTAAAAATATTAAATTGCAAAAGGATAAATTGAAAAATAAGTTATTAGAGAATTAAAGTTTAAGGTAGCGAGATTTATTTATTTAATGAACTTACGGAGAGAGTCTTATATGAAAAAATTTATCTCGATAAGATATTAGGATGGGATATAGAGTAAAGATTTCGATTGGGAGTCCCAGCCAGCACCCCCCACCACCACCACCACCACCACCATGAGTCAGCCATTCTCGAGTGGTATCGTCCAGCGAAAGAAATGGAAATTAATTTTTCCGAGTACTCTAGGAACGTAGCTACCTTAGGCTTCGGGAGCGCTAGCGGGAACTCCACAATTTCGACAGCCATCGTCTATACCAAACGAATACTATTAAATCCCACATGAGGGGTTTATTTACGTGCCAATAGAAGCATGATACAGCTAATAGTTATGCCTAAACCTGGAGTTTGTAGGTACAAGTATAATGTGGCGGCCAAAACAGGCGGCGCGGTGGGACCGGGGCAAAGCATCCGCTCCGAGTAATTTCGTTTACCGAAAGAGGAGAAATTTATTTTTCCGAGTACTCAAGGAAGGCTGAACTTTCCGAGTGCCCAGCACGCAGCCGGGAAAAAGCCACCACATAAGTCGAAGGTAGGAACCCAATGAAAAGTGCAAATAGACCAAAATCATTTTAAAGTCCCAGTTAGACCGGGTTATAAGTAATATGGTTCTTAGGTGGGTAGGGGGCTATGAAAGGTGCATAATGACCTGAGTGAGGAAAAGTTACAAAAAATACAAAGATAAAATACCAATATAAAGATAGAATACATTGATAAAATACATTGATAAAATAATAAATAATAAAATAATAAAAAATATACATTAATGAAATAATAAAAAATTAATAAAGGTAAATAAGAATCAATATAGAGTTGGAACGTTAAACAGAGACTTGGAACGTTAAACGTTCCAAGTCTCTGTTCAAACATTATACCATGTAGATCCCCACTATATATACCTCTGTTATAATATATACCTCTGTTAAGATACGGGTCCTTTAGAATAACTTTTTTCACGGCAATTCCTGGCCTGACTGTAGCATGACATTAATGCTGACTTTTCTTCCTCTTTCTTTCTGTCTTTTTTCTTGTAGCATGACATGAACGCTGACTTTTCTTCCTCTTTCTTTCTGTTTTTCTTCTCTTTGACCGGGAGGTTAGTAACACACTATAAGCTTTAGCCCCCTCACCCGATAGCCTTAAGTAGGCCGAATGGCCAGCACTTGAGGACGACCGGCTAAATTGGAAGATGCTAGATGGTCGGTCGTCCTCGGGTCTATGATTTTCAGCCCCATGGATTTTATCTGTTACATTCATTTATTATATTTCGAATACCTGATGATATCACCGGATTCATACGGAACCCGGTCATTGAAATGATCATAGTATAATAAACCTTTCAAGGATTTACACAAGTCCAGCCTCCTGTTATTTTATTATAATATATATATAAATGGAGAATTAGAAATAGAAGCCAGGAATATCCGTCATCAGTGTTCTACTAGCCATCATAGGTATTTCTTCGCATTACAGACCATATACCTCAAGCTAGGGCGATACAATAACTAAATTCAGTTATTGGGATAAAAAGAGTTGGACGGAGAAAGAGAGACAGGTAAACAAACACGAATGGTGAGGAAAATATGAGAAAATCAAGTCAATAATTCATTTTGAACGTAAGAACTTGCGAATATTGACGAGAAGGCAAAGACACCGTGCGGATGTGAGCGAGGAAAGAATCTCGTACGGTGTGGGACGATGGAGGAAGTGAAAGTGTGAGGAAGAGGCTAGCAGAGAGAGGGTGACTATCAGAAGGGGTGAGTGAAAGTAAGAGGGTGAATGAGAGAGAAGTGGAGGAGAGAAAGAGGATAGCAGTAAGGGAAGAGAAAAAGACAGGTCACAGCGAAGGGGAAAGCATATATGAATGAAAAATGGCGAGCTGTATTGTTGCAAATAGGATATATATATATATATATATATATATATATATATATATATATATATATATATATATATATATATACAGTTTGTACGCTTATTACGCGAATTTGAATATGCAAATTAGCTTAAATAGTCACTTTGCGCGAATAACGCGCTATTACGCGTGTGGTTTTTAATTTTTTATTTATCAGAAGTAAACTTGAATTACGTGAATTTGCTTTAAGCGCCGCGTTGAGAACGCACCTTCGCGTAAAAAGCGAACACACTGTATATATATATATAGGGCAGGTAAAATTCCCGAGATCCATGAACGAGTTCTCTCCAGCGGTCTCTGTCCCTTATTATCGCTGCCATGTCCTGCCTCTCGAACAGACCAGTGTCTGTCCTTAGGGCATCAACATATGTTAACCTCGGTCTTCCTCTTCCAGTGTGTCCATGCAGGGGCTCCCACATGAGCACTGAGTGCAGTGTCAACTCTGGATGTCGGTGAGCATGTCCGGCTAACCTCAGTCTCCTCTGTGTCACTTTTGAGCCGACTTTTGGGAGGCTCCCATACAGCCCTGAGTTTTTCATCCTTAGTGTATACTGATTAATGTTCAGAGCCATCCTCAGCATTCTCGTGTAGCACCCATCCACCAGTGAAGGAGGCAGAGGATTTGATGCAGGAGGTTGAGACTGTGTCGATGAGTGTGTGACTGAGAATGTATGAGATTAAGACAAACTATGTATATATATATATATATATATATATATATATATATATATATATATATATATATATATATATATATATATATAATTGTTTCTACTTTAGGCACAAGGCCAGCAATTACCCAGTATATTACTGGTACTTTATTTTATCGACCCGTAAGGATGAAAGGCAAAGTTAACCTCGGTGTTATTTTATATAGTACTAGCAGAATGGCCCGGCGCTGCTCGGGATTCTAAACATAGATTGGCATGTTTATCCCTCCTTTCTGAAACAGTTTCGTCGTATGTTCACCAATTGATGCAGAAGTCCTCATAAAAAGTTAATTCGCCTTGGGTGAATAGGCAAATAATTTTCCATTAAGATTTTTCAATAGCATGTAATTGCGTTCCCTCTCTTTTTTGTTGTTTTTGCTGCTGTTGGTGTGATAGCGTCCGTTGGTCGTACTGCTAACACAGTCTCGTCCTTCTTCAGCCAATCGTGTATATCCCCTTCTGCCTCGTCAGCAATTCGCTCTAGGGTTCTTATATATTTGATATATATTTATCATTATCGAGCCTCGTGAAATAAATACGTTTGTTTATAGTTTGTTATTGTGTATGCAAAAATATATGTACACGAATATATAATTATATATATATATTAAAATAACAGATTAAAGTTTAAGCGAAGAATCGCTGCTTTCACCCTTAACAGGATCTTCTGAAACTAAAAAATCAATCTGTGAACGCAGATGTAAATATTTCGAAAAACGTTGCATACTATATATATATATATATACACACTATATATATGTATATACACACACACACAGATAGTGTCATAATGTAGTAATGCAGACAGTCTGACATACAGATAGATATTATAAGGGCGCGACGTTATAGCTATCTAATGCGGTCCCTAGGGCATTGAAAATTTTAAATATCTTTTGCTCAGAACACTCACACGACCATAAGTATTACATGTGTAAAGTTTGAAAAAGATCGGTTGGGTGGTTCTCGAGTTTTAGGGAGTCAGACAGACATTCTCTGTTTTAGATATATAGATTAACTTCTGAAGAACTAGACCTGTTTCATTCGTATGAAATCATCTGGACTTTCCTGAAGATTTCATACAAATGAAACAAGTCTATTCATGTAGAAGTCATTTCTGTTTTGTAATAACGATACCTGCACTCTACCAACTTATTAAGTGCCGTTTTTAACTGTGGTTACCTCCTGATACCCACCGAGAATCCACCTATTATATGTATATATATCAATTGGAATTAAGCCTTCATTTGCATACTATAATGAACATAGTCTCAAAGAAAAATCCTCACTCGTATTGTATTAATTGTTTGGTCACTATTTTAATGTGTATTATGTTTTGAATATGGAAGAACTACTTCAAATATACCGAGAATGTTATCCTGTTTTCCCATTTCACATTTACTTTTAATTCAAATTTTGTTTTTGTTTTCCACGCTTATCCTCCACTTCAAATACGTTCAAATTTGATGTATATTTTTTGTTATGTAAATATAGTTTGTTATAGAAAGCAAATGGTTACATTTCCGTCCATCTGATTTTCAATCATCATTCATGTATTACTTTAATATTTTTTTTAAAACATTAAGAAAGAATGGAGATAGAAATGTTTAACATCCTAGAGAGTAGTTCAGATTTGACAAGATCAGACAAGTAAAGGAAACTAACACTGCCATATGTTTTTGTTTTTTTTAGATACTAGACGCTGTTGGAATAGATATAAAACGGGAGATTTGTCATATGTCAAGCAGCATGAGATTTCATATGAAGCGAAGAATAAAAAAGGCAAAATATTGTTCTGTATAAACTCAAAAATAAGCAGAAATTCAAAAAGCGGAGAGTTACGCCAAAACAAGTCTTGCGGAAATTATATATAAATTACATATATATTACCGTTGTATTATATATAAAGAAAATTTAGGCATCTTCACAATTTTTATATGCCGTAGTAGACCGATTCTTAAAGTTGGACCCCTTACTGCCGAGCTCCTTCGCAAGATCAGAACGTCAGTAGCCCATCTGAGAAAGGAACCCTGTGAGGTGGGTTGGCTGTTGCGGCGGGTGTCGCTGGCCATTGTCCGCGGAAATGCTTTTGTGATCCTGTCCGGAAGGCGCAGCTCCAAAACCACCACGCACTAGGCCTAGAGCCCATCCTCTCTTCCCTCTCTTCTTTTTCTGTGACTCTAGAGTCCTTGCCTTTCCCTTCCTTTTCCGTTTTTAAATATTTGTAGTGTCTTTATTTGAAATAAATTTGTTTATGATTTTGTTTTAGTTTTATCAATAGAACTTTTACCATTACCCAATCAATCTACAAATCAGTATTGCAACTGCTGTGTAACTAACCAAATAGTTACATTGTGAGTACTAAACTTAAATCTACCCATTATTAGAATACGGATATGTACAAGTGTTTCTATCAATGGTGCTTAACGTCTGTATTATACATAGACCATGTACGATGAAGTTATATATTAGCAAAATTAGGTGTCATAGTTGTCGTTTATCCCAGATTATTTCAATTGAGCGCACCTATGATCAAAGGTGTTCCAAACAAAACAAAGTCACATTCATCCTCTCAGTGTAACTAAGATTATACTATCCAAATATGTTCTTTCCTTTTTAATTTGGTTGGGTGCAATTTCAGTGAGACTTAGCAGCTCTTTCTAGCAGATCGAACGACCACATAGAGACCCCTTAGAATGCTTTTCACGGGAAAGCGACGTGTACAAAATTCAATGATGAAAGTTCATCTTCAAATCGGTTTCAGTCAACTGCCCCACCCAAATACCTCATACTCCTACCCCTCCTACTAAATCAATCTTACAAATATTTCCTGTTCACGCTACGTGTAAATAGAATCAACAAGAAATGAATAAATAAATATTTATTTCAATCGTGATTGCAGCTACTTCTAAAAACAGAAAATGCACCGAATCAGTTTATCTAATTGTGTGGTATTTAATTGGAAATCCACTTAAAATTTAAACCATTACTTTTTGAGATTATTAATACAAAAAACACCGAATGCAAATTAATGCACAGAATAACAAATAATAGCCTCGGAAGAAAAAGGAAATTATTTTGGCACACGAACCAATATATGAACAGCACGAAACTTTTGTTAATGGTGTGTCTAGCCTATAGATGTTGCTTTACAGTGAAGCATTTTACATAAAAGAAATTATTTGTAGCAGTTTAGCAGGTTATAAGAGAAATACAGTTATACATGAACATATAATCGTTTACTCTTCTTTGCTCTGTTTTTTTTTTTTGTAATTAGATTAGCATTTTTCTAATATTCGCCGTTTCGTTAAGGAATACTCGAAGCAGTCGGTATAGTCTAATATCATTATACATTCGATATTAGATTCTTTTTATTCGGAAAACGGAATTGAATATTTTTACATTCATATCTTTCCCAGGGGCATTAGCAGCGCAAATTATGTCGAATCTTTTCAATAAAAGAGATATCCAAAGTTTGAGCGCAGAATTGACGTGGCGAGAGCTTACATGCCAACGTTTTGAAATTGAATATTATCATATTAAGAGACAAACTACTGACAACTATTTGACTAGCTGCTCTTCTGACTCTGTTTGCTCTTCTCGGTACTTTCTAAATAAGAAATCAATATTACAAATAATCTTCATAACTATCTGAAAATTACAACTTTCTCTTCTCCCTGTGCAAAATGTGCCTTTTGTGTATATAAATAAAAATAATAGTTTCTGATTTTTTTATTGGTCAATAGGGCCGAAAAATGAGGGAGAATAGAAATGTGCAAGGACCGTGGGGATTTTTATATAATTAATCGTGTAAGGAAATAAAACAGGCACCAAAATAGCAATAAATTGAAACAATAGGATTCCCCAATAGGGGAGAGCACATGCACAGGTAGTTTAGAAACCCCACAGATCTAAAACCACCCTAATCGTCAAGAGCACCCTAGGAAAGTAACCTCTCCTTCCTCTCTGAACTCTCAAGCCTACAGATGCATGCTCAGAGTAGGCCCATCCACTCGGAGCACCCTCGCTACATTCACCCACCTTTTAACAAATCTGTTAGGGAGGGCGCAATTCCCTCCCCACCTTCACGTTCTTTTCCAAGTGGAACTTTTAAAAAGTCGATGAGGGCTTGGCCGAAAATTTTTCAAATGCCAATACTTCCGGTTATGATATAACGAACGCTATATCATATCGCTTATATAACCGTTTATATATTTGCATCGTTATATCATAACTTTTATATTTCTGTCGCTAATTTTCTCCTTTACGTTTTCATTACATTTCACCGTAATCCAGTTTATATATAATACCGTCTTTTTTAAATGTATCATGGATTACTTTACTGATTACAGAAGAGAGTGTAACACAGTCTCTCTTCAATTTCTGTGTATATTGTCAATTACGATTTTATTTGATTATTATATCTACATGCATGTATATTTGCGTATAATATCAATAATAACACTACTTATGCTAGCAGAAAACCACCCGTGGTGGTTTTTATGCTATATAATAATAATAATAATAATAATAATAATAATAATAATAATAATAATAATAATAATAATAATAATAATAAGAGTTCAGACATTAATCTTGATCGGGGGAACGTGATAAGAGAGCTTGATCAAGAACAAACTTACAAATATCTAGGTGTTTGTGAAGGAGACGGAATCAAGCACTCGACAATGAGGGAAAGGATAAGGAAGGAATGTTACCGCAGAGTCAGAGCAATCTTAAGAACGGAATTGAATGCAAGGAATAGGATCGATGCCATAAACACGCTTGCCATACCAGTAGTAACCTACAGTTACAATGTCATCAACTGGTCAAGCACAGAGATCCGTAGGCTCGATACAAAAATCCGAAAATTCTTAACCATGCACAGAATGCATCACCCTAAGGCAGACATAGATAGAATATATCTCCCTAGGAAAGAAGGAGGACGTGGGTTAATCCAGTTAGACATTGCGTTGAAAACTGCAACAATTGGATTATCCACATATCTAAGGGAATCACATGATTGGATGATCAAACTCGTTTTGAAACACGAAAGCACCAAAAGATCATATTCCATTACAAAAGATGCACAAAGATACAGTAATGGACTACAAATTTCAGAAGTCCCATTTACTGCTGAAATGGAAAACACAGAAAAAGCAAAGCAGGTAAAAGTAACTGCAAAGAAAGAACTGCTACAGAAACTGGCTAAGAAATGGCAAGAAAAGCCTCTGTATGGAAAATACCCAGAGCGAGCTAACAATCCTGATGTTGACAAAACTTTAACCCATCAGTGGTTGGCATCCTCTGGACTGAAATCGGAGACTGAAGGACTGATTATATCGGCACAAGATCAGTGTCTGCCAACAAAAAATTACCAAGCCAACATAATAAAAAATGGGTGCAGCCCATTATGCCGTGTATGCAAAAAACAACCAGAGACCATTGACCATATAATTTTAATGTGCAGTCCTATAGCTCCAACCGAATACCTAAACAGGCATGACAGAGCTGCACAATACATACATTGGATAATGTGTAAGCATTTTGACCTGCCCCATCAAAAGAATTGGTGGGAGCATCAACCACCTCCCATACTTGAAAAAGATCACATCTCAATCTTGTGGAACTTTAGCATCCAAACAGACCGAAAAATAGATGCAAATAGACCTGATATAATATTGAAGGACTTTCAAAGGAGGGTATGCCTGCTAATTGATATGTCTGTTCCAATAGACAAGAATGTATCTATAAAAACATTTGAAAAATTGAGCAAGTATAAGGACCTGGAGATAGAAATTGGAAAAATGTGGAAATTGAGAACTAAAACAATACCAGTGGTTGTAGGCGCTCTGGGAATGATACCTAAGGGATCTAACGACTACTTATCGCAAATCCCAGGAAACCCGCGTATAGGAGAAATACAAAAGATAGTACTAATGGGAACTGCCCATATACTAAGGAAGATCCTGTCAATATAAGTACATCACAAGTCTAAACACTAAGGATGCATGTGTGAATATGTGTGTTCTTTCTTGAACATGGCGGACCTTGTTGTCTCTTGAGGTCACTGGTTGTGACTTGGTGATAATTCGTATAAACATAAAGCAAGATAAATGCAAATAATAATAATAATAATAAGACGGACAAGAAACTGGAACACAATAGACCTGACCTGGTGGTTGTGGACAAAGAAAAAAGATCGTGCCTGATTGTGGATGTGGCCTGCTCATTCGACACGAGAGTGCAAGAGAAGGAGAGGGAGAAAATTAACCGATACCAGGACTTAAAGTGGGAGGTAAAAAGGATTTGGAACCGCCATGAAGTCAAAGTGATCCCGATTGTCATAGGCGCACTAGGGACTATCTCAAAAAGTTTCCAGGGATGGTTAAAGAAAATTGGCCCCTACACGCTTTTTGGAACGCTTCAAAAGGCATGCTTGCTGGGAACAGCAAGAACCCTCCGATACGTCCTGAATATCTGAGGCTGCAGGTAGTGGCTTGATATTCATTTCAACAAACTTTCCAGTTAACTAACATCAATGACTGAGACTCAAAGAGTAATAATAATAATAATAATAATAATAATTGTTTCTACTTTAGGCACAAGGCCAGCAATTACCCAGTGCATTACTGGTACTTTATTTTATCGACCCCGTAAGGATGAAAGGCAAAGTCAACCTCGGCGGGATTTGAACTCAGACGTAAAGGGACGTAACTATGCTGGAAAGCATGGCGTCCGACCCTCTACCGATACTGCCAAACGATTTCTTTATTGGCCACAAGGGCTGACATCAAGAAAAACATCACAGACGGAACAGGATGGTACGATGTGGGTTTTGTCCGTGTAAATATTTTTATTATTTATATAAGAAAAGAAAAAAGACATAAAACATATATATATATAAACAATAAAATGAAAATTGAAACAATGAAAAATTCCCCTCTCTCAATGTTTCCATCTCTCAAACTACAGACGTATATTCAGAGTGGTCCCGTTCACTCGGACCATTCTCGCTACATTCACCCACCTTTCAACAAACTTGCTAGAAAGCAGCACTTGCCTCTCCACCCTGATTTTCCTCTTCAAGTGAAACTTGAAAAAGTTAATTAGGGATTCGCCGAAGAGGAAAGTGTTTGTCTTTAATCCTTTTAACCTTGTCCACCACACAATCTCTTTCGCCATGGCCACCAGGCAGATGAAAACCGCCTGCCCTTCCTCCTCAAAGGAAGACGGCGAGACCATCTGCACAATGGACTCAGTCGACAACCGGATCAGTCCCACACGTGACAGCAACTGTTCGACATAGCTCCACAAGTCAGCAATGCTCGGGCACTGAACGAGTGCGTGCACAACGGTTTCGTCGCTATGCGCGCATCTCGGACAGGCTCGGCTGACGGCACTTCCGTGCCTGTAGAGCTTATCTCGAACCGGCAGCGCTCCCTGGTAGCACTGCCAGGCCAGGGATTTTTGGAAGTTATCCATAGGCCCCGGGCTGAAAGTTCTCCGGAAGAGAGCAAACAGCTGATCTTCTTCGACGCCCAGGATCTCTCCGAGAACGTCGTCGCTCTTCCCCTCCACTAGTCCTCTATAGAACGCCGAGGTGGATGTTCCACCGATACTGGTGCCCAACTGGGAGAGGGCAGTGAGCGCCTGGAGACATTCCAGTTTCCAAGCGCTATCCCTCGGTCTTTTTCTGACCCAGGACTGCAGCTCCGTCAAGGAGACGAGCTGTGGGAAAATGTGCCTGGTGAACGGCGACCACACCCGTTCACCATCAAGGAAGCACCAGAGATCTGGCAGCCTCAGCGCATGTTTGCGCATCGTCAGCCATGGCATGCCCAGTCCTCCACGCAACGGTTGTTGACAGCAGATGGATCGTCTGACCATGGGAGCGCGTCCCTTCCACAAAAAGCGGAAGAGGAGGCGCTCTATTTTGGTGAGAGTTGGGCTGGAGCAAGGGACGACGGTGAGGCGGTAGCAGATGACGAATGCGATGTACGCATTCGCCACTTCCCCCCGGCCTTTCAGGGACAGCTTCCTCTCAGCCCATTTCTGGGTGAGGGAGGCCACCCTGCTCGTCACCTCGTTCCAGTTTTTCTCCATCTGGAGGTCCGGTCCGAACCAGACCCCGAGCAATTTAACCGGTCCGTCCGTCCAACGCCCCACGACCGCCGCCTGGTACCGATGGTCGACCCTATCGAATTCTTTGGATTGATCCAAGTTGATCAGGGCCCTACCCTTGCCAGGTTCCTTAACCACCCTCTCTATGATGTATCGCATGAGGTGGAGATTGTCGTGTATGGATCTGTCCGGAATGGCGCATGTCTGCGCCTCTCCCACCAGCCCCTTGACGACAAGCGCCAACCTCGTTGCTAACACCTTGGCCAAACTCTTGAACTCTGCGTTTAGCAGGGTTATGGGCCTGAAATTATCAATAACATCCTCCTTGTTCGGGTCTTTTCTCAGCAGCGCCACTGCTCCCCGGCTCACAAAACTGGGAATGCTCCCGTTCTGCTGCCAGTTGCAGTAGACGTCTGCCAAGAGGTCACCGAACAAGTCTGGCATAAATGCATAAAGCTCGTAGGGCAGACCATCTAAACCTGGCGATTTACCTCTTGTGCAGTTAGCCATCGCTTCCCGTATTTCACCGGCTGTTATTGGCTTTTCGCAACACTGTACTGCGGTTGTCGAGAGCCTAGGCAGTCCATCGAGCTATGCACTGAAGTCTATGCCCCGATCCGGGCCGCCGCCGCTCCCGAACAGTTCAGCAAAGTGCTGCTGAAAAGCTTCACACATCCGCTCGGGTTCGAGCATCACGCACCCGTTTTGGTCAGACAAAGACTGAATTGTGGCTTTATTGCCACGTCGCGCCTCTGCCACCCGGGCCCATTGGACGGCTTTTGTCCCCTCGTGTTTCAGAGCACGCGCTCTAGCTCTGACAACGCAGCCTTTGTGTTTTGCGTTGAAGAATGGGTCTAGTGCCAATCTCGCCGCAAGCACGTCGGTTGCGATGCCTGTCCTAAACGCCTCTTCTAGCTTTCTGACTAGCTCTCCCTCTACTCTATTTTCCTCTATCACTATTCTTTTACTAAACCTAATGGACCTACTTTAATTGCCCTTTTCAGGGCGAACCACCACCTGTTGTTGACGACCGCTCCCGTCAACGCCCGCTTAACTAATACGCTAATCCGGTCTCTGTAGGCCTTGCGCGCCGGGAAAGACGCGTTCAGCTTCCAGTAACCAGGCCCTTGTCTATGAAGTCTGTCTATGTCGATCTCACAGATCACAAATTTGTGGTCTGTGTAGTCGACTATTTTAAATTGTGGACAACTTATACTAGCCTTATCTAGTTCCCTGCAGAATACCCTACCTAGATACGATCTGGATGACCCGATACGGTTTGTCCATGTCCACATTGGCACATTCGGGTGATCCAGTCGATACCTGTCAGACAGTTCAAAACGTCTGAGCAGGTTGGTGAGGCTCTTGCACCCTCCTCCCCTATCCACTAGCCCCACACGATCCCAGCGTGCATCCAAGATACCGTTCCAGTCGCCCACTAACACTAAAGAGCGGGACGTTCCAAGAAAGGTCTCTAGACGTCTGAAGAAATCTGGCCGTCCTGCCCCTGTTGGGGCGTAGACGGCTACTAGCCTGAAAGTATTGCTTTCGCTGCTGGTCACGTCCAGCACCAACGACTTACCTTCTGGTTCCAGGAAGATGGCCCGTATCGCGAGATCCAAGCCTCTCCGAAAAAGGACGGCAACCCCTCCCCCCGATCCTGGACGGCTGGGAGATGCGTATACATCGTAGCCGCCGAAGATCGGTGCGAAGGCCCGTGCCTCGGAGATTCTTGTTTCACTGATGGCCACCACATCTATGTTTAGGGACCTGAGGTCATTGAGCAGGTGACCCTGCTTTCAAGATGACCCCAGGCCACGTGCATTTATACTGCCTATTCTGAGTACAGCCATGTTGGATGAGACACGGGACAAATGAGAAAGGGTCACTTACCTTGTTCGCGTGGTAAAGGGACAGTAGAACCGTCCCTTTCGCTGGTCATGGGTGTTTCCAAGAGGATGTCAGTGTATATCCTCTTGGTAACCGTCTCTCTGAAGTCTCCAACTGCGTTGGGGAATTTTTGTTTTAAAGGTTTGTATTGTTCTATTGAGATTTCGATGATGCTTATGTTTGTCGGGGGAGTTCTTGGTGTTTGTGGGGTGTAGTAGTTTTTTTCCGTGATGTCTGTGTGCTGCTTTATATATTTTATGAGTTCTTTTTTTGCTATATTTATGGTTGTGTACTTTTTGGGGGGAAGGGTGATTTTGTTGCCGTTTTCTTCTTGCTGCTGTTTGGTGTTTGTGTCTTGTGTTTGCGTTGTTGGTGTTTGTGGTGGTGTTGCTGCCTTTACCCCTCTTTGTCTGCCTTCGCTTTTGGAGGGTGAATCTAAGGGTTTTTTGTTTTTTGTTTTTTGTGGCAGACTGTTTGCCACGTCACTCCCGCCTCAAACTCCATGTCGGATTCTGTGGCGTCTGGGGGAGGGGGGGTATGTGCTCCACAGCTGTTGGTGGTGGTAGTGGAGCCCTCTTCGGCAATTTTGTTGCTGGTGTAGCTATTTCAAATGTAGCTAATTGTGTTGCCGCTACTGATGATGCTGCTTTAGTTATCCGTGGCCTTGGTACGGGTGCTACGGACGTTGCCCTCCTACTCACCGTGGAAGGGGCTTCTTCGTTTGTTGCCTGTCCTGCTCTTGGTAGCAGCGGACCAGGTATTGGAAGAAGAGGGGCCCTCTTCGGTGTCTTCTGCGGGCAAAAGGCCCTGAGGTGACCTTTCGACCCACAGAGATAACATTTTGGCCGTCTTCCTTCTACACTTATAGGGAGTTGGAGTCCTTCCTCAAAGTCTATGATATCGGGGATAGCCTCGATACATTCCTGGTCAGTTTGTATAAGCATTTGCATGCCTATACCTGACCAGTTCTCTCTCCCTATTTTTTCTACTTGCAGCATGGTCGCCCTGTTGTCAATTCCAGCAAGGACAGACGCAGCCAGCCAAGGTATAGGCACGTCGGGTGGGACCTGGGTCACTTTGACCCTCACAATTTTCTGCCCGCAGTAGGAGGGCACCAAGACTAACTCCTCACTCTTTAGGGTTTCCAAAGAGTGAGACTTTGCTTCCTGGTGGGTGGCGAAAAGTACGTCTACTGTGGCCTACTTTCTGCCTCGGGTGATGTGGGTTTTGCGTGCCCAGACGCACCCCAAGGCCTTTTGGATTTGAGCCTCCGTGGCTCTTTCCACTCGATGTGAGATTTTGCTTACGGTGCGGTAAGTCACCGTCCGTAGCTGCTGGTCCTTGAAAAATCGGGTGGAGTTTCAGGGAAACTCTATTTGCGCTTCTTGTCACCATGGCCCTTGCGACTGCCATCTCCTCCTCTGTGACTATCACTGTCTCGATATTTCGGACGACACCTGCAAAAGAAGTGGTCCCTTTTTCAGCAGCACCACTATTGCTGCCGCTACTGGTCTTACTGGTGTTGTTATTGTCATTGTTATTGTCGTTCTCGACCTTACCGCTGTTATTTTTGTTATTGTCGTTCTCGACCTTACTGCTGTTATTTTTGTTATCGTCGTTCTCGACTTTACCGCTGTTATTTTTGGTGTTGTTGTTGGTGATGTTGTTGGTGTTATTGTTGGTGTTGTTTGTGTTAGAAATATTTGGTAATTTTAAATCTGTAACAATCTTTTTTTCGTTTGTAATATTTTCGTTTATATGTTGACATGCTGATGAAGTCTCCCTCTCTCTGTGTTGTCTGACAGCGCTCTCTCCCTTTGTGTTATCCATGTTGAAATTTTTGAAAAATAATATTTTTACACAAATACGGATACGACACCCCGTAAAGGGGTGCCGTATTATTTACTAGTGAACCCCTGTATTAGGTGGGTCACTTCTTCTAAATTTTTATCAAAATTAAGAACGGTTGAAAAAGAGGTAAAACGTTGAAAAAGACTGGAGGCGATAAGAAGCGTGGCTTCACCAACAATAATAATAATAATAATAATAATAATAATAATAATAATAATAATAATAATAATAATAATAATAATAATAATAATAATAATAATAATAATAATAATAAACTTTAACCCATCAGTGGTTGGCATCCTCTGGACTGAAATCGGAGACTGAAGGACTGATTATATCCGCACAAGATCAGTGTCTGCCAACAAAAAATTACCAAGCCAACATAATAAAAAATGGGTGCAGCCCATTATGCCGTGTATGCAAAAAACAACCAGAGACCATTGACCATATAATTTCAATGTGCAGTCCTATAGCTCCAACCGAATACCTAAACAGGCATGACAGAGCTGCACAATACATACATTGGATAATGTGTAAGCATTTTGACCTGCCCCATCAAAAGAATTGGTGGGAGCATCAACCACCTCCCATACTTGAAAAAGATCACATCTCCATCTTGTGGAACTTTAGCATCCAAACAGACCGAAAAATAGATGCAAATAGACCTGATATAATATTGAAGGACTTTCAAAGGAGGGTATGCCTGCTAATTGATATGTCTGTTCCAATAGACAAGAATGTATCTATAAAAACATTTGAAAAATTGAGCAAGTATAAGGACCTGGAGATAGAAATTGGAAAAATGTGGAAATTGAGAACTAAAACAATACCAGTGGTTGTAGGCGCTCTGGGAATGATACCTAAGGGGTCTAACGACTACTTATCGCAAATCCCAGGAAACCCGCGTATAGGAGAAATACAAAAGATAGTACTAATGGGAACTGCCCATATACTAAGGAAGATCCTGTCAATATAAGTACATCACAAGTCTAAACACTAAGGATGCATGTGTGAATATGTGTGTTCTTTCTTGAACATGGCGGACCTTGTTGTCTCTTGAGGTCACTGGTTGTGACTTGGTGATAACTCGTATAAACATAAAGCAAGATAAATGCAAATAATAATAATAATAATAATAATAATAAGAGAATAACATGATTGGATGATCAAACTCGTTTTGAAACACGAAAGCATCAAAAGATCATACTCCATTACAAAAAATGCACAAAGATACAGTAATGGACTACAAATTTGAGAAGTCCCATTTACTGCTGAAATGGAAAACACAGAAAAAGCAAAGCAGGTAAAAGTAACTGCTACAGAAACTGGCTAAGAAATGGCAAGAAAAGCCTCTGTATGGGAAATACCCAGAAAGAGCTAACAATCCTGATGTTGACAAAACTTGGCATCCTCTGGACTGAAATCGGAGACTGAGGGACTGATTATATCAGCACAAGATCAGTGTCTGCCAACAAAAAATTACCAAGCCAACATAATAAAAAATGGATGCAGCCCATTATGCCGTGTATGTAAAAAACAACCAGAGACCATTGATCATATAATTTCAATGTGCAGTCATATAGCTCCAACCGAATACCTAAACAGGCATGACAGAGCTGCACAATACATACATTGGATAATGTGTAAGCATTTTGACCTGCCCCATCAAAAGAATTGGTGGGAGCATCAACCACCTCCCGTACTTGAAAAAGATCACATCCCAATCTTGTGGAACTTTAGCATCCAAACAGACCGAAAATAGATGCAAATAGACCTGATATAATACTGAAGGACTTTAAAAAGAGGGTATGCCTGCTAATTGATATGTCCGTTCCAATAGACAAGAATGTATCTATAAAAACATTTGAAAAATTGAGCAAGTATAAGGACCTGGAGATAGAAATTGGAAAAATGTAGAAATTGAGAACTAAAACAATACCAGTGGTTGTAGGCGCTCTAGGAATGATACCTAAGGGGTCTAATGATTACTTATCGCAAATCCCAGGAAACCCGCGTATAAGAGAAATACAAAAGATAGTACTAATGGGAACTGCCCATATACTAAGGAAGATTCTGTCAATATAAGTACATCACAAGTCTAAACACCTAAAGATGCATGTGTGTGTATGTATGTTCTTTCTTGAACATGGCGGACCTTGTTGTCTCTTGAGGTCACTGGTTGTGACTTGGTGATAACTCGTATGAACATAAAGCAAGATAAATGCAACTATAATAATAATAATAATAATAATATTAATAGAAGGTTCCTTACAGCTCAGAGAGGAAACATAAGCTGGATGATTATATTTTCTCTCTCTGGGTTGTAATGATCTTTCCTCTCACATAGTTATCATCAATATGTCCTCCGTATATGTCTTCCTTCAAATGACAGGGAAGCTGACCATAATATCTCTATCCGACTTTATATACTTTTTTAGCTAACTGTCTTAACTGTACCCTCAGGTACAGTTTTTCTATTATTTCTGCATTGTTCCCATAGAAATTTAAATTAACTGTTTTTCTTTCCTTGTCACCTGTTCGTTTCCTTTCACAATTTCCGTACAGCAACTGGCCTATCACTGTAGAAGACCTGTCAACCTTTAAAAACCCAAACGGGGAGTACCATGAAAAAAGGTTCCCCAAAACGGAGAGAAATGAGGTAAAATGGGGAGATTTTACATAATGAAAGCTATACTCATTTTCACCAAAGTATCTGGGAGATCTTCCCGCCGGATGGGGAGTATTGACAGGTCTGCTGGGGTAAAGTTCTGACTGAAGCGTTTAGGAACTTATTACAGGCAAACCGAGGTTGACCGGTGTGATTAACAGAAAAGTTATTTGTTTTGGTCTATATTCCATTTGAATTTTAAATTTAATAACGCTAGACGTCCATTCTCCTGCCTGATTTATTGATTCACATATATTTGGTTTAGTAGATTATAAAAACATATTCTTGACGTAAAATATTCAACACTCAATGCGATCGTTAGAAATACTAGATGTTCTGTCATTGTCACAATTTCAGAAATCCTGATTCAAATGAAGAATAATAACATCAATTCGGAGAATATAGTAAAAGACGCGATCAATATAACATACGTTTATTGCATAACAATTTTTTTCTACAATAATTATGTTCGCGTTAACTACAATATCAAAGCCGGATTTAGACAATTATCGCGTTTTCAAAAGTAAAATCTGGAGAGAGGCACGCTGAATCTATACCTGTCTCTCACATCCAGTATATATATATATATATATATATATATATATATATATATATATATATATATATATATATATGTGTGTGTGTGTGTGTGTGTGTGTGTGTGTGTGTGTGTGTGTGTGTGTGTTTGTGTGTGTGCGTGTGCAGATTTTATCATCCATTACTAAGTGGGGTGGTCCATATGGAATGGGAGGAGACTTTGGAGAAATCAGAGATTGTCTTCCTGGTCGCTGTTTATTTTTGAAGCTATTGTAGTGTTAGTATTAAACGTAAACGCACGTGTTGCGCTGGTTGGGCATCTATTTACAGATGTCCGTGTATGAGGATATGAGGGTCTGTGTAAACATGTATATGACGTATGTGTGTGTAGGTGAATGTATCTGTATGTGTGCATATATGTAAATATGAGTCTAATTCTATAAGTACTCATGTATGTATGTATAAAAGGTTATGTCGGCAATCGGGTGTCACACCGGCTCTAGTCTTGTTAATTCAATAACCCAATTGCAATGTACGGCTTCCTAAACATACCCAGAATGCTTCAAGAAAACTACTACACATTATATGTGTGTGTATGTGTGTGTATATATATATATATATATATTATATATATATATACATACATATATCATCATGATTTGACTTCGCGAATGAAGATTATGATATATATATATATATCATAATCTTCATTCGCGAAGCCAAATCATTATGATATATTTGTATATATATATATATATATATATATATATATATATATATATATATATATATATATATATATATATATATATTCACAGACATACACACACATATATTGTGTAGTAGTTGCTTGAAGCATTCTGGGTATGTTTAGGAAGCCGTACATTGCAATTGGGTTATTGAATTAACAAGACTAGAGCCGGTGTGAATCTGACTCTTTTCACACAGAAAGGAAAGAAATGAAGCCCAGTAGCTGATTTAACACGATCAAATCCCCCAGAATCCAATGCACACACACACACACACACACACACACACAGACGAGACACCCGATTGCCGACATCACCTTTTATACATACATACATGCGTACTTATAGAATTAGACTCATATTTACATATATGCACACATACAGATACATTCACCTACACACACATACGTCATATACATGTTTACGCAGACCCTCATATCCTCATACGCAGACACCTGTATATAGATGTCCAACCACCCCAACACGTGCATGTATATATATATATATATATATATATATATATATATATATATATATATATATACAGAGAGAAGTGGGAGATGTGGGGATTCATAATGTATATAACGACGTATATCAATGTATGAAAATTGTATTTGATTTTGCGGTTTATTTAATTTAATACACGACCGTTTCCTCTTTACAAAATGTTGACACACCTACACCATTTAATTAAGCAGTGATAGAATATGAAACAACCCAACACAACACCCTTGATTAGATTCGAAACAGTACTTAGTTTTGAATAAAAGAAAATTATTATTTATCGAATCGTGGATACTCCATAAACACGACTCTGAAACTATGGTGTGTAGGCAATCGGAAAAAGAAAAAAAAGGGTCCTTAACTCATGGTGGAGCTTACAAAGACAGCATCTTAACACAGGGTGTGACTTGGCCATCTATCCATCCCTATATATATATATATATATATATATATATATATATATATATATATATATATGAATATAGACATAGAATATTCGAAAATATTCTGTATGTTTATAATAAACATTTTGAAGACCTAATCGCTATAGAATAGAATACGTCACGTATTACAATTAGATTCTCGATAAAAGCAAGGGAAGTAATCTACGCGTTTCATTCTTGTTAGAAATCTTCAGGACTACATATCCAGTGCTTTTATCGAGAATGACACAGCTAGAGACTTATAGAATACTTAGCTGTGTACAGGAACTGGTTTGAAAGAGCGGTTGCCGGTCCGGCAGAAATTAGAAATTGGAATAAATGCTCTGAAATAGCGATATATATGTGAATATAGACATAGAATATTCGAAAATATTCTGTATGTTTATAATAAACATTTTGAAGACCTAATCGCTATAGAATAGAATACGTCACGTATTACAATTAGATTCTCGATAAAAGCAAGGGAAGTAATCTACGCGTTTCATTCTTGTTAGAAATCTTCAGGACTACATATCCAGTGCTTTTATCGAGAATGACACAGCTAGAGACTTATAGAATACTTAGCTGTGTACAGGAACTGGTTTGAAAGAGCGGTTGCCGGTCCGGCAGAAATTAGAAATTGGAATAAATGCTCTGAAATAGCGATATATATGTGAATATAGACATAGAATATTCGAAAATATTCTGTATGTTTATAATAAACATTTTGAAGACCTAATCGCTATAGAATAGAATACGTCACGTATTACAATTAGATTCTCGATAAAAGCAAGGGAAGTAATCTACGCGTTTCATTCTTGTTAGAAATCTTCAGGACTACATATCCAGTGCTTTTATCGAGAATGACACAGCTAGAGACTTATAGAATACTTAGCTGTGTACAGGAACTGGTTTGAAAGAGCGGTTGCCGGTCCAGCAGAAATTAGAAATTGGAATAAATGCTCTGAAATAGCGATATATATGTGAATATAGACATAGAATATTCGAAAATATTCTGTATGTTTATAATAAACATTTTGAAGACCTAATCGCTATAGAATAGAATACGTCACGTATTACAATTAGATTCTCGATAAAAGCAAGGGAAGTAATCTACGCGTTTCATTCTTGTTATATATATAACAAAGAAGGTGTGGTAAGATACCAGGTGGACCATAACGCACCAGAGTACTCGATACTTAGGGTAGAAGAGGGGGTAATATGAAAAGAGTCAGGACCCCAACGGCTGAGCTCTGGCCGTTCGGCAGCTAGATCCGAACTATGTCAGCAGTATTAGAACGGTATGAATCTGACTCTTTTCACACAAGCCGATACTGCTTGCCATCACGGTCGGGATGTTAAAACATCTCTATAACCACTCTACATCTCCCCATGTATCGAGTATTCACATGATTAGTGGCCTACTCTACGGCAGAGTCCAGGGCAGACTCTATTTGTGTGTGTGTGCGTGTGTGTGTGTGTGTGTGTGTGTGTGTGTGTGTGTGTGTGTGTGTGTGTGTGTGTGTGTGTGTGTGTGTGTGTGTGTGTGTGTGTGTGTGTGTGTGTGTGTGTGTGTGTGCGTTGGAATAGATAGTGGAGAAGTGAGAAATAGATCTCGAAAAAGAATCGATATTTTATTTATAGCGCTTGAAAGGACACATGGCAAAGTTAAACTCAAAGAGCAATGAATCGGAACAAATACTAGGTTTTTAATCCGATCCAACGCCCCTAACTACATTGCGAATTCGCCACCTTTGTAATCAATCAAATATACTTAAAGATAAAATTAGAACTCACACGACATATACGATGTTTCCATTAATTTAATTCATAAATATGATATATTTACTATCATGATTCACGTTGTGGTTATACAATATATATCAGCGTGTTTGTCTGTATGAGCGTGTCCGTAACTCCTAGTGAAATCGTAAGGGCAATTTCTGAACACAAGCGATTTCTTCTATAGAAGGAGCGAGGAATATAGAGGAAAATTTCATCCCAGTACTGGACTGGTACTTCATAAACCTCGAATGGATGAAAGGCAACGTTCACCACGGCAGGATTTGATCTAAGAGTACTGATAGCCAGAAGGTCTACTGCAAAGTATTTTGTATGACATTCTAATGGCTCTGCCAATTTTTCACCTATCATCACCCTTTTTAAATGTTTATGTGTGTGTGTGCGTGTGCGTGTGTGTGTGTGTGTGACTAAGTGTTCATTCGCAGTTTACGGTTGTCTTACATTTCCTTTGATATCTTATTAAGTTAATAGTTAGGGGAGGTTATGAGTGTGTATATTACTTCAGTTAAGGAGGTGCAGTTTAGAGAGAGTATGAGTTTTATTTATTATGGGAAAGTAATAAAAGGACAGGATTTTGATTTTATATATATATATATATATATATATATACAGAGAGGCGTTAAAATCATACTAAAATGCAATCTTCAGTCGTAATCCTCGTTATTGATAATTAGAGTCAGGAAACAAGAAATTACACTAGGTTGGTAGTTGATACTATTTCTTAGTGATATTTTTATTTCTGTGAAGTCGTTATGCCGTAACCTCTAATTATTTCAGTGGCTTTAAAATATAGCCCATATTAATGAGTAATCAATTCCGTTGGAATATTAAATATTACTAAATAGTGATACTGCAGGGATTCTAATCCACCGAATAATCTCTGGTAGTTTATTATTAAGAACAAATTTAATTTAACCCGTCTCTACCGTCTCAACCATTAATGTAGGAATTCACAAATTGAAAATTTGCAATGTAAATTTTCAGCTTCTATTGGTGGCTTAATGAAACACACGCTGTAGAATAAGAGTCGACCAAGCTAATAGCTTATCGATAGGAAGGTCAATGGTTCATTTTTCGCAGTGTATATTCTGTGTTGTATTTTTGACAAAACACAACCTCTTCGAGTCAGTGTACTTGCCTCAGATGGTAAAAACAATTCAACATAAATATGTGTGTAGTTTGATTATCCTAGAGTGCTGTGTCAAAGCTCCCATAACGAATATGGTCGATATATACATATATACAATTACATATACATATTAGTGACCACTAAAGAAAGAATTATATATATATATATATATATATATATATATATATATATATATATATATATATATATATATATATATATAATTTAGTGATTGTAACGTCCAGTTACTGTAGGTTAACCAAAGTGACCACACGATGCGTAGTTTCTAGTAGGTATAACGGTGTTGTACTGAGCAGAGTGCAATAATAATAAAAAGGGCTGGGGTGTTAGAACATTTATTGAGATGTGACTCGAGTTTCGCGATTGATCAGCTCAAGGCTCGATCTGTATCGATCTTGCCCGACATCTTTGTACTGCCTACTTGACTACTGCAACTCTCCCCTTCCCTCTGTTCCGCTAACGCAGCTATTTATCTCTTGAATCTCACCCCAACACCCTCATATCGCCACATAGATGCCACTGTCTACGAACTGGCCAAAGCACCATCACGCATACATACAAATATTGTTCTTTGCTTGTTAGTATACCAGAGGTAATCTATTATTACTAACAATAATTTAATTACTATTCATTCATTATTAGTATGCATTATGAGGGCGGTGAATTAGCAGTATCGGTAGAGGGTCGGACGCCGCCATGTTTTCCAGCATAGTTACGTCCCTTTATGGTCTGAGTTCAAATCCCGTCGAGGTTAACTTTGCCTTTCATCCTTACCGGGTCGATAAAATAAAGTACCAGTAATGAACTGGGTAATTGCTGGCCTTGTTCCAAAAGTAGAAACAATTATTATTATGCGTTTATCTACTTATTAACTAGTAATGTAACTTATGTTGTTGTGGGTTTTTTCTATTTACACTAGCATTTAATAAAGCTCAGATTGATTTTAAATGATGTGCATGAGTGTGAGATAAGTTTGAACTCTCAAATTTATGGAGGAGACAGTGTGCTAAGTGAGAGATGTCTCTAACGGAATTTTAACTAACCGGCATGAAAATTTACACGCCCTGGCTACGGGTTTTCCATTATATTACAGACATGACTCTGCTATAATCTAGAGGTTCTTAGAATAGTTAGTGACGCCTTTGTTCATTCGTATATACATTCCACAAGGTTTATGAACAAAACTAACACAAGACTTTCTTGGATCTTCTCGGCTAATAATTTCATATTTTTCACTCTTCAGACGTTTCTGTTTTTAGCTCAACGTTCTGTACCGCATGAAATTCTATTAAAACCGATAGAGAATTTTTAGAGATCTTTTATTGCTAAATTGAACAACTAAAGCAACTACGTACACTGGTACACTGGTTCCAATAGATCAGTTGAATAAATTATATTTGTCATTGTTTTGTGGTTCTATAAATTCTACAATTTGGTTTGAGTCCAGCAGTTTTACAATTAAAGAGCGATGCCTGAGAAATCTGGAGCAAGTTCAATTGTCAGAAATCAATAAACTTTTATTGAAATCTATAAAATTGAGAAACTGATGAAGTGATAAGTAGGATATCTTTAGCTGACAATTTAATATAAATTGTTTTTAATGCTTGGAACATTATAAAAGTTGGAATAAATTTATAGTTCAGAAAAGATGTATAACATTGACTAATGCTCTTTTTGTGGAGGGGGCTTCATCGGCTTGTATGGGAGATAATTCCAAACGTTTCAGCCTTATTTTGTTAATTCCAACCATACTATCTCCGAAGATGATAGCGATTCATTCTGTATGTAATTATTGATAATTGTATGCTGTTGGTTTAAAGAAATAATTGTCTAAAGATTTTCAGGTGGATCAAATTTAAACCAACTTAACTATAAGTGATAGTTAAGTTGGATTAAAGTTGATCCACAACTCCATAGATGAATTACAGTTGCTGGGACATGTGAACTTGTAGATATTCCTGAACAATAAGTTTGGATATATATATATATATATATATATATATATATATATATATATATATATATATTTGTATATATATATATATATATATATATATATATATATATATATATATATATATATACAAATAAAGATTCAGCGAGAATCGCATTTTCGGCGGGCAGGAAAAGCGAAGCGAAACGCAAAAATCAGAAATGATACTGGCAAAGTGCTCAATAGTTTTATATATATATATATATATATATATATATATATATATATATATATATATATATATATATATATATATAAGGTCACGTACCTTGCAGTGCATAGCAAAGTTTGGATTCACTTGGGATTTCGTTATTTGAAATGCTTAATTTGTTGGGGTTTTTTAAATATATGGAATTAATTTCTTAAATTAAGTAGATTTCAATAACAGAAACTTCTATAATCCTTTCGAGGCTCTTTCGGTAATTACCTCAAGCGTGCAGGGAGAAACGGTACTGACGAAATTATTTACACAGCTTTTTAGTTTTAAAAGGAGTATTTTATTAAATACATTAATTGATTCTATTTTCTCGTTGTGTTTAGTAAAATGGGCAGTGGCGATATGACCTCTGTGCCTCTAAATTGATGATGTATTGGTTATCTGTGAGTGATTGGCTAATCATTATATTTAGATTATCATCATTCAAAAATATTTTACAGTAATTGGAATTCTAAGTGAACACGTCATTTCAAAATGTGATTAATGATTTCAAAAAGTGAGAATAGGAATATCAAATGAGTTCTGAAAATAACCGATTTGGAGTCGGGTTCATTTTAATACATAGATTTTAAAGTATAGATTATAAAAGTTAATTTTGGAAGCAGATTGGTGATCTATAGCCTGCCATGGGAAATGCTGCCAGTTTCACTCTCTCATAATGCAAGAGCCTTTACAAACCCATACAGACACAACAAACTGATGCCAACGGTCAAATATTTGGCTTTATATCAAAGAAGAATCTTTTAAATCTAAATAGATTTACATTGTCCAATGTGTCTTTCCATTATTAAGATAGTAAGGTGTGATTCGAGGAAATATGGCTGCTATTTCAAGCAGGTCAAACGATCAAATAGAGGTTCCTTCGTTGAATCGATACATATTTATATCTGAAAATTTGATCTTTTGAATGTGACAGAATACAGTACGGTGGCGAGATCTGAACTTTCGACAATTTTTATCACTACAGCTTAGCTAAATGGTTAAAAAATTCTGGGTTTGACCCTTACAACGTGGCATCTTTGGTAAGTAACACAGTTTCGGGTCGACCTATGCCTTGTGAGTGAGGTTGGGTAGATCGAAACTAAAAGTCCGTCGGATAAACTAACTGTAATTTAAAGGTTGAGCATTGTCACTCTATGTGACACTGAATCTCCTTGAAAATTATGTTAAGGGTACACGTGTTTGCAAAATGTTCGGTCCTTTCTAATTAATTTTACGAGTAGGCTGTTCCTTAGATCTAACTGAAATATCGTGGAAACCGACACAGATCCATTACTTCAACTCTTCCTTCTGCGAATCTAAAGCCAGTAAGGTAGAAAATATAAATACTGAATATTTTGGTATTAAGCTTTTAACAAGCTGAACACTTATTTCGTTAAGGAAAGGAAATGAAATGTATTATTCTATCAATCCATCATGAAACTAAAAAATTAGATATTTTCCATATTAAATTACAAAGAAAATGATAGTTTATTTGGTGGTTGTGGGAGGTTGTAAAATTCTTTTGAATATTTATCGCATAAAATGAATGAATTTTATTTTGTTTTTGCATTATCCTTAATTGAAAAGTAGTTTTTTTAATAGAACTTTAACACTTCTTACTCATTTCGAATTCACTATTGCATTTGTCTTTCCCGATACAAGTCAAGCATATTTAACCTCATTGACCATATGAGGAATCCGTTAGTTGCAACACCAAAACAAAACAAAAATAAAATAGTTATGTATGTATGGTGATGATGTTTCTAATGCACAATTTATACTGTAACATTGATAATTTGACTTGTGTAATTGAATTCAGATCAGGAATAAATACGCAAAAGCGATTTACATTAATGCAGTCTTAAAAGCGACTGCTTTCTGAATATATTAATAAAACTGATACGCTGTAATAGAACTCACTGACTGGCTATTCGTGATCAGACTATCTGACTGTACTATGTAAGTCTACAAATCCTCAAATAAAGGATATTTTATCATATAACCGTGCTCTTCACAAATTTATGACTAAAAACATGTTTTCAACACTCCATAAAATCAAAGGTTCTTTGATATTTAGAGTGGCGGCTTATGTCCAACTTTAAACGTATAGAATGAAATTTTAAAAAAACGACAAATAGTTACGCAACACAATACATGAAAGAATACCTTCACAACCTAAATTTCGAAATCACATACTTAAAGCAATGAGTCACCAGTAGATCTTTTAGAATATTGCTAGTATATGAGGTCATGCAGGCTCAAAAGACCTTGTTATTGCCAACAAAATGTAACGTCACCAAACAGTTAGGAGAATAGTACTCGTGGTGGTGGGATTATTGTAGTTATGTAACGTAACGATGTCGATTGTCGTTATAGTGGTGTAGACATCTTTTTAGCTGCTTTCAGTCATTGAACCGGAGACAGACGTTATCTTCAATATTACAATCTATTATACCGATCCTTGTACGTTTTATTTGTTTAAAAATCAACATCAGTTAGAATTAAATCATACAATAGGTTTGATGACGAGTGCTGTATGGCAGGAATGAAAATCAGTACTGCGAAGACTGGGGCGCTCGCCCTCCTAAGGAATCCTGTGCAGTGCACGCTTCATGTGAATGGAGATCAACTGAAGCTGGTGGAGAAGTTTAAGTATTTGGTAATCAGAAGAAGGGGGTAGGTGCAAAAGCTAAACTCACAATCTTCAATTCGATAATCGTGCCAACCCTTACCTATGGTCATAAATCATGGGTAATGACCGAAAGAATACGATCGCGAATACAAGCGACCTAGATGGGGTTCCTCCCAATGGTTTTGGAGTAACGTTACTCGATAGAGCGCATAGCTTGAAGATCAGAGAGTCACTCCAGGTAGAGCCGATACTTCTCCGGATTAAGAAATCACAGGTCCGATACTATGGACATCTGATTAGAATGTCTCAGGAAAGAATCGCTGAACAAATTTTACGCGCAAAACCAACCGGCAGGATACTCAGGGGTGGATACCGAGCAAGATGGTTGAATAATATCTATAAGGTTGGTTGGTCTAGCTTGGGGATCCAACCACATCAATTGGAGACGGTTACTTTTGACAACACTAGAAGGGGGTATTTGAGGATTCCCCCCATGAACCTCTCATGAATAAGTGGGCAAAGAAAAAAAAAAGGTATGATCGGTTATGTTTTACTCAGTTGTATAAAGCAATTAAAAGTCAATGTATAATTGGTAGTTCTTCAAGGAATTGGTCTTATGAATTTTGTGTGTAATATTTTGGAAAATTTTGTGCATCATTCATTTAAAGTACATATATATATATATATATATATATATATATATATATATATATATATATATCAATAAAAATTATCAATCTTACTAGTGCAGAACCAACACCCAACCTTATCAACTTACTCTCCAAAGGTCTTAAATTCACACCGACCCCACTACGTCCTAACTACTATGAAATGAAGGAAGACATCACAGACTTCTGTAGAAAGTTACGACTTAGTGAACAACTATTCGACCAGTACAATGAGGATGAATCATTAGCCAGAAATAGAAGCAATTACACCCCTTCAAAAGGTAGAAATAAAATCCTGGACGAATTCTGTGAACACATCACAAACTTCTCTTACCAACACTTGCACAGACAAAAACACAAGCCAAACCTCAACAAGAAAGAATGGGAAGAATTAAATAGATTAAAAACCGACAGAACCATTACAATTAAAGAGGCTGATAAAGGGAGTACAGTAGTCCTAATGAAGACAGAATTCTATATCAACTTAGCGCTCTCCACTTTGGAAAACGAAACATACTACGAAAAGGCTGAACACTACAATCAACAGAAAATTATAAGAAACCTAAAAACTCTAATCAACCAATACAAAGAAGGACTCACTCACAAGGAATTCAGCTTCATCACAGACTTCACAAGTAAATCCAGCCTTTTCTACGGTATCCCTAAAGTACATAAAAGCGAATCAATCAGTAAGGCATGCAAGGAAGCCACAGACATAGTCATCAATGTCCCCTCACCCAATGATCTCAAATTAAGACCTATAATAGCAGGCCCCGCTTGCGAAACGCACCGTCTTAGCAAATTCATTGATACCCTTCTCAAACCCTTCCTCAAGCACATCAAAAGCTATATAAGGGACGACCTAGATATGCTCAATCACCTCCCTAATATGCCACTTTCTGAACAAACCCTACTAGTGACGTTCGATGTAGTCAACCTATACTCCAACATCCCCCACAACCTAGGAATAGAAGCTATCCAATTCTGGCTGGATAATTTCCACAATGAACTCCCACAACGCATCAAAAAAGAATTCGTGATAGAGGGACTCAAATTTATCTTGCAGAACAATTACTTCGTTTTCAATAACAAACCCTACAGGCAGAAATCTGGGACCGCTATGGGAACGAAAACAGCCCCTACTTATGCCAACCTAGTCATGAGATACCTGGAAATCACCCTCTACACTAAAGTCCTAAACAAATTTGGAAACACCCTCCGCTTACACATTGAAAGGAACTGGAAGCGATATCTAGATGACTGCTTCATCCTTTGGCACGAAAACATCGAAAAACTTAAAGAATTTCACACCCTTATAAATGGGCTCAACACAAATATTAACTTGACGATGGAATACAGCCATCAACAACTCCCCTTCCTCGACATCCTCATTAAGATCCATAACAAAAAAATAGAAACAGACATATACTACAAACCCACAGACTCCAAGCAATATCTCCCCTTCAACTCTTGCCACCCTAGACACGTTAAAATTAATATTCCCTACAACTTAGCCAAGAGAATCTGTACTATAGTCTCCAATAAAAACATCTGCTACTTACGGCTACAAGAACTAAAGGACACACTCATAGGCAGGGACTACCCTGCATCACTAATTGACAATGGAATCCAACGTGCCCTAAAACTCAGTACCCAGGACCTTAGACACCCTAAAGTAAATCAACCAAAACTAAAAGCTCTTCCATACATCTCCACACACAACCCCCTCAACAATGAGGCCTTTGACACCATCCTCCAGAACATCCCTGTATTGAAAAAGGACCATAGAATGAACCAAATTCTACGAACACACGATATCATAAAGAGCAAAAGACAATCCAAGTCAATGAAAAACATCTTAACACATGCCAAAGTACTGCCAACCACAACAACGAAACCCACAGTAAAAAAATGCGATAGACCCAACTGTGGCATTTGCATCAACCTAATAGAGGGTTCGGACAACATTTTATAGTAAAACACAATTTCACATGTGCATCGGAAAATCTAATATATGTATTAACTTGTTCAGGTTGTCGAGAACAATACATAGGCCAGACCAAAAACAGCCTCCGCCAACGCATGACTGTCCATAGATCCCAAATTAAAATACGGGAATACAGGAAAATACCACTGAGTGAACACATTGATACCTGTGCCGCCCAAAATCATCCCAACTTCAGAATCTTTCCCCTCTACAAATTTAAAGATAATGCCACCCACACCCAGCGCATCAGCAAGGAATCTTACTTCATTAACAAATACGGACCCCGTCTAAACACTTCTCCCTAAGACGAACCCACAACATACACACGTCAACATACATACCTACATCAGCACACATCTCTACCCACATATAAACACAATGACACACGTAAACACACATGCTCTATGGTGCAATACAAAAAAATATATGTGCATATATATATGTATGTATATATGTATATATATATATATATGTAGTGAATATATGTATGTGTATGTATATATAGTGAATATCATTTCACACCTTTTATTGTTAAGATTTTTGATGTTCTATTAAGAGAACCGATTTTACTGAAAAAATCGAATAATGTACACCATTTTACCAGGGGGAAAAAATACTGGTCCACCCACACACACACACACATATACACAAACACATACACACGCGTACATCAACATACAAAGAGACTTATATACACACACACGCACTTCTCCGTATAAGACAAAAGCTGAAAAATATCTTTTGACATGCTAAAATACCCCCCATTGCTTTCAGACACATTCTTACTGACCATCGAATTACTCTGCTATACACACACACACACACACACACACACACACACACACACACACACACACACTTATATTAATAGCCATTTGACACACATCGCTGCTGGCCATTGTCGCAGCATCGAACACCTTACTACTACTACACACACATACACACACACACACACACACACACACACACATACACACACACACACACATATTTGTTGTGAAAGAGTCATTTCTCAATCTTGGCGCAAAACCAATTTTTTATCCACATGACCTCTACCGACCAATCAAAATTGTTTTGACCAAGAATTTTTGCTGGAGACACTTTTTTAACATAAAAACAGTCTTGGCGCAAAATCAACTTTTTACATTCACATGACCTTTACCGACCAATCAAAATTGTTTTGACCACAAGCATTTTTGCAACACAAAAATAACGCTGGAGCCACTTTTTTAACATAAAAACAGGTAGAATTCCCAAAACTAATCAGATCAGAGCAAACAGCACGGACACTCTATCTCAAAATTATTTTTGAAAAGCATTTAGAAATGCGCAACCGGTAAAAACTTAAAAACTTAAAACCACAACTGAATACTAACCCATACAATCACTAATACTCTTTTATTCCTAATTAAACCATTTTTCAACTGTGAACAATTTGTCAGCATTTTCTATTCCGTTTACCAATATATAATAACTTGTGTGTTACACCTCTATTCTTTTAACTATATATATATATATATATATATATATATATATTTCCCCCCTTCTCACAAATACCATGGTATTTTTAATAAAAATGTTATTAAACTCTCATTCTCTACCACCCCTAATATTAGTTCTCATTTAGCTAGCACTAATAATAGGAAAATTAGGGATGGATTCTCCTCTCTACATACTACTAGTCTGAATGCATCGGACAATGCTTTACCACCAGAACAGTCCTTATCTAATAGAGGTCCTACGTGTAATACATCACCACTCGAGCCAACCAATAACACCCGGAAGTGCAATTGTAGAGTGAGTGCTAACTGCCCTCTAAACGGTAACTGCCTTTCTAAGAACATTGTCTATGCTTGCGAGGTTATAACTAATTCCTCTAAAAGAACGTATATAGGATCTACTTCAAACACTTTTAAGACTAGGTTTAACTCTCATATCTCTAACTTCAAACATGTTAGGTTTAAGAATTCTACCTCTCTAGCGCATTATATCTGGGATCTTAAGGGAGCTTATATACCATATAGCCTTAACTGGAGTTTAGTAGCACGATCTAACCACCTTTCTGCACATAGTAAGTTTTGTAATCTCTGTATACTTGAGACACACTCTATTATTTTCTCTAGCGTACCCTTACTGAATAGAAAGTCTGAGATATTCTCTTCTTGCCCCCATGCCATTTCTAATTCTTATTTTTATTATAAATCCAAATGTTCTAGTAGTACAAATTGTACCCATTAGCAGATATATTCCATTACTTAGTTTTTTGTTTGGGTTCTTTTGTTTGCCAACATTAATGTTATCATTGGTTTTTGATGACTCTTCATTCTAGCTCTCATAATCATTTGGCCACTGTACCATATCTATGTCTTCACTATAACACCTTGTTAGTATACATAAGATTACACACTTTACGCCACTTACGTTATTCTATTATTATCTTTATATTTTTTTATTATTATCAACTTTAATTTTAATTTTAATTTTATTTTTATTTTTATTTTTAATTCTATTTTTATTTCTAAGTCTATTCTGATTTATCTATCGACAACCCCCTCCTCCTCCTCCTCCCCCCTCTCCTCCCCTCTCCCCCCTCTCCCCCCATGCACACAAACTTATTGTCAACCCCTCCAGATTGAATATGATTATATTTAACCCCCCCCCTCTTGTATGCTCCGTTCTATTATTTATTATAGCATATCGAATATATTTTATGCCACTTCGCACCCTCCACATATTTTGTCAATTCTGTCCCCATTAACCTACCTTAACTCTACTTAAGTCAGTTTTTTAGATATCGTTGCGTATATGATCGTATAGTTTTATTCCTTTTTGTAAACATTTGTAACGATACATTAAAGTTTATATACTTTAATGACTTAAACTACAGCTAATATTATACTACCTTATTGGACGGGTTCGATATTTTTAATATTAATTTATCAGATAGGGTTTGGAGTCATTTAAAATGATCGCTTTCCTTGATGTTTACCTAATTTCTTAAATGCACGCGAGGCCTAAATGTGTATACATTTGCTTTTGTTTTGTAATTTCCGGTTGATTGTATTTATTTGTTTTATTCTATATTCTATTTACTATTCACTGTCTGGCTTCGCTCACTCATCCACATATGTTTGTCTACTAACCTTGTAATTATAAGTATTTATATATTTTATGCCAATTTTAAAATATATTATATTATATTGTATGTAATATAGATCATTATTACTTACCGTTCATTATAGGTAACATTATGATATTTAAACTTTATATATCATGTAAGATGTCTGGATTTTTTTAATATTGTAATATGTAACATTATGATATTTAGACTTTACATATCATGTTAGATGTCTGTATATTTTTTTCTGTAACATCATATTTTTTTCTGTAACATCATAATTTTTCCCTGTACCATTATAGTTTTTTTTTAGTATTATATGATTTATATTTCCTCATTTATTATGTAACCCAGTATGAATCAATTTGTATATATTGTTTATGGTACATGTTAATATACTGTTAACATTTTATCATTGTATTTCATTGTGACATCTATATTGTTTCTGTAAATTAACCGGGGATTATCTATTCTATTTTATTATATTATATTGAATTATATAATTTTGTTGTTTATTATTTGTTATATGTGTTTCTTGTAATTATATCATATTATTGCCTCATGTATATTGGGTAGATGTATTAGTATTATTTTCACTATTACCATGCTTATTTTTAATATTCAAACTTCTAATAGGGCTTAATTTCTGTGTAGTCGAACATAGATATGGGTATTGTTATATGTGTGTGTGTGTGTGTGTGTGTGCGCACATATATACATGTATATATTGTACCTTTTGATTTTTAATTTGGAATTTTAATGTTGGTAAAAGTATATTATTATTGTGTTATATATAATTCCTGCTCTATATAACCAAATTTGTTTAGATTTAGGTTGGTGGCTTTGGACTATATTTGTAATATGGTTCTTAATGTTATCTACATCCTTAGTTATTATATATTTTTTATTATTTTTATCTTTATTTTCATTTTTATTATCGTATATCTTTGTAAGACATTAGTGTATGTACACTCCATATTCTTCAGAGTTTCTGGCTTGTATCTGCCGATACTACCTCTTGTTGTTTTGATTGCCCTGATGAGTCCTTAATAGGACGAAACATTGTCGGCTAATAAAAACTTTTGATGTATTAAAGGATTCTTTGTTTTACTCTCTTAATTTTTTGGCTCTGTTTCACTGCATTGAGCTATACCTTTTACTGTCATTTCTATAATACGAAGAGGGTGTTTGACTCAAACACGCTCCAGTATTCTAATCCTTTATATATATATATATATATATATATATATATATATATATATATATATATATATATATATATATATATATATATATATATATATATATATATATATATATATATATATATATATATATATATATATATATATATATATATATATATATATATATATATATATATATATATATATATTATTATTATTATTGGTGGATTGGCAGTATTGGTAGAGGGTCGGACGCCATGCTTTCCACCATAGTTACGTCCCTTTATGATCTGAGTTCAAATCCCGCCGAGGTTGACTTTGCCTTTCATCCTTACGGGGTCGATAAAATAAAGTACCAGTAATGCACTGGGTAATTGCTGGCCTTGTGCCTAAAGTAGAAACAATTATTATTATTCTTATATATATATATATATATATATATATAAACGTTTTATTCATCTGTTATATATTGTGGCAGGACACCCGTTCCGATTGGCCAGACACCTTTTACGATTCCCAGATATCGAGAGAAAGAACCAAGAAGGCGTGACGCAGAATAGTCAGGGGGACCTGCGGCGAGTGAACATTAATTGCGAAGATGTGGAAAATTTACAACGATTAATCGTTTAAAATAGTGAAATCTTGGTACTTCATGAGCTGGGCAGCTCAGGAGAACCTAAGTCTAAGTAAGTTTGGATATAACTTAAATTAAGATTATTCTCACGTTTTACCAGCCTGGTGAAAGCAACGGCCATGTTTCGATTATATGAGATCTCATCAAATCATATTCACTTAGCAAGGTTGACTTCATAATAACAGTTTCTCTCTCTCTCTCTCTATGAATATATATATATATATATATATATATATATATATATATATATATATATATATATATATATATATATATAATGTATAATAAACAATACAATATAATTACCTCATTACCAGAGGGTTCCCGAATAAGACGAATACAAGAAACGTCCTCATTCGTTCGTCAGACAAGGCAATTTAAAACATAGTGAAATATTTGAAAATTTGAAAAATCTCCTCGAGAAAGACAAAAGTTTAACGGAAAAAAATATATAAATAAAAGTAATGCAAGAGATATATGAAGATAAAATAAGGAAATATAGTAAGGGTATATGTATAAATGTGTGTATATGCACCTACAAATGTACATATGTGTGTATGTACAAATGCATGTGTATAGTGAAAAAATGTGTGCGTAAGTACATACATGAAGGCAAGCATATCAGTGTATGTGTGACCACAAATACGTATATAATATATGTTAAAAAAAGAAATTGTAAGATAATAGAGTTAGCGTACATACAGACTCAGGGACTAAGGATTGAAATATATACACATACAAGAATGAATTCACGCGTATAAACATACACACACGCGCAACCACATACATGTATGTGATATATACAGGGAAGGGAATGTATCAGTCAAAGCAGTGTCGATACAGATATAAAAATATAAAATATGAAAATGAAATAATATATAAGAATAAAAAAATTAAATCAAAGCGAAAGTAAGAGGGAGGGGTTATCAATTATAAAGTAACACGAGAAAAAATAAATAAAAAGTAGAAAACATACAGAGGTTCGAACACACATATATATATATATATTTATAAATATATATATATATATACGTACAGACAAAAGCACATATATGCGTACATACATACAAAAGCGCGCATACATACACACGATACATATAATATATATACATACATGTTCATCTAATCACACGCACGCACGCGACCATATCTATCTATCTATATATATATATATATATATATATATATATATATATATAAGTATCTAAAAAACAGATATAAAAACACACATACACACACACATATACACATACACGCGCACATACGAATGCATTCGTATACATATAAAAACACGTATACACACACATGCACACTTACACGCATACATACAATATAAAAACCACCGTATGAATAAATGAGTACAAATTATACGCAAGTAAACATACATAAAAGCGGCTGAGGGACAACAGAATATATCTGGAACTGAAAACACAAGTGACATGTGATATCAGATAGTGAAAGAAAAGGGGGGAAGTAAAATATGTAAAATTGTGAAGGTATAAAGTAAGTGAAACAAAAAGCAGGGGGGGGGGGGTCACTAGTGGATGTGAGGTAAAAATAAAGTTAAAAATAAAAATAAAAATAAAAGAGAAGTTAAGGAAAGTGAAGAACAAGAGTTTATGGAGGATAAGTATCTGAAAGTGAGTTAAGTTTATATGAGCTGGAAAGCAAGTGTGATTTCAGGTGAAAATTTTTGTTTTTGCATTTAGACAGGTTTTTGGTGATTTAAGGTTCTGTAAAATCCAATATTTTTCACTTATGCAGAGTGCGCATCTTCTTGTTCCTCTTGCATATTCATACGGCTGGTTTTTATATTGTATGTATGCGTGTAAGTGTGCATGTGTGTGTATACGTGTTTTTATATGTATACGAATGCATTCGTATGTGCGCGTGTATGTGTATATGTGTGTGTGTATGTGTGTTTTTATATCTATGTTTTTACATATATATATATATATATATGGTCGCGTGCGTGCGTGTGATTATATGTACATGTATGTATATATATGTGGATCGTGTGTATGTATGCGCGCTTTTGTATCTATGTACGCATGTATGTGCTTTTGTCTGTACGTATATATATTTTTTTATATATATATATATGTGCGTACGAATCTCTGTATGTTTTCTACTTTTTATTTATTTTTTCTCGTGTTACTTTATAATTGATAACCCCTCCCTCTTAATTTCTCTTTGATTTGATTTTTTTATTCTTATATATTATTTCATTTTCATATTGTATATTTTTATATCTGCATCGACCTTCAGCCTGACACTGCTTTGACTGATACTGTCCCTCGCCTGTATATATCACATACATGTATGTGGTTGCGCGTGTGTGTATGTTTATACGCGTGCTTTCATCCTTCTATGTGTATATATTTCAATCCTTAGTCCCTGAGTCTGTATGTACGCTAACTCTATTATCTTACAATTTCTTTTTTCAACATATATTATATACGTATTTGTGGTCACACATACACTGATATGCTTGCCCTCATGTATGTTCTTACGCACACATCTTTTTTACTATACACATGCATTTGTACATACACACATATGTACATTTGTAGGTGCATATACACACATTTATACACATACCCTTACTATATTTACTTATTTTATTTTTATACATCTCTTGCATTACTTGTATTTATATTTTTTTTTACGTTAAACTTTTGCCTTTCTTGGGGAGATTTTTCAAATATTTCACTATGTTTTAAATTGCCTTGTCTGACGAACGAATGAGGACGTTTCTTGTATTCACCTTATTCGGGAAACCTCTGGTAATGAGGTAATTATATTTATTATTTATTATATCGGTAGAGAGTCGGACGCCATGCTTTCCAGCATAGTTACGTCCATTTACGGTCTGAGTTCAAATCCCGTCGAGGTTAACTTTGCCTTTCATCCTTACGGGGTCGATAAAATAAAGTACCAGTAATGTACTGGCGTTGTGCCAAAAGTAGAAACAATTATTTATTATACATTAAATTTAGCTCTGTAACTTACATAGAGCACTCTTCACTCCTATGACTTTTTCAATTTTCAACGGAAACTTCAATACTTATATATATGTGTGTGTGTGTGTGTGTGTGTGTGTGTGTGTGTGTGTGTGTGTGTGTGTGTGTGTGTGTGTGTGTGTGTGTGTGTGAAGATGCATGGCTTAGTGGTTAGAACATTGGGCTTGCAATCGAAAGGTTGTGAGTTCAATTCTCGGACCGGGTGATGTGTTGTTTCCTTGAGCAAGACACTTTATTTCACGTTGCTCCAGTTTACTCAGCTGTAGAATTGAGTACCGGCCTGCCCGCCCAGCCAGTGGGATGGCGTTATCTTATGGCTAAAACAGCACGACGTGCTGTGACCAGCGGCGCCGATTGGCGCCCGACAGACTGGTCCGTCAAGGTGATCAAGGTAATATATATATATTCCTGAGTTGTATTGAGGGGGTAAGCACAGTTACCAAAGGTACTCAGTACCCTGAGAAATGACTTCTACATAGCTAGAACTGTTTCATTGATATGAAATCAGCAAGAATGGACATTCCTGATGATTTCATACGTATATCTCATAGGATCGAAACATGTCCACAGAATTTTTCCTGTCTTCACTTCAGAGAAAACATGATGCAATATTTGCAAAATATTGTAAAATGTCTATAAATTTATTTGATAATGTTTAAAACTTACTAGATAATTTATGAGTGTCTTTTGTTTTGGGTAGGGAGAGCTCCGAAAGGTCCAAATTATTTTCATGAAGAAGACATTTTGAATTAAATTATGGTAAAACAAATACTGGAAATTATTGAATTCATATTTGTTTCATGTTATTTTATAATGAAGATAAAATAATCACAAGATTTTAATTATGAATGGTCATAGATTTTAATGATGATTGCTTTTTTTTTTCATCAACATAATATAAGAATTCTGATTTTTGTGTTTTCGTTTGGAGGAAATATTTCAACTTTTAGTAGAAAGGGGAAATGAACTTCAAATTTTAATCAGTTGAAAAGAAAACAAAACGAGACTGCAGGAAGATAAATACATTCTAGATTAACAAAATATTCAACAGAACTCACATTTCATTATTTTGTTTACATTTTTGTTTTTAAATAGAAGAGATAAATAAATAACAAAAGAAAGAAATATGTAGAAAATTGATTGAATAGCCCTATCGTGTTTACATTATCGCTGAAGGCTAACAGCAGATGTACTTCATATTTAAGAATCCAGGGGGGAAAATGTTTAGTTTTTTTTCTTTCTACATATGATTCTTTGTCTCTTCCTCCCAGTAGTAAATACATTTATCTAAATACCAAAAAGACATCTTGACACTGTCCTGGTTTCGTTGTTAGTGGTTTTCAGCCAGAAAAGTGTTAAATCACGTGGTTAAAAGCATTATTCTGATAAGCCCATGCAAATCCTCATCATGAGTCAGAAGGGAATTTTGGATTAGATTAAGGTGAAAAAACTGCCTTTGGAATTTAATGAATCTATATCTTTTTTCACATTTCATAATGGAAACAAAATAATCACAAGATTTTAATTATGAATGAGCATTTCTATCCTTTTTGATTTTGCAAGTATGATATTATAGCCCTTGTTCGCGTTTAGACACTTCTACACTGATAAATTCATTTATTGTTGGAATGAGAAAAGAAATATCTTTTTTCTACATCGCCCATTTATTCCTTCCAGCCAAATGCAACCGTATCCAATTGATCCGGCTGGATCCCTAAGCAAGACTAGCTGAGCTTAGGTATGTTACTCTTTTTCGGTGTATATTTTTGTATTCATTATTTTTTGGTTATGTAAGTGAAACATGCACAGCATATTATATTGGAAATATAAAGATAAGTCATTGAGGATATTGTTTCACCCCAGGTTAGTTCTTATTTCTTAATAAATGTATATATGAAGGTATTCCCAAGATGAGAGAATGGGATTTGGGAAGGTATAGTTGTTATTTCTCGCAGACTGAGTTCCTAAAGAATGATAGTCAAAATTTACAAATACATAGTTCAAAGACGAGCGGTTTCTATGTACTTGACCTACTTACTAGAAACCGCAACCAGATCCCTCCAACTGCACATTACTCTTACCATCTTTAAGAAATTGCAAATGTTATTCTAGATATACAAAAACGGCGGCACAGTCGTGGCTGGATATATTTTGATCGTAGGTTGGTTCAATTATGATTGCCCTGAAGCTAAATAGCAATTTTAGAGCCTCAACTTTAGCAAATGAATCTGAAAGAACATTTAGTAAAATGACTCGCTGTGGTTGTTTAGACCATGTTTGAGCACGCCTACGATCAAAGGCCTTCCAAAAGTGACTATCATATCTATTCAAATTATGTATAGCTACAGCCTCGTAACGTTTTATAAGATTCGACGAATATTTTACTTGCTATTTCTTGAACATCAAGCTACTTCAATGCTTGTAAGATTCAAAGTGATAGGTCATAGGAAAACATGACAGAAATCCTCTCATAGCAGAACTCAAGCAGCCATCAATATACTTATAACGGATATCACTATAGGACATTGTGTTTTTAATTTTGGAAGTAACGGAAAAGAGCAATCAGTTACCTATTCTTTCTTAGCTATCTAGCATTAATCACAGATATTTCTTGTAATAAAATTCACTATGAACCAATCGCATAGAATATTGATCTAACCACATTATAACTACACTTTCATTAGATATGGTTAGGAGAAGCTTTCACGTATTTGCTCACCTGGTGGAAATAACAACCAAATCTCTATCAAATTACACATTTATGTCTTTTTTTTTTAAGGGAAGTAATCATTGGATAATGTAGTTCTAAATATTACTATCTGGAGATATATCACGGGATAGCCATGGCTGCAACGCCTTTGATCATGGGTTTGCTTGACCTGGAACAAAATAATGACAACTTTTAATGGATTTACTAAGCAAAGCTAGCAGAGAAATGTTTGTAATTTGGGAACATATTGAAGCAGAAGCCAATTGATGAGAAAAGTGATTGATTGTAGCAGAGTATCTTTGGGATGTGTCATAGCAATACAGGGAGGGGTCTTACAAGTTTTTTTAATTATTTTACTAGGCTCAGTCACTTAACACGATGTGACACCGCCTTTTTGTAATACACTCGATTACATCAAATCCCGTTCTTATTTTGTCGACTCTGGAAGATTAAAATGCAAAATGGAATTGAGCTGGATTTGAAACCAGGACGTAAAATGACATTATCAAATACTGCATTATATATTTTCCGACGCTCTACCGTTTCTCCCATTCACACACCAATATAGTTACCGTTGTAATAAATGTCGGGAGATACAACGTATATAAGGTAAATTACTTTAAAACCTAAACACTCAGAACTAGTGGAATAACATTATGAATAAACTTGGATTATACACTTGAATTCTTAACTATGATTAAATGTATACAAGTAGATATGTTTCTCATCATTTACTCAAGTAAATGTAATAGAAAAAGAAAAAAAAATAGATTGAGAAGGAAGAGTGGAATGTAAAATAAGAAAATATATTTTTAAAAACGGAAGGTTGATTGGGCTCTGGGCCTAGAGCGCGGCGGTATTGGTAATAAGATTGTAATTTGGAGGATTATTAATTTCATTTAGAGATTAAAAAAATATTATATATCTACACTACGTTTCAATTGGTTTGATCTCCGATCGTAATCAAATGCCATCAGCTAAGAGTAGTACGCTGTTATTCACTATGTGTCAGTGGTACAGATAATAAAGGCACACTGTCATTAATTTAGAAAATGCAACCTAGTACAATGCATGCTTCAAATATTTAGACATTTTGTAACGATTGATCGAAACGTAGTTTAGCTGTAAATATTGCTTTTTAATTTAAGCATAAGGCCAGAAAATTTGGAGGAAGGGTAAAGTTGAATATATCAAACCAGTACTTGACTGGTGCTTTATTTTGTCGACCCGGAAGGATAAAAGACAAAGTTGACATCAGCAAAATTTGAACACAGAATGAATGCCGCAATGGCATATCTTACGGTTTACCAATTCTGTAATTTCAAGGCCAGTAATTTTGGATGAGGTGAAAGTCGATTATATTGATCCCAGTACTTGACTACTACTAATTTATCTATCCCGAAACGATGAAAGGGAAAGTTAACGTCAGCGAAATTTGAACTCAGATCATAAAGAGCCGGAACAAATACTTCTGCACATTAAAAAAAGAATCTAAGACATTAATCCCTATTTTAAATTCATCTTAGTATATGTGTTGGTGTTTCAATCCCACGTCTTTTGATCAAATGGAAGAGAATTCTTGATTCAGTATTCCGTTTCAGCAAATATGCTCGAGAAATAAACAGCTCAGTTGCATTTTTTTTCCTTATAAAATAGCAGAAAATATATATTTAATTACCTATTTTGATAGTGTGGAACTGGTAGACACTCTGTAGTGTAACCGCTAACGTGGTAGTCTGACAAGTGATATATGGGGTTCAAATCCCGTCAGATGATGACCTGTTTCTCTTTACACTTTCTATACTTTTATTACTCTGTCAATGGGGAGGGTAGCACCCATAACTATTTACATGGCCTCGGTGACTTTTGGGTGAGGGAAGAAAGGTAAATACTCCAAACGGGAGATATGGTCTGAATGATTGCAACAGATTGGACTATACTAAAGGTGTCCAAATGGCATGTGATGGTGACAAACGGGTGACGGATTAAGTCTATCTCCCCAAGTACACCACGACAGGATTCGAATTCAGAATGTAATGAATCAGAATAAATGGCGATATTTTAACGATTTTGTCAGTTCACCCCTTTAGATTATTATTTCATCGACTCTGGTAGGAAATGGAATAAATACCTCAAAGCAAATTGTCAGTCACTTTGTTGATTCTGCGAAATTGCCACCATAAATGAGTTTTATAATGTGTAATATTTGTTTACCTAGAAAATGTTACCAGTTAGTCTATTCGTAAGTAAATTTAATGTTTAATTTTTATTGGGGTGGATAAAATGTTGTGCTGCTAAATAAAATTATTTCTATCATATTTGAAACATGTGGAACCGAATTTACACTGTAACATACTTTCTACAAACTCGAGCTACAAAGCATTGCCATATTGAAAATGAAATGTGTGAATTAAATTTTTCATAAAATTATAGTCAATTCTAAAACAATATCTGTTTCAGATGTATTGGAATTAATTGGTATCAAACTTCGTCTTCTGTACTTTACCTATCAACTTTTGATGGTGTTGTATGAGCACCGTTGTGACATGTGGTGTGTATTGAGCATCTGCAACTACTCCGACCCATCTCGTCCTAGCTCTGACCATAGTCGATTTCTTCCAGGGAAAATGAGAGAAAAATAGACGCAATTCTTGGACATGTACTATATTTATCGACCTCAAAAGGATGAAAGCCAAAGTTGAGCTCGGTAGGATTTGAACTCAGAGAACAAGGCATTCTATTAAACGTTATAACAACTACTAGTTTGACCCACATTGTGATATTTTGTACTTTACTGTAAATTGTACACACGATAAAACTCTAAAGACTAACTTACAAATTGAATTTTCTTAAGCTCTCACTGGAATCAACTTACTTATCAGAACTTCTGTTGGCGAGAATCTCGTGGCTAATCTAAAGTTTGTAATTCTTTTCGCAATGGGAATCATCAGGTATCAATAAAATGAGAGCAATATATTTCTACGAAAGTGCGGACATTTTGATTCGATGTTTGGAGATCCCAGTCATTGACATAAAACACAATATTGATGTTATTGATTTATGTTGTCCGGACAGAAGACAAATTACCACTAGAAAATTCCAGACAGTAATATTTATCACCGGGAATAGACACAAGTTATCAACTCTGTTCATTGCTTTGTGTAATAGTATCTCAATAATATAAAAACACTAAACATTTCTGCTAACTAAGTCTTATGCCTGTGTAAACAGTCTATTTTTTACTAAAACACATTATTATGATAGTACAAAAATGAGAAAAATGTTAAATATCTTCATATTATTTTTAGTCCTAATCAATATTTCCAACTTCCATTTATTGAAACAAGATCTAGCAGAAAACAGAAGGCGTACCATTAATTTCGCAATAGAAAAAATTAGTTTACAGATTTAAATCATAATTTTTCGTTCATTCATGTGAGCAAAGTGTATGATCACGACAAGCTGAGACATATTTTGTTTGATCACTCGGTTGAAATGTCTAACACCAATTTAGCTCTGATCAATCCAATACCAGCCCCTACTTCTGCAGGAATTACGTATCCGAAATTATATAATTCTGTTTTCTTTTTTTTTAATATGGTAAAATGCCAATTTGAGCGCCATCTGGATACTTTTTCTAGGAGGTAAGACGAGCATATAGCGGTTATCTCAATGTCATTGGGAAATGTATATCATACTTCATTTCTCCAGTAATCACATTTTTACTTGAATATGTAGTGTGGCTTAGTGGTTAGGATGTTCGACTCACCAACGGCGCATCGTGTCCTGAAGCGAGACTTTATTTCACATTGCCCCAGTCCACTCAGCTGAAAAGAATGAGTTGAAACTGTAATTCAATGCGACAACCTTGTTATACATTGTGTCACACTAAATCTCTCTGAGAAATACATTAGGGGTGCCTGCGTTTGTGGAATGCTCGGTTGTTTGCATATTAATTTTACGAGCAACCAGTTCTGTTGATTGAATCAACTGGAACACTCGTCGTCGGAAACGACGGAGGTCCATCACATCTAGTATATTCTTGTAAGAATATATTTCTAGCCCTGTTCTGTTTCAATTTTCTGCAATGTTGGTATTATAATTTTCAGGCAGAATATAGCATGCAAAAAACGATTTCCACCTACAAGTTCATTGATTCATATTCTCTCGAATACTAATTGCTGAATCTACACCAGGACCTGGTGATATATTCTGGATATTGACATACATATATATATATATATATATAATGTCTGGCTGAGATAACACATCATTGAGAATATGAATCAAATAAAATTTGTAGATGGAAATCGTTAGCCTTCGGTTGATAGATGATTTTCTGCATACTCTGTCCAGTCTAGAAGTTATAATACTAAAACTACAAAAGCCTGTAATAGAACAGCTAGAAATATATTCTGTACATTTTTCGCTTTTTAAGTAGGTCGCTGGCTCTTTTGTCCCATATGATGCTATATAATCTACCAAACGTTGCCTTGGATTTTACCGCCCTGACGTTCACAATGCCGTCGATGATAATGTAGGTTACTCTTGCAGCTGGATGATGCAGTGTTTAAGTCTTCTTTGTGCTGGTGGTTAGATCCAAGTTCTACCAATAAGAGAAAGACACATATAACCAAGTCGTCAGCAATGGCCATAAATATATGTATCGTTCTTAAGTATTAGATTAAGTGAATCACAAAATCAAATATGTTGATGTGAATTAGTATCGTTTGCATATCAGGAATATTGGTTTACTTTTTAATATAAGTTTTAACTTTTTATTTAACTATACAGCACCTTCCTAGAATCGAGACTAATGAACTTCCGAGAGTTAATAAAACAATTGTTTTATTAAAGATCTGTAGAGGTTTGAATCTCATTGGGGGAGCTAGGCTGTTTCAAACATATTACTGCTTATAACATTACACACCACTTCGGGAGTTGATCCATATCGTATCTCTGCTTAATCACATAGGGATCACCGTTTTGTATAGAATATAGTTTGTTAAATTAAATAAACCCCAAAATCAAATATGTCCCTGTGAATTCATATCGTACATACGTATACATTGATAAGAAACATATATACACAATCATACATTACTTTTAATAGCAGAAAAAAGCCTGTAGGGCGATGTTTCTGATCGTATATATAATATATAAAATATATAAGGGCGGTGAATTAGTAGTATGGTTAGATCGTCAAACAATATGCTTTGCGGTATACTATTACGTCCGTTTACATTCCGAGTTCAAATCCCGCTGGGATTAGATTTACCTTTCATCCTTACGGGATGGACTATAGTAAAAATGTATATTATTATTAAAAAATAAGGGCGGTGAATTGGCAGTATCAGTAGAGGGTCGGACGCCTTGCTTTCCAGCATAGTTACGTCCCTTTACGATCTGAGATCAAATCCCGCCGAGGTTGACTTTGCCTTTCATCCTTACGGGGTCGATAAAATAAAGTACCAGTAATGCACTGGGTAATTGCTGGCCTTGTGCCTAAAGTAGAAACAATTATTATTAAAAATAAATGTTCAACCCAGCTTCATGCTACTTAAGGTTTCAAACTCTGTGCTTAGAGACCATACGTATACCTGCTAATGTTGTTTGTCTTTCAAGCCGGCCGACGTTTTTTACTTGAGATCTCATCAAGTGCAAGGAAGGTAATCATAATGTAATAATAATTTTGTTTGTGATATTCAGAGGGAGAAACTCCTGTGTCTTAAGTTTATATTTTTTTAATGTAATTATAATTGTAAGTGTAATTGTTAAATTGTCTGTAGATTAGCTTCAACTGGGTATCGAAACTGTGTCGTGGTTTCAGCACCTAGTCAATTACTCTACAGTATTCGGCAAAATTTCAATACAAATTTCAAAAATGGAAGTATTCACTTCAATAATATTCTCCGCTCTATTAAACGCCTACTTCATATATTGAAATATAAGGCGCCTCAGATCAGTATTATAATATCTTTTTTTTCATTTGAAACACTTCGTTCATAGTATTCATTTTATTTTACTAAGATCTCAGCAATCAAACATTTCAATTTTCTGCTCTTTAATAGCTTCTGTGGTGTACTTTCATTACTTTCCCTCTCACTATCTCAAATAAATTTCCTCTCTCAACATTCCTTCACTAAAAAAAAAACTGCAGTTAAAACCCACTTGACCTTTCCCCATACACCACACTTCATAACTATTATTTCATAACTATTACTGACCAAAGTATCTTTATACTATAATGATGTGTTGATTTCATCTTTTCCTTCTCATCCATCCTTGCGTGTTACAACGCCGGTATTTTTCTATTTTTTAAATTTTTATTTATATATTTTTTCTATCTGCTTCATCTTAGCTATACTGTCACAAGTCAGTGGAGTGTGAAGTTTATAATAAAAGAGAAGGTTGACAATTAATTTAAAGATATTTTATTATTCACTAAAGGTTAGATGTCGAAGAACGAACGTTTATTTTTTTTCTTTGTTTGTTTGTTTGTTTTTTCGATTTTTGTCACTGAAATAAAGAAAAGGTCATATTAGATTAATGTGATGTATTCATATAAAACTGCTTAATTAACAATAGAAGGGAGAGAAATACAAGGTGATTAATATATTCATAAGATAAAGGATCCCAAAATAAAGACTAAATAGATACTTTTAGCAAGAAAATTGGATCTACGAGAAAGGGAGAGAGGTAGGTAGAAGAATATAACAGAGCTATATAGAAATATAGAGGTATTAGATGATCTTTGTTGTTGCAAAACCAGATTCCTTGTTGTTTTATACAGACTTTCTCTGAATTGACTCTTACCCATAGCTTACATGTCGACATATTTCAAATTCTAGTGATTATTTGTAAAGATCATTATCCATATTGTCTGCGTTTAAAAACTAAAATTATTGTTTTCCATTTATAAAAAAACAAAATTTTACATCAACTGTTTAATAAAGGTCCGTGCTATTTAACTTTGAAAAGGTAAATTTGAAGGTGACTTACAATAACCAATAACACACTCTAATTTTTAATCAATAGTTAAATTTAATGTAAAAACAAATTTGAAGCTTCATCCCCATAAATTCTTCCCAAATGACTATACAAAGCATCTTATATCCGGATATGTTTCCTTAAAAATGTCTAAACTCCTTTCTTGAACAGACAACAGAAACTAACTACAGAAATAACATCTCGTAATTAAGCAGTGCTTATTATAAAGTCTAGTCCGTTGTCTTCTTAGCTCAGGTATCTGAAGCATAGAAAATAAAAATACAAACGACCTCTAAAATCGATTAAAAGTTTGATCTGTCTAAACCACTTAACCACTAAACTTTTAATACTCAGTCCGGAATTCCGTTAGTCTGTAAGGCTAAACGTTTTAAATAGCGCAAAACACAATTGACCAAATTACAGATTATCAAAACGAAACAATTAGAGATATAACGAATGAAATGGACCTCCATCGGTTTCGGCAGTGAGTGTTCCAGTTGTTCCATCACCCGGACAGCTTGGTCATACAATTAACGTGTAAGTGGCTGAGCATTACACAAACATGTGTGCCCTTAATGTAATTCCCATAGTGATTCAGAATAAGAAGACTGGCCCTTTGAATTACAGGCTCGGTCAACCGACGGTCTTCCAAACAATTTCCGTGTTCTCAATTTCACTTACAAGGCATGCATGGTCGACTCGTGAATATGGTTAAAGACACTGGCCTAAGATATCAAGGAGTAAGATCAAACTCTGTACCTAATGATTACGAGGCGAACGTCTTAACCATTCGGCAAAGCGGCGTCCACGTTAAAAGTTGCAGCAGAACAAGTAATTCTAGGTTTCTAGATTGATAAAATCGTTAAAGAGTTGATAAAAGGCCTTGCCATATTTGTTCTAGTTATCTACGTTCCAAGTTTTAATCTCACAGAGGTCAAATTTATCTTTAATACTTCTGAAGTCGATAAAATTAAGTACCAGTCGCGTACAAGGCCTTACTTAATCGATTAATATCTGCTCATGAATTTCTGGCGCCTATGTTAGAAACAATTACTATTATTATTAATAGGATAAAAAGGAAGTATTGACAGTATCGGTAGAGTGTCGGACAACATATTTTGTGGTATGTCCTTTTACGTTCTAATTTCAAATCCCAGCGAAGTTAGCTTTGCCTTTCATCCTTACAGGGTCGATAAAATAAAGTATCAGTCACGCACTGGGTCGACCTAATCGAATTTCCCCTCCCCCAAAATTATTGGCCATGTTCCTAAATCAGAAACCATTGCTAATAGCACATTATTTATTTATGCTTTTACAGTGAGGCTTATAATTTAAACTATAGATACACCTATATTAAATATGTCTGAGATTTACAAATCCGTTTTTGCTTAAAGATTCCACATTTTATCACTATTGCAAGATACAAACTGTACCGATCCTCATACCCAGTGTGTTAATCTTTATTACGTGTAGCGTTGTTGTCCGTACTTAATATAATTCTATTATATTTTAAATAATTTTAAAAATGAAAAAAATTGTTTAACATATATAAAGTATATTAAAACCGTTCCTCTCCTCTAAAGAAGAAATATGGTCACCATCGTTATCGAAGTTACCGCCCACTGTTTCCCTACCATCCACATTGTAAAAAAAAAAAAAGATTTACGCGAAACTAAATAACGGAAAACAATATTTCTATCTTTAAGAACAGTAGAACATTTTCAAATTCATTAAACAGTTATTGTTGTAAACGATAAAACATAAATCTGAGTAAATAAAATCCAATTATTATAATGAATTTTGATATAAAAAAATATTTCTTTTATGTTACTGATATGAATATATATATATATCATGGGACGTCAATCGAATGTAGTTTTCGGTAACATTATTAAATGGAGGGCGGTGGATTGGCAGTATCGGTAGAGGGTCTGACGTTATGCTCTGCAGCAAAGAGTTACACCCCTTTATGGTTTGAGTTCAAATCCCGCCGAGGTTAACTTTGCCTTTCATCCTTACGGGGTCGATAAAATAAAAGTACCAGTAATGTATTGGGTTATTGCTGGCCTTGTGCCAAAAGTAGAAACAATTATTAAATGGAATTATTTATATACATATATATATATAAATCATGGCGGTTATCCACGAACTAAAACAAATATAACTCATAAAACACCACTTAACCTGACTCACCAGATACATATCAAACTAGTCATAAAGTAAAAACCAACCAACTTTTTTACACAACCCTCTCAATCTATTCATTGATTTAACAATGAAAATCTTCCCCAAAACGAAACGAAATATAGCAAACTTAACTATTTAGTAGGCAAATTAAATCTAAAAACAGAAATTTACACTAAACAACACGAATAAATTAGCCAAATCCAACAAACAATTGAAAAGGCTCAGAGATAAATCAAAGACAGGATTTGAAACCACTGCTTCCTCTTTGCACAGGTCTCCGTCGAGACTTTTGGCGTTTTTGGTCCCCTCACTGTTGTAAAGTTGGTTAGACGGTGATTGCTTGAGGTGGGGTGGCTGTTGCAGCCACCCTTACCATAAAAACAATGAGAATCTAAATTATGTTAATTTTAAATCTAACCACCCCACTAACATTAAAAATGCTATAGTCAGTAATATTGGAAAAAGAATATCAAACCTATCCTCTAATAAAAAATATCTTTGATGCTAACGCCAATTACTATAATAATGCGCTTTCTAAAGCCCGTTATCCTGATAAAATTAAATACAGTAAAGAAACCAATCCTAGAAGGTCTTACAGTAAAATAATTAATTATGATCATTCCAATAACTTAAATAAAAGACCTAGATACAAAATATAATCTGGTATAATGCTCCTTTCTCTATTTCTATTAATAATAATATTCCTAAACTATTCTTTAGGGCCTTAGATAAATGCTTCCCTCCCTCACATATCTATAGTAAAATCTTTAACAAACATACAATAACATTTTCCTATTCCACCTCCTCCAACATCTCTAACATTATCTCTAAACACAACAATAAAATATTAAATATTAAATCACATCCTTCCAACACTGAGCGTCATAATAATAACAGTAGTACTCCCGACGTCATTGTTAACTCTAGGCTAGATTCTGCAAACTCAAATACGACGTCAAACGTAACTTCGTTGAATGTTCATAATACCAATCTAAATCAGGAAACTATTATTCCTATCGTAAATAACTTCTCCGATCCAATTCCTCCTATAAATAACACTAGGTCACTTATTAATAACTCTGTTAATTTCTCTAATCGCAATTGTAGAACTAAATGTCCTCTCAATAACCATTGTCTTGATAAAAACTTAGTCTATGAATGTAAGGTTATAACTGATACCAATTCCTTTACCTATTTCGGTTCCACTTCCACCTCCTTCAAAGCTAGATTTTATAATCACAATTCGTTTTTTAAATACCAACTTAAAAGAACTAACACGGCACTCTCAGAATTCATATGGTCCTTGAAAGACAAAAATATTAACTATAACATCTCTTGGAGAAAAGTTTGTTCTGCCTCTCCCTACTTGAATGCCTCCCTATCCAGAACATGTAATCTTTGTCTATCTGAGAAATTTACCATTATATCTAATTTCAATTCTATAATAAATAGATGCACTGATTTATTTTCTCTCTGCTTGCATAAATTCCACAGAACATTCCAGACAATATTTTTTTTTCTCAGTTGTAAAGGCTATCTCTCTCTCTCTCCATCACCCATCTCTCCTCCTCTCTCATCCTTCCTTCTTATACTCCTCCCCCACCATTCTTTACTCTCATCTCCTCCTCTTCCTTACCTTTTCCAGCCCCCCCCCCCTCACTTTTTCCCAATCTCATACATCAATCTTAAATTAATTTTCATATGTTGTTTTAAAACTTCACTATTCACAAGTGTTTTTTAAGCTTCATATCATGTATCCCTATTTTATCTGATGAAAATGCAGATATCATCCCATGATGATATTTGTTTTTGAAATGCGCATAATAAAATACTTGGAACTCTTTTAACCATCTTTTGATCTTATATTATACATATATATGTATATGTATATGTATATGTATATGTATATATATATATAAATGTATATATATATATATATATATAAATTCAGTGTGACGAAGAAATTAGACATTGCTCCATTCGTCTTACATAATAATAATGAAAATGATTGTGTCCAGTGTTCAGGTGCACCACAACTCATCAAAGGTGTATGTATAGTACATAGAATAATATACAAAAATAATAAGATTATTGTAGATTAACAGCAGTCGAGCAGAACTATGATGAAAAGCATTCCAGTCGTGACTAACCACGTTTTTGGTGGGGTTTTCAGACATAGTATAACCAAGACTATATTACCAATGTCACCTTAATGTTTTGAAGCGCTGTGTAATTTTGATGAGACTTTGCTGCAATTTCTACAAGGTCAAACGATAAGGTTGAGGCCTCGGCTTTGGCATAACATCAAATGACTGAAGATTGAAAGTGACACAGTGCCTTAAGATGATCCGAGAATGTTTCCATACTTCAGTTTACTAGCTTCCATATCTCAAGTTACGTAATTCTAAATCTTGAAATAAAGACATCTCTTACATACAGAACATAAATAAACTCTTTTTTCTTTCTTTTTTCTCTTCTTCTCCCTTTCTTTTCTCTTCCCCCCTCTCTCTCTCTCTCTCTCTCTCTCTCTCTCTCTCTCTCTCTCTCTCTCTCATACATACACGCTTGCTATGCAAAATGATCCATCATCCAGTCTTAAACGCACTCACAAATGTACACGTACATATATACATATATACATATCTATACATTTATGTGCACACACACACATATATATATATATATATATATATATATATATATATATATATATATATATATATATATATAGACATCTACACACTTTGTACTCTATATAATAGAACAGGCTATGTTTATACCTCCTAAAGTTAGCAATCAACTAGTGGTGATGCTATTTATTTACTGATTGATGACTTCTGTCGTCTTACCGTTCACTTCCAACATCCGGAGATACTGAGACGGAATTAGGCATGCGATCAATTTCCAGTATCTCTCGAGAATCGGCAGTAGTAACAAAAATAATGATGATTGTTTCTCCATTCTTGGTTCCGTTCGGCTATCATTGATTACAAGGTATTTCTAGTCATCCAGTAGTGTTCAGAAAATATCTCCAAAATCGATGATTCTGCGAAGGTAAGGTGAGGGGAAGTGAGTACTACTTTCGATTGAACTTTATTTACGCTGCTAAAGTCATTATTATAAACTGATTTATTTGGACTAGTGTCCTCATCTTGGTTGTTAAAATCACATCGTTTCAATCGTTGTAGCCTCCGGGTTTCTTCAAAACCGTCGTAGGATCCATTTAAAGTCCATCATTTTCATCTATCCAAGCATTAAATGGCGTTGTGTTAGTTTCAAATAATCTCCTGATTGCAGAATTTATATATTAATATTATATGAAATACTATATAAAAAGAAGCGACTATATATTTATGGATGTGTGGATGTATATGTGTGTGTGTGTGTGTATCTGTGTGTATGTATATGTGTGTATGTGTGTATGTATCTGTGTCTGTATATATGTGTGTCTGTGTGTATGTATGTGCATTTATATATATATGTATGCATGCACTCTCTCTCTCTCTCTCTCTCTCTCTCTCTCTCTCTCTCTATGTGTTTGTGGAAACAGCCGATATCTTCCAGAGAAAAAGTAATTTTGATTTTGAAAGTAGGTTTATAATTATTAATTTTCATTATACTTTTGTAACTGTCTCGGCGGCCTAGTTGGAGGAATCATGGATGGTGGTGATCCTGGTCTGAAGTTTGATCCTGGTCGGGAGTATGGTTCCCGGTAAACCTTTTCAGTTTTTTCTCTGGAATATAAAATAAAAAATGAAAAATTCCAGGATTGAACCCAAAACCAGGATCTCCACCGTCTCTAGTACCTACTGCTAGTCCACTGAGACAGCTACGAAAATGTACTGAAAATTCATACTTATAAACCTACTTTCAAAATATCTTCAACCTATTGGTACCAAACATTATTTGGTCAGTAGTTCTCTCTCTCTCTCTCTCTCTCTCTCTCTCTCTCTCTCTCTCTCTCTCTCTCTCTCTCTTTCTCTCTCTCTCTCTGTTTGTATGTGGAAACAGCCGATATTTCCCAGAGAAAAAGAAAAAGGGTGAGAGAGAGGAAAGGAAAAAGAGACATAGAGGAAGAGTCGACCTCAATATTGAACTGGTACTTATCGATCTAGAAATAAAGAAAAGCAAAAAAATATCCTCGGCGAGTCTGAGCAGATACCGCAAAGCATTCAATACACCAGGTTTATATGCCCAAGATACACTTTATGTCATGATGGCGCCCCTACGACTTTATCAGGAGCAAAGTACTAAAAAGGTACGTGGAGGTGGTGGAGTGGTGCATGTACTGCTAGGGGTGGTGTTGGTGGCCGAGGTGGTCATTTAATCTAGATTAGCCCTGATAGAAAAATACATCGAATAAAACGGAATGTTCGTGGGCGGAATGTCTTTAATCATAGGTCTGCCCGATCTGATCCGGGGAGATATAAAACTAACCAACAAAATCAACAACACCAACATCATCACCATATAGCCAGATGTATTGAGGATCTGTATTTGATCATCTCCTTCATAGGCCTGTTAACGCAGAGATGATTACACTAGCTAGAAATAGCAACCAAATATCTCTTAAATCTTACCCTGCCCTGATTTTAAGGAAATGGTTAAGAGTATCTAGGACTACGTTACCTAATGTACTCTTTCAATTTTTAAAATGTACAGTATGATTTGAGGGCGAGCAAATTTATTTGCTACTCCCAGCAACTTCAGCAACTATGCATTGTATTTAAACATATTTTTGGTTTTTATGAGGTCTGGTTATTTCAGGTGGGTAATTGAGGTTATATTCTTTTATGTTACTTTGTGGTGTATGTCTTTTGGATAAGTTTGAAATAATGTTGTTAAATGTATGTACTCTAGTGTTCATGGGCTTCTTTTATGTTTGTAAAAAGTGTTTTATTGTATTCATTGATGTGAGAATATATCATGTTGGTAATTAATTGGTGATCTGAACAACACTGAGAAATTGTTTGCCGAATAGTTGTGGTAGCTTGGTGTGTGCAGCAAAATGTGATGCTTGAGGAAAGAATTGTTGTAGTTGATTTGGTGAAGTATGTGTGGATCGTTTAGGATGTAAAATTTCGTAACGTCTTTTGTTATCTGTACCATTTGAAAACCAAGAAATGGCGAGTGCCTTGTCGTCGTCGTTGATAAATATCTTTGTAAGAGTATTAAAGTGTAGTTAGGCCATTTTTCTAGGATTGTGAGATTTGTGCAGTATATATTGGATTTGTAATATCTATATGGCATTTGTGATATTACGAATGGCATTTGTGATATCTATATATTGCATGCGTATTTTTATATATGTAATCAAACCATCCCTATTGTAAAAGGATCTTTTAAGTCTGATATGAGTACAATTTGGAAGCTGTGAGTTTTATGTTTAGTTAGTAAAAATGTTTTCCTGAATTGTTGCTAGGTGAATGTCATGTATGGTTATAAAATGTTGGTTCAACATTAATAATGTACTGCAGGATTTTAGATGTTTTCTGTCACGTTTATAAATTTTATTTTTACATGTGAAGCAGTTAATTTTAAATGCATTATGAACAAGTCAGTGACTTTGTGGAGGGGAATAAGAAAAGGTACCTCCCTCAGATGTTATTGTCGTCGTTAGTGGTAGAAGGACGTTTACCTTCATTTCAAATAGAGGAGATATACGATTAAAAAAAAACTACAACAATGACCATCTCTTTCCTGTGGTTTGAGGTAAGATTTAGCTGCTATTTTTAGTTTATCGATTGACCACCTAGAGGTTACCTCTTTAGTAATAAATCTGAAGCGTTGCTATTTAAATTTTATTTGGTTAATTCGTCTCAAACAAAATTTGAATTTGAGACTGCATGCTGATGAACATATGTCATCTTAACCATAAACCGACCAGCATAGAGATTTTTTATGTGAAATAAGTTCATAGGATCGCAACAAATCTGCCATTGCTTTAGTGTTGATCAAATTAAATTCCTATCCGGGGCATTATCAGCTACTCTGTCAAACGTGATGTCTTAGTCACCATCTTTCTTGCTTTCTCTCTCTCACTTCTGTTTTCTTATTTTTTCTTTGTATTTCTCATTTTTTTCTTCTTTACTTCTTTCTATTCTTGTATTTGTCTTCTGCCTTTCTTTCAATCTTTCTGTCCTCTAATTGACCTCCTCTCCCTCCCCCTGTAGTTGTTTATTGAGTTTAAAGAGAAATTTTGATGGAAAGAATAATCAAAATGTGAAACGATGAAGGGAGAAATTGGTTCGATCAACGAAATAGCCTGCTCTTGAAATTAACGTGCAAATTACTGAGCATCACACATACACGTGCACCCATAACGCTATTCTCATGAAGATTCAGTGGAGCACTAGGTGTGTTAAAGCTCGGCCTGTGGATTGCAAGCACAATCCATCTGATGAGCTTGTGTCGCAGTGAAGTCGAACTTATTATTACGAAGCGAACTTCTTACCATTCAGCTACCAATCTACGTCCACACACACATATATATATATATATACATATACATTTACTTTTACTTCACTGGGACTCCGTCGGTTACGACGACGAGTGTTCCAATTGATCCGATCAAAGGAACAGCCTGCTCGTGAAATTAACGTGTAAGTGACTAGCATTTCACAGACACGCGTACCTTTAACATAGTTATCAGGGAGATTCAGCGTGACACTGAACGTGACAAGGCTGGTCCTTCGACTTACATGTACAACTCATTTTTTTACAGCTGAGTGGACTGGAACAACATGAAATAAGATGTTTTGCTCACAGACACAACGCGCCGCCGGGAATCGAACTCACGATCGTGCGATTGTAAGCCGAATGCCTTAACCACACACATACATACATACATACATACATACATACATACATACATACACAAGGAGAGAAAGGGGGATGGAATGGGGGAGAATTGCATTTTATAGCACTAGATATACTGTATCTGAAAAAAAAACAGGGTGATCACAGCTGGAATGGATTTAATCATAGGTTCGGTCGATCAGATGTGCGTTGGGAAAAAACAACTCAACTCACTGCGCTTGCAATCAAAATAATAACAATCTCGCCTGATTTGAATATGAAATTACGGAAAAGAGGTTAAATAAAATAGAACTATAATTAGACCATATAATTACCCTATGCAATATCAAATTTAGGCAGAAGCTAAACAAGTTACAGTTTGGGTTCTCACAATTTGAATTTTTCTTTCAGTCGTTATAATTTTATCAGAATTTATATCCACGTTAACCTAATAATTAACAACAGTAAATAAAATAAACTGGTTATTAGATCATCATTTACATAGAAGTAGTAATTTAAGAGAATCTTTAGAACGTTGGAAAAATATTTAGCGGTATTTAGATACGGAACTTCGTGTTATGAGTTCAAATCTAGCTCATATCAACTTTGCATTTTATCTTTCTGAGTTTGATGAAATTAAAATACCAATCAAATGCTGGGGCTGATTTACTCGACTTTCGCTTCCCCCTAAATGTCTGATTTTGGGCCTAAATTAGAAACCATTATTTACTCAATCTTCTTGGATTTCGTTATTTTAAATTTCATAGTTGTAACTGTTTGTGCAAATAATTTGATCTGGGACTAGATTTTGAAACTGAAGCCCATACATTGTGGAAGGGCCATTTTAGTCATTTATTTTGTTGGGTATTAAAATTTTCTTTGATACTCTTTAATTTGACCATTGACACAATTAATTATGTCCACATATCAATTATTATTTGTTTGTTTTTTTTGTAACCCCTGGGAGAGTCATATGGGTGACATATTGGCATACAGCGTTCCTTTGGCATTTTCGTTTTACTTAATGGACCCCATTTCCTCTCTAAGACTGAATGCAATAAATTCTTCCAGAGAAGAACAAAGAGTGAGAGAATGGAAGAGACAAAGAGATTTAGAAGAAGAATCGACACCAGTACTAGACTGGTATTTTTTTTTACCTACCTTGAATGGATGAAAGGCAAAGTTGACTTTGGCAGAATTTGAATTCAGAGAGCAGAGAGCCGAAACAAATACAGCAAAGCAGTCTATCCGACGTTCGAACTGCTCTGCCAATTCACCGCCTCAATTATTAGATTTAATTATACTTGGTTTTGTGCGTGTATGTATGTATGCGTGTAACAGGGGTGAGTGGTCTCAGTGTGAGTGTGTGTTTGTCATATATATTTACACCAGGTCCGAACATAAAGGAATCAAACTCTCACTGCTACTGTCCCCATCTCTCCCGCTCTCCCCATTTCTCACTATTTTGAGAAAATGGGGGCCCATTCACAGATACACTTGTTTTTGTTAGTTAGATTGATTTTTTTTTTTTGTCTACTTATGCTTTTATTACTTATTGTATTTCTAGGATTTTGATTGATTTTTAAATGATTATAAGCTGTAACATCCAATTAATAAATTCAGCTGATGGATATTTTTTAAGTAAGAAATATATTGTATATAAAGTTTATAGTAGAGTAATATCACGAAATAAAAAGTCAAATATATAGATATAAAAATAAAACACAAACAAAAATAACTAGAGAACTTCATTCAAACATCTCTACTTTAGTTTGGTAAAAAAATTATATTTTATTTTTTATTGAATATCATTAAATTAATAAATTTTTAATGTCAGAACAACTTGGATGCCGTATTCAAAGTTGACGGATTATTATGGAGAAATAATAAAAAAAATAATTGACAATTTTTTTATGGATCAATTTAATAGTTCACAAGTACTGATATGGATGATGTTGGAGTTTACAAGGAATGTTATAGATGACTTTTGAAGTTCACATACGTTAATGTGGAGAAATGGGAAAAAAAACACAAACTATATTAACAAAAAAAAATTTTTAATGACGAATTTCATTCAAAACAACTTCATTTTAGAATTTGGAAAAATAAATCTGTTTCATTTATATATGTGTGTGTGTGTGTGTGTGCACGCGCGCGCGAGTGTGTGTGAATGTGAAGGTGAGTGGCTTTTTGGTTATATCATTGGGCTTACAATCGTAAGGTAATGGGTTCGATTCTCGGTCCGGGGTTTGCGAGATTACTTTATTTCACTTTACTTCACTGAAAAATGAGTTGCGACAACATCGGTGGCGTGGAAAGAGGAGACTAGTATACGTGGGCGACAGTTGGTCTTCTATAGAAACACCATGCCCGGGATTGTAACGCGAAGGGGAACATTCTAGATACAAAACCTATTGTCATCCGTGATTGAAGGGGGCGGGGGTATATATATAAGCATACATACACATACATATATGTTAGGGCAACTTGGATGTATTTGTCTGAGTCCAGCTGATTCAAGTCCACTAGTGTAGAAAATACGTTTTAACAAAGGTGGGATGCTGCAAACGGTAACAGCATATTTGTCGCCTTCACATATACACTTTTGGGATTTTACAGTTTTCGACATCGAAATGACGTGAAAGTTGTCGACCTTCTCACGTTGGAACCTAGAAACTGATCGCTGATCTCTGATCTCATCAGGCAAAGTACAGCAGTATGAGACATCAAAAGTCTCATACGCAAGAAGAAAACGCGAGAGCTGTCTTATTCTGTGATTCCATAAGTGCTTCACTGTTGGAGATAATCTGTCAGGTTCCTCAAGTACATATGCAATTTTACACTTAAAGGCATTTGCAATCCAACTGACAATATGTATTGCTCTAAATCGTTTGGTGTAATTTGGGATAAATTTGGGATAAATTACTCTTATTTTCCGTGTCTTTGCTTAAGGTCTTTCCTTGTCTAATCCGCTGCAGTCCTTGTGGTATTCTTGGCCAAAGACAAAATCGTTTTTGCTTTTTCAACAATAAACAATAATTGTTTCTACTTTTGGCACAAGGCCAGCAATTACTCAGTGCATTACTGGTACTTTATTTTATCGACCCCGTAAGGATGAAAGGCAAAGTTAACCGCGGCCGGATTTGAACTCAGATCATACAGGGAGGTAACTCTATGCTTCAAAGCATGGCATCCGACCCTAATGTCATTAATTGAATAAGCATTAGAATATTAACGGTATGTGTCAATACTCGGAGTAGTGAAAAGTTGAAAATGTATATTGACTAGATTTAAAGTAAAAATATTAAAACATTGAACTAAGTAAGAATTAAAGAATGAAATGTGCTGCTTCTATCTACGATAGTCGAGAACATGTTTTTCTCAAGAGCTATAACAGGATAGAACTATAAAAGAACTATAACAGAATAGCGTAAAAGGTAGACTTCAGCATCGCATGGGATACTCTACTTGTTCTGGGAAACAGAAAGAACTCTAATATTTGTTTTCCCCAGTCATTGATCGCCATTCCGTGATGATTTGTGTCCAATGATTGTCAATCCTTCCCCTGATGTACCCTGTTAACGACCATAAAGAATGATAGTCTACATTCATTCTCATGCCCATGTGTTTGTCTTTATATGCTATACTGATTAATAATCCCCACTCTTCGATTTTAGGTGACCCCTTTTGATGTCATCTCAGTATTTATTATAAGTTTAAATATTGCAAGAATGTTTTGTAGTATCTTCTCTTTCATAAGTGAAAATAAGATCTTAATGCTGCATCATCATCATTTCATTATTAACACCATAAAAGCAGGGGACTGACAGAATCGGTAGAGTGTCGGATAACTTGTCTAGTCTTTGTCCTCATCCCTCCTAGGCAAAACCGTGTAGTTAAAAAGATTGAATCGCAATCGCGTAATTTTGGCTTCGATGTTATTGCGCGGCACCTTGGAGAAGTCTATTCTATCATAACTTTAAGCCAATCCAACCCTTGCAAGTTAAATTGCGGAGGCCCGTCGGATAGGTCATATCTGTTTTATGATAATGAGACAGGTCACTTGCTTTAACATCGCTACCTGTTCTTTGAGTTTCTTCAATGAAGTCCACTTTGTTACAAGCAGTTGGACTAGATCTCCGATCTGGGATAACCAATGAGTTGTATGTTGTTCCTTGCTTTCCCTCATTCCGCCACAAGTCTAAGGGTTCCTAATTTGTATTAAACCTATAATTAGTGGGTTTCATGAGAAACAATGACTGCAATTAGACTTTTCTCTTCGTTTTATGAAGCCAGCTGACTGTTCTGTTTATAAAATTAATTTTCCAACTCATTCTCTCTCTCACTCACTCCCTCCACTCTCTCTCTCTCTCTCTCTCTATATATATATATATATATATATATATATATATATATATATATATATATATATATATATATATATATATATATATTTGTATATCGCTTCCACTCACTTGTTGATTTCAATCTCCCTCTCTTTATTCTTTTCATCTTATTACGTTTTTGCTGAATTTTTATTTACACTGATATTATGTTAAAGCTATAGGTATATAGACGAGTATGTTTATACTAAGTAGTGGAGCTTAGTCTAGATAAGAACTACTCTAACAGTTGGTTTGCTAAGAAACATCGGCATATATACATACATATATATGTGTGCGTGTGTAAATATATATGTGTGTGTGTGTAAATATATATATATATATACACACACACACATATATATATAAATACATATATATATGTATATAATATGTATATGTATATATATATATATATATATGTAGCCTATTGAAGGGCAGCATAAAATTTAAACTTTTCTAAACAGAATTATATAAATATTTATTACGTTATTTCAATTATACCTTCTCTTGCCGAGTTACACACGGACGGACAAATTGACCTACTCATTCGAACATGCACACAGTCTTATTTGGACATGCGTGTTGTGTAGGCAGTAACAACCAATTAGCGCTTTCAGCTCAAAATTTTAACTTTTTAAAGCAGAATCTTCTTTCTTTCTACATTTTTTCTATTAATTAATTTTATGATTACAAATTCTTAGGTAAATGTTATTGTTTCTTCGTAAGTAGAATTAATTATCTCTTGAGCTGGGTTTTCACTGTTCACATGGAAAAAAGATTATCTTGCAGATTAGAATTTCATGAACTGTTCTTTTGTATTTTTATTAAACTAGAGTGCTTCTTGGTAAGACGTTTTAATTTTTTTTTATGTCTCACCTAAGCAGATGGAATTGTTTGTTTGGTTATGTTTTATTTTTCTTGTTGTTTTCCTTTTCACGTATATCACTCCCTTTGCAATTTCTAAACGTTTGTAGCTGAATTTTGATTTTTTTATTAAGCTAACAGCAGAGAACTCTCTCCCTTTATCAATCTCTCTCTCTCTCTCTCTCTCTCTCTCTCTCTCTCTCTCTCTCTCAGCACTCCTCCTCACACCTTACTCTACAACTATCAATCACTGTAATCACGTACATGGAAAATGTTGGTGAACAGTGACAGTGACTGGTCAATGAAGAGACAACTAGGTAAAGAAGTACGTCAAACGAAGCCAGAATTCTATAGAATAGCAAAACGTAATTCAAACTTTTCAAGTTCTCATACGAAGATTATTAGAAGAATACGTCAATGCTCAGTTTGGATTGGAAAGATAAGAATGTGCTGTAAAGAGACAAGAAGAAAAGCCAGAAGAAACGCAAGAAGCAGAAAAATAAGATTAAGAATAACCCAAATAAAAGCAAATAAAACACAAGCAGAAAAAGGTAACGTTCGAAAAAGAAAAAGAGACGAATAAGTAAACGAGGTAAAATGTAAATGCCGCAGAAACACAATAAAGGATTGTTGCTAGCGAGAGATATAAGTTCCTCGCTGCCTCCAAAAATTGAGGACAATTGTATCGACACAAAACAAAGAAATATAAATATTCAAAGTAGAAGAAATGCAACTCAACATTTTCCTTTGCTTCACTAAAAGCTTACATATTAAGAGGCTACTAGAAATCCAGTTTGTCGATAACTGCTTCAAAGCATTGGGTTTTGTTTAATTTTTACAGGCTGCACTCTTGCTAGATAGTAGTTAAACCTATGCTGTATTCATCATACAATTATACTTACACATACATATATACATACGTACGTACGTACATACATACATACACAAAATACTTGATTCACAGGGATGCAGGCAAAACACCTAGCTGTGACAAGTGCAGACTCTACAGAATTAACATCGAAGATGTCACACATGTCATAAGCAGCTGTCCAAAGATGTCATCGCGGTACTATCTACCTATGAGACATGATGTAGTGGCCAAAACTCTGTATAATGCAATCCGTAGAAAAGATAGCCCCGACAATAAACACATTAACAGCTACAGCAATGTGAAAGGCATATATATGCATAATATGAAAGAGTACTGGTGGAATGTTCCAGTAAAAACCCCAATAAAATACAGGCATAAGAAACCAGATATAATGATATGGGACAGGGAAAAGACGGCATGCACAGTGGTGGAAGTTAGCTGCTCAGTAGATGCTAATATAATATTAAAGATTAGCGAAAAGGAGAATATTTATGCAGAACTAATGAGAAATTTACAGATAATCCACCCTGACTATACCTTCAGATTTATACCTGTGATTATCAGGGCACTGGGGTATGTTAGTAACTGCCTCAATACGAATCTTGAGAAGTTGGGCTTCCCAGAAACAGAAAGAACACGACTAGTTAGAAAATTACAAGTACATTAAATTACAAGTAAAAATATGTAAAACATTCCAAAAATTCTGCAACTCCATGTCCATATGGACAGATAAAATCATATACACATGCGTACATAAGTCAAAACATACACCTTCACACATACAATAACATCCATACCTGCACACATGCATGCATGCAGACATGCATACATATCTACCTAGTTGATGTTGTGTAAATTCAAATGAGACAGTCTTGTATCTATGTTAAAAACCGACTCTCTCTCTCCCTATTGGTATCAATTTATGAAATTATAAAACCAGAAGAACATACATGCATACATACACGCACGCACACACACCCACACACACACACCACACACACACCCCACACCCCACCCCCACACCCACACACCCCCACACACACACACACAGTGCTGTCTGGGTCTAAAAATATTGGTTGCCAGGAGATGAAGTGGGGCCACCTACATATAGAATGCTATCATTTAATTTTTATAATAAATATTACTAATAGCTCTAGGAAAGCCATGAACGACACCATATCTTTTTAACTTTGATTTTGAAAGTAGGTTTATAATTATCATTTTAATTATACTTTCGTAGCTGTCTCGGTGGCCTAGTTGGAGGAATCATAGACGGTGGTGATCCTGGTCGGGAGTAGGGTTCCCTGTAAACCTTTTCATTTTTTCTATTGGTTGTAAAATAAAAACTGAAAAAAGGTTTCATATACCTCTTGACCAGGATTGAACCCAAGGTCAGTATTTCCACCGTCTCTAGTACCTACCACTAGACCACAGAGACAGCTACGAAAATCTTATGAAAATTCATACTTATAAACCTAATTTCAAAATTTTCAAAATTTTCAAAACAATGTGTTGTGGTGTCGTTCATGTCTTTCTTAAGGTCGACTTCTAAATCATTTGGGTGTTCCATAAACTACACGTTTTGTTACTCATCTATCTAGACTACATTTTAAAGCTGTAATCTATGTTTCATTTCTGTTCCATGTCATCTCTCTCTCTCTCTCTCTCTCTCTCTCTCTCTCTCTCTCTCTCTCTCTCTCTCTCTCTCTCTCTCTCTCTCTCTCTCTCTTCTCTCTCTCTCTCTCTCTATCTCTCTCTCTTTCTCTCTCTCTCTCTCTGTGATATTTGAATCTACTATGATATGAAGGGGGGGCCCACCTCATTATAGAATGCTATCATTTAAATTTTATCTATATATATAAAACTGATGATGTCTGTGTGTGTGTGTGTGTGTGTGTGTGTGTGTGTGTGAGTGTGTGTGTGTGTGTGTGTGTGTGTGTGTGTGTGTGTGTGTGTGTGTGTGTGAGAGTTTGAATCCCTAAAACTCGAGAAGTACCCAACCGAATTTTTTCAAACTATACATGTGTATTACTTATGTTTCAGGAAGTGTTATGCACATTAAAAAATTCGACTTTTTGATCCCCTAGTGCCCGCATTAGGTGAAAAACTGCGTTTTTTCAGCTGTTTGTGGGTTTTTTGAGGCGTTACGTCAGACCGATTTCCTTGAAATTGTAACTATGTATTAGTTAGTCTCTTCTTCATACCGAGAGCAAAGAAAATCCAACTTTTTTATGGCCTAGGGCCTGCATTAGGTGAAAAACTACATTTTTTTTCAGCTTTTTAGGGCTTTTTTGAGGCGTTACGTCTAGCCGATTTTCCCAAAATTTTAAGGCATATTATGCACATAAAAAAAATTCATTTTCTTGATCCCCTAGGGCCCGCATTAGGTTAAAACCTGCATTTTTCCTGCTTCATCGAGGAAAATCTTAAAGATTATCCAGCCATCAGAGTATTCGGTTTATTTTCTTTACATATTGTCCAGGCATGCAGTTTTTCCACGATTAGGTCTGTTGGCGGTCCACGTTCAAAATACCAAAAAATGCTTTGCTTAATTGTTTTATTTATTTTTTTAAATCTTATTCTTTCTCTTCGATTTCATGTATTTTTTTAAGCAAAGCATTGGCTCCTAACATACTATAGTGGGCCCTGTAATGCTATTGTAGTCCTTTCCAATGCTACCGTGGGCTCTCTGGCACCCACTTGCCATTGGGCAACCAGGCAACCTGGCCAGTCCACCACTGTACATACATACATACTCTCACAGATAAACATGTACATCTTACATTGAAGATTATCTTCATGGAATCCAGAAGCAAGAAATCCCTGCCAAGTAACTGCTACATAAAATACGAAATCATCAGCTAACAAACTGAAGCTATGTAAAACCAAAGGTGAAAGCCTTAACCACATTATTACCAACTGTAAAAGAAGGCACTATCTTCCCATAAAGCATGACGTGGTGTTCGGGACACTCTATAACAAATTGATAAAGAAAACACTACTACACATTAAAATAAATATATTGTGACTGATGACTCAACAACATATTGGTAGAACCTAAAAATATTAACAGCAACCAAATTTTAAAAAAATAAACAACTAACCTGATATTGTAGATTGAAACTAAAAAATAAAAATAAAACATACCATTATAGAAATTAGCTTCTCACGTGACATAAAGAAAAAAACGTAAGAGAATGCAGGCATTTATGAAAAGTATAAAGATATTGTACCCAAAATGCACTTTCAGCATATACCCTTTATTATTGGAGCGACGGGATATATACCAGCCCATCTGGATTAAAGCAAGGTTGAACGTGTTTTGCTGAAGAAAGAACATGCAGCTCCATAACACAGACGCTTCAGGTGATCCCGATATCTGGGACATTCAAAATCTGCAATACCGTCTAAAAAATTTCAAAGGTGAATAGTTGCGCAAATTATGACGAAGTGTACAAAGCACATAGTTTTACAATCTTACCGTGGAGCAGATGACCGATACAAATAACACTAAAACTCTAATCAAAGAGAGAAGCATACATACATACAGGCAGATAGATCGAGAGACTGGGAGACTGGGGGCTCAAAGGAATATTCCTGGAACTGCCAACAAATTAAAACACAAGACTAACATTGTTGTTTGGGCCACATATTAAAAATGCTCTGCTCACTCGACACTAAACATACACACATACACGCACACGCATACACACACACACAGACACACACGCATGCACGCACGCACACACACACACACGCGCGCGCATACACGCACGCACACACACACACATACACATACATACATATATACATATATACATACATACATACAAGATCGTATTTTCATATTGTCAGAGGATAGCAGTCTCATTTCAAATTGTTCAGTCAGGTCCTATTCAACGACATACTTTCATATGCTTTGTGATGCCTCATATGATCACTTGATGATTTACAAGGCCTAGAGCAAACAGGAAGAACAAAATTCAGCATCTGTAAAGGATTTTTTGGGTGTCTAAAAAATGACATTCTTGCGCATATCTTTTTGATTTCAGGATTGGATCATTTTGGTGTCCGTAAATTTGTTCTACATGTATTCGATCTAATGTGAATAATACAGACTGCTCTCAAAAAACACACCCACGCACATACATAAACACACACGCATATACATACATACATACACACATACACACACACGCACACACACGCACACACACGCACACACACACACACACACACACACACACACACACACACACACACACACACACACACACACACACACACACACACACACACATACACACACACACTCATTTTCCCTTTCTGTGTGTTTTGAATGTATCTCCTGGAACTAAAAGAAAACAAGAAATAAATCATTCTAAAATCTTGTTCCTATTTAATTGAAAATATAAGACCTAGTATCTTGTGAAGAAAAAGTTATTTGGGTTAATACAATGTACAAGTTATAAATAATCAACTTATCAAATAAGACATTTTATTTTTAATTTTTCCTTCATTTATTATTAGCTGGATTTGTACAATTTTGTAAATTAATTGAAAATGTCATCCCAGCATAATAAAATGAGTATCACTACCGCTTTTTACCAAAGAAATATTGTTGTCTACTTATTTACCAAGAGTGAACCAAGTGACAACACAAGTTGAACAGTACATCCCTGGAGAACGTTGCTAGTGTTTGCCGTTTAAAACAAGTCTGTGACGTTGTCGTCATGAGTAATATGATAGATTGCATGAGCGCTAAAAAATGTAAATACATTCAAAGATCCAGCGACTTTGAGCAATAAATGGAGTCAATCTCTTTGGATTTCTAGTGAATTAATTTCTAGTGCAATATCTCATTTTTGTTAATACTAAATGGGAAGCATATAATCCTCTTTTCAAATACACTATTTCCTAAATAATATATGTGTTTCACTCACAAAGTTTGCTTAAAACCTATTGATAAAGATAAAAACAAAATTAAGTAATGAGAGAAAAGAGGAAGGGGTAAAGAAGGGCAGATTTGGTTGTGTGGGAAAAGGGAGGAAAGGGAGAGGAAAAGCAAGGACTCTTGGGCTACAGAAGAAAGGGAGGGGGTGCAGTGCTGTTTGGGCTACACCCTATGGACAAAACTAAATCCTTCTGTACACATTTCCTTGGCATACCTAGGTCAGAATCAAATTAGACTTAGAAGCACCTGGATAATGAGACGCATGAGGCAGCCAGAGTGCTGCAATGACCACGGCCAGTTGCATCTATCAACACATCATTCCAACTTTTGTTGACGGGTTTCAGGTCTCTGTCAATTGCCTGCCGCCAATACTTCCTGGGTAGTCCTCTTCACTTCTTTCCACGGGGGTACCGATACAGGACCTGATTAGCATGTCTCTCTCTTGGAAGTCATGTGACGTGTCCCAGCCAGCCAAGTGGACTCTTGCACATGATGTTAGACACATGTTGTTGGTGGGTTCATTGACAGACCTTTTTGTTGGGGATTAAGTCATCCCACTTGATGCCAAAGATTTTGCGTAGACATTTGGTTTCAAAATCATCTAATTTATTCTCGTGTATAAACGACAGGTTTTTGCAGTTTCTGTCTACCAAATGTCACTAAAAAATCATTGATCAACCCGAGGCAATAGTAGACACTTGCCTAAAGTGCTCCAGGAAAGGATTGGTCCCTAAACCGAAGCGAAATCCTTGACCACATAACCATACCTGTGCCTGACTATTTTTGTTTCGTCCGTTATTGTTGGGTAATCTTAAGTTCGCCTTGATATAGCAGATGTTCTATAATCAAAGGCATTCCAGCCATGATGACTTATTTCATATGAATAATTACGTTATCCGACGTGTCGTGTTTTTAAGACCGTAAAAATTGTTTTGAAGGGGATCTGTCTGCTACTTCTAGTAGGTTGAGTGATTACGCCGTTGTTTTTTCGTTGTTTTTTTACTTATTTGTTATTTTATTTATGACTATATATATTACTTACTACGATTTTACCAAACATTCCAACTCACTACTTTCCAAAGTAGAAATGTGTGTATGAACAGTCAATTTATGAACATCCAAGAACAGCATTGGTAATAACATAAAAAGACCGAGTAATCATGATTGGAACGCCTTTGATCCTACGTTTTCTCTATCAAGAAGGAGTTGGAACTAAACATATTACATCTACGTTGATATTTGAATATGAATTGCATATATGCAAAACTCAATATTGAATCGGACACCCCAAATAATTATTTTTAAATTTCTGATTCAGGATGTCACTTTCGAGATAGCATATCGATATATGAGCATATCCTCTCTCTGTGTGTGTGTGTGTGTGTGTGTGCAGGTGGGTGGATGTGTGTGTGCGTGCATGTATGTGTGTGTTCACCGCTTTACAAACGTTATCAACTCACGCGTACGGTAATAAAGAGATAGCATTCACTCTCTCATTCCTCAATATAAACAATATAAATGCTTACATATCAATAGTAAAACAGATTGTTTTACCTTACATATTTAAACATTAGATATAATCTTGACAGATGCCAGAGGAAATAACACCTTATATTTCAATAGCTGCCAAACGTAAATTATCTTTGCTATAAATATGACATTCCATGCATTTGAAATTAGTACGGTGAACAATACCGACAAACGCGTAACTCCGATAACTTAACAGAAGATACATTTTTCATAAATTTCTGTTCACATTAAATTTTCTCCTTTCGTAAGAAGCGTATAGTTTATATATACCACCAGTCCCTCGAATGAGGAATTTTATGGATAATCTTCATATTTTTCTACATTTACCATTTAGACCATGCAATTCAAATTATAAAATTACCTTTTCGAGCAGAATCGTCTTGCCACTGCTAAGGCGTATAAAATGAGAAAGACCATTTTCTGATAAGATCAAATCAATCAGAAAATTAACTGAATATTCTTCGTTTCTTCAATTCTATCTTTTAAAATGAATAACAATTCTTAATAATTTGCTTTCTTTTAAAATCTTTTTTGAATTAAACAATTATTGTATTTAATTCGAACTAAACTATTTTTCTTCTTTATTATTTTAATTTAAAAACGCTTCTTTCTTGTCTTACTTTCTTCTTATATAAAGTTTTGCAATTGTTAGTAATTCAAAAATAATATTTATACTATTACATAACCCAGTACTCGTTTGTTCGGTTTCTTCATCAAGATTTAACAAAGCTATATTTGTGGATTACGTGTGTGTGTGTGTGTGTGTGTGTGTGTGTGTGTGTGTGTGTGTGTGTGTGTGTGTGTGTGTGTGTGTGTGTGTGTGTGTGTGTGTGTGTGTGTGTGTGTGTGTGTGTGTGTGTTGTAGTTACGCCTACATCACACGCTTAAAAACCGGTTCTGTTGGCTTAGTTCCGTAACTATCATCAACCTTATGCACGCATGCACATAAATAGAGAGAGAGAGAGAAAATAGAAAGAGAAAAGGGAAAGAGAGAGAGAGAGAGAGGGGTGAAAAACAGATAACGTTGTTGACAAAGAGCAATGTTTTCTGGCAGCAATAAAAAAAAATTTGAATATTCTGAATAAATCTTGCACCTCCTTTTCGAATGATTTTGTCAGATTGCAGAGTTCCTAAGTGAGAAACGGACAAAAAATGCAGTACAGTTATTATAATACAGATTGATATCATTTCATATATTACTATGCTACTTTTAGTTATTCAAGAAAAGAGGGATTTTTAACTGTTTTATTTACTAAATCAGTAACTTAAAAATATGTGTATATTTTATCAAAGTATTAGAATTACAATATTGGTATCAAAAACTAGTATTCAAACTTTCGGTATTATATATTTTAACTCTCCTCTGTGTGTGTTTTTGTATGTGTATTCAACGGACATAGTTGATATGAAAATGAAGCGTGGGGTGGGGCAAGAGATAGAAAAAAACGAAAATATAAGAAGCAGAAACTAAAAATGAATGGTTGGATGATATCATTTCTTGAATAACTTAGTTCCACATCACCATTAACAGCATTAGCAGTTAGCGTGCATCAACCCAATGGCGTATCAGATGGATAATGAAACGCTTTTTCAAGAACCAAGAGTGCTTTTCAAAGAGGCAGAAAACTATAATAGAACTGTTTATATCAAGAACCAGATAAACATAGCCCTGTTGATATTTAGTGCTATTCAGCATCACGAGCTGGGTTTCCTGGGGTTTGTAAAAATGTCACAAAATGTAATTGTATCAAATGCCTGCAGAAAGTAATGTTTATATTGGGTTTAAAAGAGTAAAGGACCATAGAAATATGTTTAGCCCAAAAAGAAATCGCTAACATAGAGCTTCAAACTGAAATTACATTAGAACAAAAGGAGATCTTCATAGAATTTACCATTGCATAAAAGTTCAGCAACACAAAACTTTACATTGCGTGGTGACAAGGATCCTATAGACAAGAAAAAGAGAACAATTTTGAAAATGTTCGCAAACTTTGATCTTGAAAACGGCATCTTCGTAACGGGGAGGAAAATATCTCTCTGTTAATATAAAATGAATACATTTAGTTGATGGCTTCTACTGTTCACCATAAATTACTATGTAGCATTCATTCATAAGGCTAAATATTTTCCCCCGTGTTTGATTCTACACTGGATTAAACACATCGATAATAAATACTAGAAACATTATATTGATATTGATTTTAAGAACAAAAATTGTAGAGCCTTTTCTTAGATGTATTCAATTCAAATGAAGAGATGCTGAGAACATAATTTGGGATCAACCTTTAAAACACGAAATGATGTTAGGAAACTGTCCATCTCTATGCTATGACAATACTACAGTTGTGTATTACAAAAGTGAACTTCAACAGAGAATTCATGAAAACTTGCAACAATATTTTTGTAAGCTGCGATAATCATTTTGTCAGTTTGTATGGAGAGCATGCAACTAATCATGATATAATAATGATAATTTTTTAGGGGCAATTCAGTTGATTTATACACAATTTGGTGGTTCAACTCTCCGTTGACAAAAGCTGTCATATGTTACATCTAAATTTGAAAATCTATGGAATTCCAGAACAGAAACTTTGAAATACTTCGATATCATAGTAAAAATTTGACAGTATTGTTGATAATCAAAATTAAACTGTTTGTACAAGAGGTGGTAAGACAGCTTCTCAATTAGATTTTAATTTTTAATTTCTGACTTTTGATTGTATTTTACAATACAATTCTTATCCGGATTGTTCGTGTTCAAAAGCGACTCCAAGATCATACGAAAAACTTTCATAATGATGCTTATCATATAAAGTCTTTTCAATGTTATTTTCGAAGCAGTGGAGAATCATTGACAAGCGAATCACTTGGGGCTGTGCTGAAACTATTTGATGACTAGAATATCTAAGTAGTAAGACGCCAAAGAAATAAATAAAAACAAATACTTGTTTTCAAAATAGTTACATCTGTATTTTCTGTTACTGAAACTAAAATATTGTGTACGATGTTTTAGTATAATGAATTATAAATGGAGAAATGAAAGAAGTAGATGTACGGTTGAACAAATAAAGTGTGGGCTTTTGATATATTTCAACTTGCAAGGTAATTGTTTAGATTTTTCAGACTTTTTTTTTTTTTTAATAATAACCTTTTGCTGAAGTATGCCAAAAGCCAGAAAAAATATTATTTTAAAACATTAAAACATCCTCAAGTGCTGTTAAATTTAGTATTATTGACATATTCAATAAAGAGCTATAGAATATAGTAGTGAACATATATTTTAGCATATATAACATCAACCTAAACTATGATTCTATGAATAATATATATTATTGAAATCGTTGCATCAAGCAGCTTGCTAATATTATTTTAAAGTTATATATTTATAAATTTGAAAGTTGATGCATTTGGCTTATCAATGTGTAACCCACGATGGAATTAGGGGTTAGTGGGGATTTTGATGTTGCAGCTATTTCTATGTAAGCGTGTTATTTATACTTGTACGGACTGAGTGGAAGATATAGTGATTTTAGGATATCGTTGTAGTCATTTTCAAAGGAATGTGCCTGAGTGTTTGGAAATGGTTTTCATTAGTGACATGAACAGTGAGTGTTTTAATATACCACGGCAATATACTGTGCCCCTTGAATACTCTAGTCATTTTTTTATGTAAATATTTTTCTTTGTATTCTTATTCCTATAAAGAAATTATAATGTGGAAGAAATTATAATGAATAATATATCCAACCCTCTAACAATGTGTGGCTGTGAGCTTTTGTATGAAATTATTTATTTTTACGTTACAACGTTATTCATTTTTCTGAAAACTAAATAGTAACATTTTGTAAATGTTATTATTTGTTGGTTTTGAGTGATGATTTTGAAAACTCAGTAAGAATGTTATCTTTTAAGGTAATAGAGACAATTAAATGTTAAGATTTAGCTTCCATTGTTCTGTGATATCCACATGGGCTGGGAGAGATTCTCCGATATGTTACAATTTATTTCTTTGATTAGCATTCTAACCGTGGTCACCCCGTCTTTTTTCTGGCATATTATATCTAGTATAAGTTTATCTTGAATAACCAATTTGAAGACGATGGGATATCATTTGAGGAAAATCTTGTCGAAATTCCTTGTTAGTTGAAAGGATATATTATCAAAGAAATATATATATGTATACAAAATAAGAACCGGATCAAGGCCATCTGGCACGTAATTCATCTTTTGACCGTTGGTCATCCGACAACATCAGCACAGCAATAAACCATCACTCTTCTTATTTTTATAAACGTGCTTTTGTGTTTATATACGTGTAATATAACACAAGATATGCTAATGCAAATGTTCAACAGTTGTTACAAATTCAATGTACTCTTAAACATCACATCTGACTGTTTACTGTAAACAGTGTATTTCTGGCATATGAAACCTATTTTCTGTTAGTTGGTATTTATAACCATTCAGATATCAAAAGCCTAAAGGGACATTTAATCTTGTAATGTTATCACGTCGGCTAATTACAAATCCTTATCATTTATCGTTGTGTTCGTTGCTGTATTTCCAATTTGTATAGCTTATAGTTTTGTATATATTTTTAACAGATATGAAATGTAGATACGCTAGTGTTGCACAGAAGAGGAAAATAACTGCAGAAGGAACTTTCACAAAGTTGTTGGCTAGTTTACCCCTGTGGCAACGGCTACTGATCCTGATCTTGATACAGTAGAATACAAGGGATGAAACAGAAGTATAAAGCAAAAAAATGGAGAAGCATGAGACTATTCTTTTTTTTAGACAAATCTTTGGGACGACATTCAGGAAAGTGTAAACAAAATAAGTAAAGTGTTGCAGTTAAAAGATAATGATATATTTGTTGTCAATAATCTCTTCAAATCTCTGAAAGCCTGTCTTCAAAAACTGAAATCCTAATTCAGTATGAAGTGAAGGCTAACATCATGTGTCCAGATTCAAAATATATCGATGGAGATAAATGTGCAAGAAATTACATGGTGGGCATGGAGAGTTAATCTCTTAAGATTGGTTGAAATCTGTTTCCCAATGTTAAAATTACACTCCGAATATTCATATGTGGTGGTCACTAATTGAACCGGAGGATGGGCGTTTTCTAGGTTGAATGAAAGAATTATCTTTACAAAGCAATTGAATAGAACGCGGCATCCACAACAGTAACGTAGACTTTCAACTGATTATAAAAGGGCTCAAGTTGTCGATCTCCTTGCAGTGGTCCTTGGAAACTGATCACTGATTTCGATCAGCCGAATGACAACAACTTGATACAGAACAGTTTCATACGCAAAACGAAGAACTGATTATAAAGCAAATTTATGCAATGAAATGCCATACATTTTCTGAACAGAGATTATCTTACTATATATATATATATGAACATATGCTGGATCATCAACAGCAACGAAATGCTACAAATTTCCTAGTTTAAATGTTTAATTTTGATGTGTTGGAAGTGAAAACGTTAGGGGCCCCAATTGCTTTTCCCAGGGGCCTCAAATATATCTAAAACAGCTCTGGCTAATCCTCATAGCATCGTTTGCTGGTGTACGTCATCTTAGAATGAGATTATCTCAACATATATAAGAACTATTACTGTTATATCATCAAAGTCTATAGTATCTGAAGTTACGTAATACTAATGATGTCTTTGTTTTTATTGTTGCCGTTTAATCTGGATCAATTTGATCAGACAGACCTATGGTTAAGGACATGTTTTCAGACACAGTATATTTAGGATTGCATCATCCAATGCGTTCCCATGGTTTAAAACTATTGGCTGTGATTTTATAAATGTATGTATGTGGTGGTGGTGAGTAGTGAATGGTGGGTAAAATTATGGGTCAAGAATTGTGGGTAAATCGGAGGTAAATTAGTCGGTAAAATATACTGAGTAAGTTTTTTTTTAAAGTCTCTCCCTAACCATCAGGCTCATAAGACCGGTGTTTATCCATCCTGGTTACATTTTTCATCAGTATTATGTGAGCGAGACTACAAGACTCCCTCTGAACAGGACGCCAGTCCACCGCAGGTTTAACCTCCAGCTACTGCTGGTACTCATTTTTAGTTGGGTGTACTGGAGCAACGTGAAATGAAGTGTTTTCCTCAAAAACACAACGCGCCATCTGGTCCAAGAATTAAACCACAACGTTATGATCGTAAGTTCAACACCTTAACCACTTGGCCCCGCGGTTCACGATCGTAAGAGCGTGAGTTCAATTCCCGAATTGGGTAACGTGTTGTGCTTTGAGTAAGAAGACACTTTCTATCACCTTTGCTTCTGTCCACTCAGCTAGCACAACAGTTGTACCTGTAATTCAATAAGCCTGTCGTATCACTCATGTTGTCACGTTGAATCTCGCGGAGAACTAGATTAAGGGTGCACGTGTCTGTGGAATGCTTGACCACTTATATATTAATTTCCTGGGCAGGCAGTTCAGTTCTATACTTTTGAGTAAATGGTAGGGAAAATAGTGAATAAAATAGTATATTACGGCTAAGATAGTGGATAACATACTGGATAAGAAATGCCCATTTATATTTTGAAGAGAATGCTTTTAAAAGGATGCTGGAAATCTTCAGTTGATAGTAGATAGTAGATACATTCAGAGTTATTTGCATGCAATTCAGAAGATTGTTAAAATCGAAATTTATTAAATTACTAAAAAAATAAAAAAATATAGAATTTAAATTAAATTTTTTTGTGTCACACATTTTAAAAATTTTCTTGAAATACATACATGCTTTGCTTTTCAAAATATTGTACTTGTTTACATGATTAGTATAAATGAATTTATTTTCCTCATCAACAATTTCTTTATTGTTTATTGCCATACTTGTAGGTAGGTATAAGATATTCAAGGCAGCATTCAATATTTAATCATTAAGCAAAATAAGAACATGCTTAGAGCATCAAGGGAAGAGAGACACCGTTTTATTCAGATTAAATGTATTTGCTAATGCTGTAAATAATTTTTGGAAATAGCTAGTGTTATTGTATGTAGTTGTTGTAATAGTGGTGGTGTTGGCGGCATTGGCACTCTTGTTGATATTATTGTTGTTACTACTGAAGTTGTTGATGTTGCTGCTGCTGTTGTTGTTGTTGTTCTATAAGTCAAACTTGATCAAGAAGCTATGATCAAAAGTGTTCTAACCGTGCCTATCCAGTTATCGTTTGTGTATCTAGAACACATTCAAATCTCGCCGAGGTTGACTTTGCCTTTCATCCTTACGGGGTCGATAAAATAAAGTACCAGTAATGCACTGGGTAATTGCTGGCCTTGTGCCTAACGTAGAAACAATTATTAAACGTATTCCTGAGTTAAAGAAGATGATTTGGCTGGTATATCTAGCTGGTTGAGCGACCACGTAGAGACATCCTTGTTGGCTCCTATAAGTGTAGTATAGTCATACAATGTGCCATAGAACAATGGTAGTGTTGTTGTTGATCGAGAGAGAGCTTTTACGCAATCGGTCAACATGCTAGAAATAGCAGCCAATTCTTCCTCAAATCACACCCTGACATGTTACACACAAGAATGACACTTGAACAACATAGTCTTAGATATTTTTTAAATGGAGTAGTTGTAAGTGATGCACCTTTGATAATAGGTCAGTGGTGCAATGTATTATAGTGTTGTAATTTAGATATAATGTGTAACATTTAACAAAAAAGCTAAGACATATTTCAGTATTCTAGTCTTTCCATAGTAACCATTTGATTTGTTCCTCTTGTTAAAGTCTGTTCCTTCCATCTAATATCAAATGAGATAGATAGATACGTTGTATGGCTTATGTTGCAACTACTGCCGCTGCTGTTCTCACTCGTGCAGCTTCCTTCCTTTATCAACTTCGTTTGCTGGAGGCATTGAACGCAACATTGCACGCCAACGAAACACTCGTCAATTTTACAATGTCCCAGTCGTCTGCTACTTCACCGAACTGCTCTCTCTCTCTCTCGCTCTCTCTCTCTCTCTCTCTCTCTCTCTCTCTCTCTCTCTCTCTCTCTCTCTCTCTCTCTCTTTCTATGATACTTATTGTAGCCCGAAAGAAGTGTTATTTATTGTTAGTTTTGGATGCAATCTTATCTTCCAAGAACACACGACGTCACGAGAAGGCGTGACTAGAGAGTCAGACTCCTGCTACTGCCTGTGTATCAAGTATGTGGGCGTGGACAACTATTCAAATCTGCTCCTATTGTTGCTATGGCTACTGTCGTTACAAGACGACGACGACTACGACGACGAATTCTCAATTGTATTAATGTTTCGTTAGATTCTTATTGTTGTTATTTTGACTCTTTATATTTCAGAGAGTTGTGATTATTGTTCAGTTTGAGTGACTTTAGTAATAATAGTAGGTGGGACAGGTAGGGGAAGAGGTAAAAAACATCACAATCTCTCTCATAAAAAAAATTCTAATGTTTTGAGTCTTTGAAATTCTCCTTCTTTAAACTGTTATTCATTATATACATGTGTAAAAGTGTGTACGTTCGTTTGTTTGGGCACGTGTGTGTGTGTGTGTGTGTGTGCGCGCGCGCGTGTGAGTGTGATTATAAGAGAGTGAATGTGCGTGTATGTATGTACGTATGTGATTGTGTCTGTTTGTGTAAATGTGTGTGCGTTGTACCCGTAATCCCAAAGCCCAACCTTATCATTGCATGCTATGTTGTGCTGTTTCTGACTTGGAATTACGTTAAGACCACAAGTGTCTGTGAAATACCCAGCTGTGTAAACTATTCTTCAATGAGTAGATAGTTCCGTTTAGCGAACAACTGGAGTGTACATCATGAAACCTATAGAGGTTCCATTTATCTTAAAGGACAAAATCAGACGATTCCGATGAAATTTATAATAGGCTGCATCTACCCACAATAAACGCCATGAGAAAAAAATGGTTATATTTTCTTCGGAATAAATGTGTCCTTGTGTATAAATGTGTGAGTTGAATTAATATAATGGTGTAAACAAGAATGCATTCTACTATATTCAAGGGGAGTAACTTTTAAACTTATGTGGTTACGTCCCTTGTAAATGAAAAAAGAATTATTTATGATTTGAAACAGCGGTTCCGAACCTTTTCGCTGCCAAGCTTTTATTTAAATGATTTTTGTAAGCGCTTAGGCTTTGAAAAGATCTGTCTACTGAACAAACAGATTTTATTAACTAACAATAGGTATTGCCGCAGAGAACAGCCAGCAACACCTTTTGCATCAACAACTCCACCTCACACTGTTCCATCTTCATGTGGGATGCCTTCTTCCCAGTTTTGCGGAGGAAAATGGCAGTTCGTAATCCAAGGACACCAGAGGTCTCGACGGTGACCGGTCTGAAAAGGAAGCCGTCGGCCAAGGCCTGGTATCTGGCTTATCTTCCGCTCCTCTACATTACAGGCGGCAGTGCTCGGGTTTGTGGTCGAAGTGACAAGGGTTTGAGGCGGAGAATGTACGTGGTGTCCCAGATAAGAAATTTACCCATCTCAAACAGGAAAAGGAGTTATCCCGTCGGCGCACTAACTATCACCACAGTCGAGGCCAACATGCTCTTGTGATGGGAAACAGGACGTATCAAGGCTCCTTCTGATTATGTTCAAAGCGTCGTCCCAAAGGAGCCGACCTGCACTGTTGACTTTGTGACATGAACCTCACATAAACTAAATCTTAAAACCTCTGACTAAGTTTTGAACTTTTTATCGGTAAAAAATAATTGTTTCTACTTTAGGCACAAGGCCAGCAATTACCCAGTGCATTACTGGTACTTTATTTTATCGACCCTGTAAGGATGAAAGGCAAAGTCAACCTCGGCGGGATTTGAAAAAATAATGTCAGTCGCGATTGTCTGTGACTGATCCCGTTTAATTTCCATATAAAAGCCATTTCCTTATATTTACATCGTTAATAAAATTTGAAAAGAAATTAATATTTATATTTTCTGATTCGTTAAGTTTATGACTGTCAAGCATAGGCTATATGAGAAACAGTTATGGTTTCATTATGCCAGACGATTGGAGTGGATCGGTATAGACTATTGAATAACCATCAGGATATTACTCGTGTGTATATATAATCTATATATAATCTTATTGGGCGCAGGGGATGAACAATACTGTTGACATTGAAGACATTTGAACAGAGAATTTCAACGCTTTACTACCTTGTCCCTCTGTCATCCTTAGCTTTCGATATGTAAAGAGCCATTGATGGAAAACCTAAACACGCTTACTCTTCCTGTAAGAAATAGCAGTCGATTCTCTTTAGCAAAACACTCTACTATCTTAAAGGGAAAGGCCACATTAAATAATGTGGTTGTATATACATTATATCTTGAGAAAATAGACAGGATTATCATGGCTGGAATATCTAATAATAAGTCTCCTCGAGATAACCTGAGGCAGAACATCAACAAACACTCATTAGGTGTGGGTCAACTAAGTCCCCATGGACAATAACTCTAAACAGACTAACGTCAGCCAATAGAATGGCGTGTATCTAACACCACTGGCAACCACTGTTTAAATATGGCAGACGTCGGTGCTAAAAAATTACATGTAAGTTTGTGAATATGTTTCAATCTTCGTCTTTTCGGGGAATTAATTTGGGAATTAATATTTTCATCTTTGATCTCAGAAATATGCTCAGTAATTTTCAAAAATGCTTTATTATTGTTTTGCAAGAAGCCATTAAAATACTTTTTGGCTATATAATTGTGTAAAACTCCTTGACAACGACAACTAATGCGGTGTTTATATTTTTTCTTAGGATTAATTGGAATATTTTGATATATGCATGTTGTCTGATTCTCATTCGAAAAGAATATTGTTGTTGTTATGAGTTCACATCCGTTCAGAGCCGCTTATATTTTTCAATCCTTTAGGGTTAATACAATAGTTAATTAAATAGATATGTTACTTTTATCAGCAGCAGCATCGTAATAATCATTATTACAATTTTCAGGCACAAGAGAAAGTGTGTGTCGATATCAGACTTTACAAACTAATATACAAATTTGTATTAACTATCGAAGGCGGTGAATTAGCAGAGCCATTAGAACGTCGACATTCGTTCTGGCTGTCTATGTTCCGAGTCGAATCCCTATTGTGTAATTTAAGGTGACTGAAGTATGTTGGTCTAAACCCGCAATAAGTGTGCGAACTCCCCCTTCCCCACCTTTTTGTTATTTTTTTGTTTTACTTATTAAATAAAGCAAATACTAATCTAGTAAGAAAATAAAAATATTTGAAATATGTATGCATATATATATATATGTATATATCAGCATCATCTTCCATGCTTGCATGGGTTTGGACGGGAATTGTCCCACTTGAAGCAAGATTGGTTGTCTTGCTCGTATAGGACTGCCTGGCGGGTTTTCTACGGCTGGATGCCCTTCCTAACACCAACCACGTTTACAGTGTGGACTGGGAGGTTTTTACCGTGTTACCTACACGGCCACATTACAGTGTGGACTGTGTGTTTTTTTGTCGTGACACCTACACGACCTCATTTATTTCGGACTGGATGTTGTGGTACCAACATAACTTTACATCGAAAGATGATGACGATGATGATATATATGAGAGAAGATAAAAATATTTGAAATCTGTATATATATATTTAACGAAGGGTATTGGTAAGATATTGTTAGATGGATTAACATGGTTGTTAGATGAAATAACAAGAATAAATGATTTACTTTACATATGAGGGCAATCCCAAAAGTAAGGTCCTTCCGATATTGCAACTTTTCCGTTAAAATCCTGTGGATGGTGCTTCGGGAAACCTCAGGAACTAAAATGCAGAGAACATCCAGAGTGATCCGCCGATCTTTACACATGTTTTCCTCGGAAGGAGACCTTACTTTTGGGATTGCTCTCTATATAATAACTGCGCAAAATTAGCACTTGGCAGTAGCGTTCAACGGGAGCTCCATTCTCAACAGCTGCCGAGCCGAGATTGAGCATCCCAGCGAAGCTCGCACATGCTTGTTTGAGAGTGAAGGAAGCACCAATCACAACAGTGTTGCCAACAGCTGTACGAACAGTTTCTCTGCGTCCCCATCGCTTTGAAGACCTTACTTTTGGGATTACCCTCGTATAAAGGTTTACTTCACTTGAGTCAAAAAGAACAATAAACATATTACCACGAGTTGCGAAGGTTGACAATGTTATTTTTGTTGTTGGTTCATGAGGCTGGTGTAGTCTGAGACCAAGAGAGAGAGAGGGATAATGGTCTGTAGACCTCTGCGGCCTGAAGGTAGCGGTGATCTTTACATAGCTTGTTGCTAGCGTAATGCTCTGATCTCTCTGTAAGTCTGTAGACCTCTGGGGCCTGAAGGTAGCGGTGAATCTTTCACATAGCTTGTCTGTATCGTGGTGCTTCGATCTCTCTGTGTCTAAGGTGGGAAAATACAGGCTTTATATACCTGTCGCTTTCTGTCTCCCCCCTTGAGGGGATAGCCCACGCAGGAACCTGTTCACACCAAAAGGGTGGTGACCTAGAGTTTGACCTTTAGGTGTCACCCAAGGTTCAAGGCGTGGACAGATCTCGCTACATATATACACACAGTGTTTTGATTATTTGCCAAGTACAAACAGTATTATAAAATCGAATTTCACAATAACATTGTAGATAGCTATTTTAAGAATAAATCGTTTACGTACTAGACAATGAAACATATGTTAATGCTTGAAATAAAACCCTATTGTATAGCTTATCCATGTTAATCTTCTTTCATTCGTTATATATATATATATATATCATCATCATCATCATCATCATCATCATCAGGTTTAGCGTCCGTGTTCCACGCTTGCATGGGTTTGGACGGGGGTTTTCCCACTTGAGGCAAGAGTGGTTGTCTTGCTCGCATAGGACTGTCTGGCGGGTTTTCTACAGTTGGATGCCCTTCCTAACACCAACCACATTTACAGTGTGGGGCTGGGAGGTTTTTACCGTGTTGCCTACACGGCCACATTACAGCGTGGACTGTCTGGCGGGTTTTCTACAGCTGGATGCCCTTCCTAACACCAACCACATTTACAGTGTGGGGCTGGGAGGTTTTTACCATGTTGCCTACACGGTCACATTTACAGCGTGGACTGTGTGTTTTTTTTGTCGTGACACCTACACGATCTCATTTGTTTCGGCCTGGATGTTGTGGGACCAACATAACTTTACATTGAAAGGGGCGGTGTGGATGGGGTGGAGGTGGTGGGACGGGTGTGTTTTGATAGAGATGCCTACTGACTGTAGTAGGTTTTTACTTTGTATTTAGGTAAGGCGGGTCTTCTCTATTATATATATATATATAGGACGGGTTGGAAGAAGTTTAGGGAGCTGCTTCCTCTGCTGACGAAGAAGGGTTTCTCCCTGCGTACGAAAAGCCGGTTATATGATGCCTGTGTGAGGAGCGCAATGCTGCATGGTAGTGAGACATGGGCAGCAACTGCAGAGGATGTGCAGTGTCAATGTGCGTGAATGACCCAGCATGAATGTGTTGAGAGAGAAACTGTGTCTGAGAGGGATAGAATGTAGTGTGTGAGAGTGGAGACTGAGGTGGTATGGACATGTGGTGCGCATGGAGGATGACCGATGGGTGAAGAAGTGCCAGGAAATGCCAGTTGAAGGAAGACGTGGTAGAGGTAGACCACGAAAAACATGGGCGGAGGTGGTGAGAACAGACCTCAGATCGCTGAAGCTCATGGTGGAGATGACAAAGGACCGTGACAAGTGGAGAGATGCTGTGCTGAATAAGACCCATCCCACCCTTGCAAGCAGGGAAGAGCAGACGTAAAATGATGATGATGACGATGATGATATACAGATTTCAAATATTTTTATCTTCTCTCTAGACCAAGCATGTCAAACTGAGGTCCCCGAGGAGAGCCACATGGGTCACATATGTATTGTCTGAGGGCCACACATGACAACTAATTGCGCACATTACAACTAATTTTTTTTTATGTTATGATAAAACATGCTCGTGCTGTAAAAATCTTTGTGCGGGTCGCAGGTGTGTTTATAAAGGGCCGCAAGTTTGACATGCCTGCTCTAGACCACCCCAAGCAAATTTAATGTAAAATTTCTAACAATAAAATAAAATATTTATCTATATTTAGTCATTAAAATATTTAAAAGGATTAAGTGTATATAATTTAGAATAAATGAGCAATTCCCTAAACTGAAGAGTAGACAAGCCAACACAGGAGTCTGTAGATAGTCGTTTGACCTGCAAGAAATAGCAACCAAATTTCCTTTAACTCACACTCCACCAACTTAAAAATAGAATGAATCATTACTACTCCTATGTAAATAAGGTGTGATGGCCATGGCTAGAATGCTTTTGATCATAGGTTTAATTTTAAGACAGAGTTAAAGGAAAATAACGACTGATAAGGAAAAATGAAATTTTATAACATAATAAATAAGAGGATGTTGTAATTTTCTTGGTGTATTGTGTTAAGTGTAGAAAATTGTGTTTTGTTTGAAAGCTTCCCAATGTGAATTGGATAGTAAATGTTAAAAATATAATAACCTTCAAATATCAAAAAATGGCAGCATAAGAATAATGAAAAATATACAGCTCTGAACTAGCTTCTTCTATAGAAATATACACAATTTAATAAGTGAGTAACTACATCGATGAATGACTATAAAAGAATTAGAAAAACACTACAAATATTTAAAAACAGAAAAGGAAGGGAAAAGCAAGGGCTCTAGGGCCACAAAAGAGTGGGAGGGGGGGGGGCTCTGAGTCTAGGGCACAGTGGTGTTTTGGTTATGCTCCACAGACATGACCGCAAAAGCATTTCCGCCAGATATACCCACTGCAACAGCCACCCCACCTTGTGGGGATCCTTCCTCAGATGGGCTGCTGACATTCCAATCTTGTGGAGGAGCTCAGCAGTATGGGGTCCATACTCTTAATCTTTTAATGAAAGGATTTTATCCTGAAATATAAGGACCTACAAAGAACTGCAAAGTAACATCCCAACATCATTATTATCCTATTTTTAACATTTACCGTTCAGTCTACATTGTGGTAGCTAATAAATAAAGCAGTACTGTTTTACATGATAACTTATTTATTCATATTTATGTCCACAGCAAAATGGTACCTCGACACCTGTTATGAATCCATTATCAACTTCAGTGAATGATTCAGTAACATCGATTACATCACAACCACATCAAACAGCTGTAAAACAAAGAAAACGTCAGTAATGTTGCTTATTTATCCACAGATTCTTTATATTATTTTAACTAACTTAGTTTTTTTATGGTAACATGCTTAATGATATATAAAGCGTCCCAGCTGTCAAAAATAGCATAAAACTATTCCTCTTATAAAATTACTGTGGAAAAGTCATTTAACTATTTGAATACACACAAAAAGTGTTAACTTTATTTTATATATGTATCATTTGTCTTTTGATGTCCAAATTTTCGTTGCACTCTCTATGACTTTTGTCCTGTAACCTGGTTCCACGAAAATGTTCACACCAAGAGAAAAATGGCTAAAATGAACTCAGATCAAGTTACTTGCCAGACGAACAACTGTGGCTAAATGGCTCTTCTATGCAGTAATTGTTTTAGTTTCAGATCAAATTACTTGCCGGACAAGTACAACTCCAATATATTCCCTATGCTAGCAGGGAAAAAGTAAGTAAATGTGAAATTGCAAAAACATTTTGTTTTTGTTTTTGTTTTGTTTTAATTTATGTGTGTGTGTGTTTATGAAATTTCAAAAATATTGTTTTGATTAATCTCCATTCTCCGGGATAATGCCTTTGCCATTAAGTTCACGGAGTGCAGCTGAGGCACGGCTCAGACTGGGATGTAGTGTCTGTCGCTCCTTTTCTCCCTTTCTGCAACTACCGAGGCATAGTACATCATGAATATGCACCAGAAGGACAAAGGAGTACTATCAGGAAGATCTCTGATGCTTTCATAAAGCAGTTCAGCTCAAGAGACTGGATCTGTGAGCCTTGCAAAACTAGCAGTTGCATTATGACAATGCCCATCTCATTCAATGCAACTGATACTAGGTTTCTTGACAAAGAGAGGCATTTCACACACTTGCCAACCTCCCTACTCACCAGTCATGGTTCCTTCTAACTTTTAGTTGTTCCTAAAAATGAGGGTGTCACTGGAAGGCTCTCACTTTGAAATCTAAGAGGATATCATGCAGACTGCAACAGCAGGGCTGAGCCATTCTGGATGAAGCGTTTTAGACAGGCTTCAAACAGAGGAAGGATTCCTAAGCCAGCTGTGTGGAGGCACAAGAGACATATTTTTAAAGGCTTAGCAACTAAACCCCAACCAAGCAGGTAATTTTTTCCCAGCCTAAGATCAAGCACTTTTTCAACAGCTCATATATGGAGGCACATTGGCTTAGTGATTAGAGCATTGGCCTTGCAATCGAAAGGTTGTGAGTTCAATTCTCAGACCAGGTGATGTGTTGTTTCCTTGAGCAAGACACTTTATTTCACATTGCTCCAGTTTACTCAGCTGTAGAAATGAGATGATAGGGACTGGGGTCCCTATCATTCCACTGCAAAGTGGTCGTGGAGGTGCCACGGCAAAAAAGCACCCAGCACTCACTGTAAATGAGGTTGGTGTTAGGAAGGACATCCAGCTGTAGAAATCAAGCCAGAATCAGTTCCCGTCCCACCCTTGCAAGCAGGGAAAAAGCGGACATAAAATGAAATGATGATGATGACATTCTTTTAATAGTACCCCAGTACTACTTTGTGTATTTTCTTTTTAAAGTCTTGTGTTTATTTTATTGATGTCTTTTTTGCCTAAGTTGCAGGATATAACCCCAACCACTGGCATAAACATAGACACATACCCACACACACATATACATATATATATGTGTGTATATGTGTGTACATATATATATATGTGTGTGTGTGTATATATATATATATATATATATATATATATATATATATATATATATATATATATATACGCATACAACAGGCTTCTACAGTTTCCATCTACCAAATTTTATTCACAAAACATTGGTCAAATCAAGTCTATAAGTAGAAGACACTTACCCAATATGTCGCGCTGATAGACTGAAATGAGAACCACATGATTGAGAAGTGAACTCCATAACCACACAGCCATACTTGTGACTTAAAAATACATTGAGTTTGCTGTATATAATTTTATTTTACTTTATTTCTTACCTACTGAACACAGCTTGTTACATGTATGTCTGTAATATTTTCTAGCCCCAGAATTACCAGCTATTGAATCTCGCAACTGGTTGATTCATCTTCATTATATCAGAAAAGATTTTGAAACTTGTAAAATTTTAAACAAAGAACAACTTACTGAAACAGGAGGATTATGTGAATTTGCAATCTTTGTGGAAGGTAAATATATTGTTATTTTTGTTAGTTGTTGTTTTCTTGTATATTTCTGGGGTTTTATAGGTACAAGTGGTGAATTAGCAGAGTCTTAAGAGTATCAGATTAAAAAGTTTTGCAGTATCAGTTTTGGCTCTCTCCTACTATGGTCAACTTTATCTTTCAGCCTTTTAGGGTTGTTAAATAAAGAACCAATGAAGAGTGTTCGTAAAATTGTTATGCTATTTCTTTTGACACTGTTTCTGAGTTTGCCTGCAACATCACCTATGCCAAGCTGTATAAGCCTTTCCTTTCCCTTGGACAATATTGCTTGCAAGGTAAGAGGAGACTTGCATGCATGGGTGACTCTTAATTTTCCACAAAACACTTTGTCCAGGCTTATGCTTTAGAGAGGTAATTTCTAAGTGCAAACCCCTAGTCAGCCATGATGAAGAGTGCTTTCATAAACACAAGGTTATTTAATGAAGTTGGGTGGAAATTCTGATTTACAAATGCACATCATGTAAATTAGACTGACCTTTTTACTATACTCTATATCTTGCTTGATAAAATGATGCTATAAGAAAATTCCTCTGTAGACAAAATCATAGAGGTAGTTATTTTCTGATGCAAAGACAGTAATATCTGAAATGCATAATGGTATCTCTTATGTTTTGCTGGCTGGAGTGCACCAGGGGTCAACATTAAGCCCAGTATTATTTGTAGTTATGATAGAAGTGTAAGGTAAATTTACCATGGATGTTGCTGTATGCAGATGACCAGCTGTTTATTGCAAAGAATACGAATGGACTGAGGGAGAAGATAATTAGATGGAAAGAATGTATGGAGGGAAAATGTATGAAGGTGAATATTGGAAAGACGATGGTGATGGTAAGGGGTAAAGCATGTGGTGAGATGGAAAGAAAAGAAGGAAGTTAGCCATGTGCAGTATGTATGAAGGGTCTTGGAGTAAACTCCATTAAATGTATGATATATACTGGGTGGGTACATTGAAAATGTAATAATGTAGTAGCTGCATTTCAACGTAAAATGTGTATGAGAGGAGCTACGGGTGCAGAGGATCTTGAGAATGGTGTGAAAATGGAAAGTGTAAAAATATTTTGTTACTTATGAAAAGTTTGTTCAACCCATGCTAGCATGGAAAAGCAGATATAAAAACGATGATTTTGAATATCTATATATATAAAAATGTGGGTATGTGCATGTGTGTGAACGTCTGCACACATCCACATATATAATCTTTTTGTGATTATCTTTAGCTTTGATTCTGAGACAAGAAGGAAAAATTCAAGAAAGTCTTGATTTATTCCAAAATTGTGTTTTTCTAAACCCTCATTGTCCAGACAATTTGAAGCAAGTGGCAAGATCTTTGTGAGTATATCAATATTACATTTCTAAATAACCCACATTAAAATTTGTAGTATTTGGTATTTAACCATGCATCTTAATATCTCAATATCGTGTCTAGTATTTAGGTTTCAGATTTTTAGCCTCAGCACAGCATTTATTCAATGTATATCAATTTTACAACTAAATATAAAGACAAACATATTCACTACACAAAATCTCACAATATGAAAAACCATTGACATTATATAAAAATTATTGAACAGTGCCTCAAAAATATAATTCATTAATTACCATACACTGGGAAAAGCAGACGTAAAATGATGATGATGATGATGATGATGATACAGTGGTAAGAATCTCTCAGGTGAGCTGGACAGCAGATCTTCAAAGAAGAAACCCCCACTCTAACTCAAGCTTGTGTTTCGGTCCTTAACTTCAAACTTACAAAATATATCTTAATATTTGGAATCAAATTAACAGTGGTGAATTAGCAGAATCAATAGAACATCTTTTTAAATACCTTGTGGTATTTAGTTAAGCCCTTTATGTTCTGAGTTCAAATATTGGTTTCTGATTTAGGCACAAAGCCAACAATTTGGTGGGAGGGGAAAATCGATAAAATCAATCTCAGTGCATTACTGGTACTTTATTTGATCAACCCTGTAAGGATTAAGAACCAAACCTAACCTCAGCAGGATTTGAACTCAGATCGTAAAGGGGCATAACCCTATGCCATAAAGCATGTTGTTCGTCGCTGTACCGATACTGCCCATCCACCGCCCTTCTGAGTTCAATTTCACCTTTCTTCCTTCATGATTCAATAAAATATGCACCAGTCAAATATTCAGATCAATTTAATCAACTAGTCCCACTCCTCTAACATGTGTGACTTGAAAATGTATTCACTGTAAATATTATCTAGTGAACACCATAAGCACTCAGTTGTTGTTGTTGTCGCTGCTCTTCTTCTTCTTCTTCTTCTTCTTTGCCCTGAGAGGGTCATGGGGGCAGAGTCCTCAAAAACTCCTTCCAGCAGGTCCTGTCAGAAGCAACCTTCTCCAACTGATTGGGCTAGATCCCCAGGCAAGACCAGTTAAGCTCATGGATGTTATCCAACCATCTTGCTCAGGGTCTTCCCCTGAGACTCCTACTGTTTGGTTTTGTCACTCAGTAATCCAATTTCAAAAGATGTTTTCTTTTTGCTTAGCCACATTGTGAAAGAATAGAATATTGTAACAATACTTTATCCCTTCCCCCTTTTTTTTTATATTTGTTGTTTTGTTAATAGCCAAAAGAAATAATTCATGATATATTAGGAAGAAATGGCTTAAAATGGAGCCAATTAGAGCAGGTGTTGGCCATAATATTTACCAGAGAGCCCAGGGCCCATCACTTTTAAAAAAGGCATTTTTTAAAAAATTAAATGGGATCTTTGGCAAATATACCAGTACCAAATCTCTATAGTTTATAATCATTATGTATATCTATAAATGTGTGTGTGTACATGTATATATTTGTATATGTGCACATGTGAAGGCATAATGATCCATTCAATCCATGCCAGCATAAAAAGCAGACAGGTTGATGATGATGAAAAATTGGTAATAGGAAGGGCATACAGTCATAGAAAACTTTCCAAATGAAGGGTCAAGAGGACTCTTCGGTTGTTTCAAAACATGACAACCTCCCTAGTGTTGGGGCCATGATAAGATGCACCCAGTGGAGTGTGGGAACATATGTAAGCAAGATGGAGGGCTCTGGCCCATCTGAGAGGCCATTAGCTCCACTTCTGTACTGACTTGGTCTTTGATGACCTATCCAACCTTTGCGAGCAGGGAAAACAAAGTTAAATGATGATATATACAGTCAGTTAATCCTTCCAGTATTACTTACTTATTTGTATAACATACACTGTACTCTCTCTTGTCTTGTCCTAGTCACAAAAGTTTTGTACATATCTATATGTACTCTCTTTACTGTTTGTTCTAGCTGAAAGACTCCTGTATTGTCCTAGTCATAACATTTTTTTGTATATATACTCTTTTGACAGTTGGATTTAGTTTAAAGATTTCCTCATTTTAATTCCCTTGCTCATGTTGTGTCCCTTGTATTCTGTGGTAACTGTATTTATTTTTTGTTTCTTTTGTTTCTGTTTTTATATTGCTCCATATACATTTTTTCTGTGACTGTTCTTTCAGGTTTTTGTGCATACTATAAATAATAATACAATAACATACATATGAATGAAATTTTATTTTTTAGGTTGTGGTTGATGAGGAAAATAAATGCTTGAGTTCATTTGCCTGCAATATTTGTAATGCAAATCTGACATACCCATTTTATTTTTAGGTTCTTGTTAGCTCGACATAAAGCTGCTATTGGTGTTTATCAAGAAGCTGCAAAATACAGTGAAAAGGATTGGGTAATTTTTTCTTTCTTTTTATTTCTGTATATTAGTATATTACACAATACAATGCAATAAATCACAATATGGTGCAGTAAAGCCAACTAAAATAAAAACCATTTTATCTGGTTTCTACAAACAGGCTATTTCATATTTCACAGTTGAATTATTAGTGATAAAATGATCATCTGAATATCAAGAGAAAATACTCCCCACTCATCTCCCCTCATTACCCATTCTGTGTCCACTTCCCAGCCTCACACAAACTACAGTGTCCACTCCTTGGGAATTTCTTCCCTGCGTAATATTTTTATATGGCTATTGACTTGAAACTATTCAAGAGGAACGTTAACTGTATCGATCTCATTGGTCCCAGGCTTGCAAAGACCATGGATACAGCCCCTTCTTCCAAACCAAACCAAACTAATAAAAAAAAAGTAAGGAAACAGCTTAAAAGTGGACCATTAGAAGACATAACTAATAGACATAATGTCCCAAATCAAAAGAACCATTATTATCGTTGCCGACACCACCACCGTCATTATTGTCTTTATATCAATTTCTTTTCATGCTTGCATGGGTTAGATGATTTATATATTGTATTTATGTTTCTAGGAGATTGCTCACAATGTTGGAATTTGTTATCTGCACCTAAAGGATTACGAAAGGGTGAGTATCACATTGAAAATATTTGTTGTTGCTTTTGTTAGGGCCCCAATTTAGCTATGAACAAGCAAAGCTATTATCAAAGGTGTTCTAGCTGTGACCACTCCATCCTTTTTTCAGGCACAGTTTATTTAAGACTAGATTAGCTAATATGTTCTTATTTACAAGTTTGAGGGAGATTTTACTGCTATTTTAACAACCCTTTCCTTAAATAATCTTCAGCTTTACTTCATATCTGGAGAAGGTTATAGAAAACCACCCCAGTGTAGCTTCCCTAGTACACTATGACAGTGTCATGGCAGATTATAAAGTGACTAGGGGCATAAGATGATCCATCCCCACTAGAATTTCCATTTAAAATGTAGGTTTTTAGTTGTATTTGCTCTATAAGACGACCTGGCAATATTTCACAATATCAGGTTACATGTGTTGTATTTTTTTGTTCAACATATTGTAATCTTTCACAAGAAATATTGCTGATTATGGAGTGACAACTCAAATCTATCCAGAAACCTTGTCTTTAACCCTTTAGCATTTAAACCAGCTATATCTGGCCAGAATTCTCTCACCTCTTTCTGTTCAAACTGGCCATAACCAGCCACTCATACTGATGTTAAGTTATTGTTCTTAGAATAAATAATATCAAAATCTCATAGATTGGATATCATGTGACATAATTATGTGAGATAAAGCCTTTACCGTGAACATACAATAGTAAATATAGAATAATGTAAATGCTAAAGGGCTAAATAACCCTTTTGATACATATCCCCGCAAAACTTCCTCTGGGTATATGAAATACAACCACACATTTAAAAAGGTTTCTATTTAAATTAAAATCTTCCAATGCCATTTGATATAAGAACCTTTTGTTAAGTTATCTTACAAACACCATCTTAACAGTAAAACTTTAATATAGTTGTATTTCATTAGAAATACGGTCATGAAAGTGTTAAAAGTACTTGTAACTGCAAAGTTATTTGTGATTGGCCTGACTGACACTACTGGCTATTCACAGAGGGATTTTATTTGTAAACCAAACAAGCACAAACTACTTGTCTGTTAATTATATGCTGCTCATCTACAGTTGACCTGAAAGAGCATTTTGACAAGATAAAGTAAACAGAATGCACCATGAAGTAAACTGGAAAGGGAAATTGATTGCTTATTGTTCAGCAGCTGTTGCAAATGGCTGCTAGTATATGTCAACTAACTTTTCTACTGTACTGTTATTTTACAGTATGGTAGACAGGTTTATAATACAGCTTTGTTATTTTATCATAACCTTACCATTAATCCACCTTTTAAACTTACCTGTCAGTTTCAGGAGAAAATATTGAGTTAGTGGAACCAGAGGACATATGCAAGTGTTTAATAATGTTCTCCAACACAATTGATGACACTTTAAACGACAAGATATTAAGGTTCACATTTAATATTTAATGTTTAAGTTAACCATCTAAGTTTTGGGGGAAAAATTTCTTCCTAAGGTTCAAATTCTTATATATACAGTAAATATGTTTTTTTTCTTATTAAAAAAAAAAGAAGCTAGATAAGCCTAAGTCAGAATTTTAAAAATAACAAATATTCTATGTTAATTAATTTATCATTAAATTAGGATTTTTCTTAATGATTAGGTTTTTAAAAAAAAAATGTTTAAATGAGAAGTGGGAAATACAGTAAATATCAAATAAGACTTGGAATTGCTTTTTTTTTTCTCTTTCTTTTTATATTCTGTTCATCCATTGTATATTGAATATTTAGTAATTAGAAATGCTGCTACTGTAGTTGCTTAGCTCTTTGGTTAGTCCTTATCAAGTTGATCAAAGATATTCCAGCCATGACCACCCCATCATATTTTCAATGATAGTGTACCCCAGACTATATTGTCCAATGTATCAGTTCCCTCTTTATGATAATAGCATGTGGTTTGAGGGAGTTTTAACTGCTATATCTAGCAGGTCAAGCAACCACATAACCCATGTTAGCATGGAAAATGGACATGATGATGATGATGACTATGATGTTTCTTTATTGGCTCAACATTTGTTTTGTATTTTTATGAGGGACAATAAATATATGATTAGTGTATTGGATTACTGACCATATAGCCATTAGTTCAGATCTACTGTTGTGTCCTTAATCAGAATACCTATCACTTGTTGCTCAAGTTTACTTGACTGAAAAGGAGAAGAAAAAAAGAAATAGGAAAATAAAAAATATTAAAAAATAACGGGTTTCATTCCTTTTTAATGGTTAAGTGTTTAAGCTATACAAAGAGCATCGAACTGTAAAAATAAATTACTCAATCAAATAAATAATCCCACCATGACAGCCACTCTAGTACTGGCACCACAACAGAATGCACCCAGTACATTCTGTAAAGCAGTTGCAGTTAAGGGAACAGTATCCAGCTATAGAAATTATCTCAGAACTAAAAAGTTTTGATTAAGTACTGACTTTGTCTGTAATGATTCATCCAACCCATGCTAGCATGGAAAAGTGGATAGATAATGATGATGGTGATGATAGTAGTGGTGTTGGTGATGATGGTGGTGGTAGTGATGATGATGACGATGATTATGATTGCCATTGTCATGTAAGCATGAAAAATGGGTGTAAAAAGTATTTTCTTTTATATTTTTAGGCCAAAGAATTTCTCCAAACTGCAATTACTCACAAACATCATGAAATATCATATATTATGTTGGGCAAAGTATTCATGCTGGAAAGAAATGTAGAACGAGCCATTGAAGTATTCACCAATGCTGTTGAGTAAGTTGTAGCCATTCACTACACACTGTTCACACAGCATACATTACAACTGAATTCTATATTGTTTTATAGTTTACTGAGAGAAGGAAAAGCAGTATAAGTGAGTCTATTCAGGGCTGGAAGGAACATAAGTTATTATTTTTAGACTAAAGACCTGGTCAAAATATTTGTTCCAGTGATGACTTCCTGAAAGGCACCCAAAGTTCAGATGGTAGTGTTAAGCTTGGTAGCATATATAGTCTACCACACAAGAATAGGAACAATCTCTCCAGTGTTCTGCCAGATCCAGGGTTATTTACTCGAGTAAATGTCACTGGAATCTAACTACTAAATTTTATACAGAAAAGGATAAGATATTTTACATAACACCAAATCGAATACAAGTCTTCATTTTTATTGTAGCTCCGTTATAATTGTTGTACACAAATATTCCCGTACATAATTAGGTATAGTCCAGATCCATGATAGGTGGTTAGAGAAAAGTTAACATGTTTGTCTTCAGTGTTGTCGGTTCGAAGGCAGGCGCCAAAAGAGAGAGAGCTTGGCTGCATTGCCGCTATTTATATCCTCTTTCCGGAAGTTGCAAAGAAGGTTCTAGACTTTCGACGGGAAGTAACTCTAGCTACTTCCCTGACTAGAGACCGCTACAAGACTGTTGGAAGGAACATAAGATATTATCCTTAGACAATAGACCTAGTCAAAATATTTGCTACAGAAATGACTTCCCTAAAGGTACCAACGTTCAGATGGTCGTGTTAAACTAGGTGACATATATAGTCTACCACACAAGAATAGGAACAATCTCCCCAGTGGGTTTCTATTCAATTTCTGTCTCAACAAATTTCCCAGCTGTAAAACACTTGCTAAACAAAGTGTTAGGTGGACTGTTCAGTGTATCAAAGACATGATGACCTCTCTAGTGTTGGTGACCTACATGATAAATACACCCAGTACACTCTGTAAAGTGGTTGGTGATAGGAGAAGCATCCAGCCATAGAAAGCCTGCCTAGCACAGGGTCAGAAGAACTCTTCAATTGTGTTGAAGACATAACATCCTCCTTAGTGTTGGTGCCATGATGAAATACATTCAGTAGAGCATAGGAATGTATGTAAGGGAGATATGGGATCTTGGCTCATCTGAGCACTTAGTAGAGTGCAGAAATGTGAGATGCAGGCTTCTTGCCCATCTAAGAGGTCAGTAGCTAGCTCCCTTTGAGTAGTGACTCAATTCATAACGACCTGTCCAACCCTTGCTAGCAGGAAAAACAAATATTAAACGATGATGATGGCAGCCGCAGCGGTGACAACAACGATGAAGATGATGCTATTTGTTGCTACAGTATATTCCAACTCTAACAGTGTCTTTCCCTACATGCAACACCATATCCAATCACACAGACACAACTACAACATTCGCTCAGACAAACATTAAAGCAAAAAGAAAAAACAGGCATAGAGAAACAGATGCAGCATGAATAGCCTCGTTAACCTAAAACTCTGTTCTGATATATACACAACAATACTAATGATAAAGGCTGATTTATTTCATTTTACAATAAGATTTGTCTTTCTCATGAAATTCCCCTTCTTTTTCTTTTGTAGAGTATTTCCAGAAAACCCTGAGCTTCTTACTTCTCTTGGATTGCTATATATGGAGGTAGTAACAATATCTTTCTATATGTATGTTCTTGTTTGCCTTTGTATGACTATATATAGAATATTTCAATATATATGACTGTATATAATGCATATAAACTATTTCATTGTGTATAGCATGTGTAAGAAATATTCACTGTATATAACCTGTATGAAATATTTCACTGTGTATATGTGTGAAATATTTCACTGTGTATAGCATGTATGAAATATTTCACTGTGTATAGCATGTGTAAAGAATATTCACTGTGTATAGCATGTGTAAGGAATATTTCACTGTGTATAGCATGTGTAAGGAATATTTCACTGTGTGTAGCATGCATAAGGAATATTTCACTGTGTATAGCATGTGTAAGAAATATTTCACTGTGTGTAGCATGTGTAAGGAATATTCACTATGTATAAACTGTATGAAATATTTCACTGTGTATAGCATTATCATCATCATCATCATCATCTTTGTTTAACGTCCATCTTCCACGCTAGCATGGGTTAGACGGGAGTTGTCCCACTTGAGGCAAGGTTGGTCGGGTGACCGTGTCTCGCTCATATAGGACTATCTGGCAGGTTTTCTACGGCTGGATGCTCTTCCTAACACCAACCACATTGACAGTGTGGAACTGGGAACTTTTTACCATGTTACCTAGTAAAAATATTTCACTGTGTATGGAATATCTCATTGTGGGAAATATATCTCACTATGTATGACTATCACTATATATTTTACTATTTTATTTTATATCCACTTGTCTGTAAGTTGATTGTTTGGGTTGTTGTTGTTTTTTTGCAATTTTATTGTTTAAAATATAAAAACAAGCAAGTGTCCTATCAAGTGCAGAGAAGTTGTCATGTCTTTTGACATAAACTGAAGGGTCTGCCTAACCTCTTGTTTCACAAGCTTTCTACAGCTAGATGCCCTTCCTAACACCAACCACATTACAGTATGTACTGGGTGCATTTTTCGTGTAGATCACCAACACTAGAGAGGTTATTATATTTTTGACACAATTAAAGGGTCTTCTCAACCCTTTTGAGCTGGTTTCTATAGCAGGGTGCCCTTCCTCTATGTGATTTTTTTTAATCTATTTGTTTTCTATCTAATTTAGATAAAGCAGTTTCAAAAAGCCTGTGAAAGCCTCGGTAATGCCATGAGCTTTGATCCAGGTTATATCAAAGCAGTCCTAGCAGCTGGAAGTATGACACAAAGCCATGGCGACTTTGATGTTGCTCTTACTAAATATAGAATTGTCGCCTGTTCCATGCCTGAAAGTGCCATTTTATGGAATAACATTGCTATGTGTTTCTTTGGAAAAGCTAAATATGTGGCTGTAAGTATAAATACTATTTTATTCTTACTTCTTTTGTAGAGTTTGGTAGAACAGGGTTTATGAATTTGAATTTTAAATTTTGAAAGAATCACTAGACAGAATTTACTGGCAAAACCAACTGGTAGGAGAACCAAGAGTAGACCACGAGAAAGATAGTTGGATAACATCTATGAGCTTGGCTGGTCTCGCTTGGGGATCCAGCCCAATTACTTGGAGATGGTTGCTTCTGACAGGACCCGCTGGAATGAGTGTTTCAGTACACTGCCCGCAAGACCCTCTCAGGAATAAGTGGGCGAAGAAGAAGGAAGAGTAGGGTTTATGAATTGGTAGAATCATGTACTTTGAGTTTTGTACTTTGTACTTTGAGTTTAAAGTCCACCAAGGTCAACTTTGCCTTTCATCCTTCTTTGGGTGGTAAAATATAACACCAGTTAAGTACTGAGTTTGATTTAATCAACATATCCCTTCACTCAAAATGTGTGGCCTTGTACCTATTTTAGAAATGAATATTTAAAAAAATATCTTTTTTTTTATTTATACATCAGTCAGAATTTATACTTTCTGATTTTTGGTTTGGTGCCTTGCTGTTTCAGGTTCAAAAGCTGCTTAAGTGACTTTGGCTTTAATCACTTAGGGTCTGTAATAACAGTATAAATACTAGTAATATACTAGGGTCAAATAACTGTACTTGCTTTTTTCTACTAATTTTACCAAGTGCCTTATTGAAATCAATTTATTATCATACATAATCCATTTTCATTTATTCTCTGTATTTAAATTCTACTGGGAGCTTACTATAAACAATATCCTTCTGGAATCAATAAGTATCAGATATGAACTTGGGTTGATTCAATTGACTGTACTCTTTCACTAAGAATTTGTGGCCTTTTACTAATGCTAAAAATAATTATTTCTTGAGAATACTTATTTTAACTTCATGAAAGATGAAGAATGAAAGTGTTGTTTAAAGATGAGATAATATAGATGACTCTGCTGTTAGCAGTATATTACATTCTTAGACAAGGGACTATTATTCTATTTGTTGCAACCTAGCTAATAAAATGATATGTATATATGTATAATATCTCCAATAGACACATAGGTTCATAAAGCTACTGCTTATGTGGTTTGCTTTCCTGAGTGATTATATGATTTTAACATTAAGCTGAATGTGACATGCTGCTAAGACGTTTACGTTTAATAACTTTTTTTTTTTTCAACTATCCGCTTCTTATAGGATATTATAGTCATTAAGGATGTCATTTATGCATCAACTTTCAAACTCCCATATCCTAAATTTTACACTAGCCTTTATTACTAAAAGAATATTTTGTTTATTTGTCATGGCTAAGTAAACTTAAACTGATGTGAGTAATTTAGTGCTCTGTCTAAAGATACAGCAAAATATCCAGAAGTATATCTTAACTCAGTATTCATTAGTCCAAAATTATATTTCCTCAGTCACATCGCCTCTAAATAATGCACCATTCCTATTATGGCTATTGAATGTGTCTACAGTAAAATATATGATACAATCTTCCTGAAAACAAATTAATTTGAGATACCATGCTACTCTGGAAAAAACATGTGTGCACATGTTTAAAAAATACAACTCTGTCTTCTATCATCATCATGTTCCTGCAACTGGTGCAGCCAGTCATTGAGGTGCCACTCTAGACGTTTTTACAGTCAGCTGTTGCCACTAACCTCTATGCTCCATCCTTCATAGAAGGGTCTCAGTGTTGTGACCAGTCTAATTGTTGATGTTGTCGGACCAGGATTTTCTTTGCCCTCCCGTGACTGTGTCCTGAAAGATGGTTTTTGATAAGGGGTTATGGCAGGATACATGACCATACCAAGCAAGCTTCTATCTTTTTACCATCACAAGGAGAGTTTGCTGTCTGCCAGCATATTTGTTAACTTGCTGCCTGATAAAACTGTTTGTTTTGTGCTCCGTATAAGGGAAGCACTTGTGCTCGAATGACTGGATTCTTCATTCCATGTCAGCTGTGAAAGTCCAACTCTCACACTCATACAAAAGGATCAAAGTCACCAAGATATATATTGTTACTGATAATAGTCCAGTTATTTACTTACAGAAATATACTCTTCATGTTCTCTTACTATCTACTATCTTACTCTTATACAGTGATGACTATTCTTAATTTTTTTCTTTTCATCTTAAAACTGTAACACTGCATCTAAGCAGCAACATTTGGGAATTATTGAGATCTTTAGATCCATTTACATTGATTTAATGTCCACTAGCAAAGTCATATCAATAAAATACATGACATTTTTTATATTATATTATGTTTACAGAAACAGCTAACTTTATCTGTAAAACCTAGTGTATTAATTCAAGATGGAACAGTCAAATCGAATGCTTGGAAACCAAATAGATAATTATTACCATCTCTTCAGAGTCACCATGTCTTTAGTTTAGTTTTTGTAACATGTAAGGGCAATAATTATAATCAGATATTCTACACAGATCAATACAGAAACTAAAAGACATTTAAAAATAGAGTCATAGTTTAAATCAAAATAGTCTAAAATGTTTGACGATAGTATGATCTTCACAAAATGGAGTCACTGCTTTAATTTTTTAACAAAAGAAACAGAAAAAAAACTTTCTTGATACAAAACTACAAGTTTACCAATGAAATTAATGAACTACCTTTTAAGTATTGAAAATACAGTGCTAATAATACATTAGAGTAATATTCTGATAATAGACAAAATACATAGCATGAGAAGCCAGCATTGAAACAGCTTCTACACAATTGAGATATATTTATCAACCCGTCTAACCCAGTGGTGGCCATAACTGGACCCTAAAACCTAAGGTCATGCACACATATTAAGTGTATGAAATCTTAATTGTACTCTATATATTTATATATATATATATATATATATATATATATATATATATATATATATATATATATATATATGTAGATAAATCTACCAAGAGTTTACGGTAGTGTCCAATCCGTATGAAGAACTCAATGTATTCCGGATATCATGGAAAGAAGAGATGTAATGAAAATCCAATTTCGGTGAAAGATAAACGGTATACAGAGTCAAGATAAAATATTAAACAAATAATGAACAAACAATTCCTTATATTAAACAAAAAACATTATTTCTGAAGACGGCGTATATATGAGTTAGGTATGTATATTTAATCTTGATAATTTGTATAATTTTGTATAATTTTGTACATAGATCTGTTAAATATGCATACCAATTATAACACATATATGCCCTAGAAACGATCGTTAAATAGTGAACTTTTTTTGTTTAATATAAGGAATTGTTTGTTCATTATTTGTTTAATATTTTATATATATATATATATATATATAATATATTTATATATATATATATTTATATATATATATATATATATATATATATATATATATATTTATATATAGTTAGGGAAGCAGAAAATTGCTTATTGTGATCCAGTTCGTGGTTAAGAAAACCAGTTTCATGGACGGTTTCAACATACGGTTAGGGGTAACTCCACGAGTTTGTAAGAATTCCGTTCAATCTATATACCTATATCCCTCCCTTCTCCTTCATTCCTCTTTTATTTCTTCGTTTTCTTCCTTCCTTCTCTCCCCTTTTTGGCTATCTTTTCTTTTCTTCTTTCTCTCCCCCTTCTTTGCTTTTATTTTTGTCATTATTATCTTTATCTTTATTTTTTACATATATATTTATCTCTTTATATCTCCCCCCCCCCCTCTCTCTATCCCTCCCACTATGATCAATTTAATTCTCTTTAACTCACTACATTCAACGACATGAAGTCTACATATCAAAACTGATCAAGGAATCCTCCACCTCTACCCCTCCCTCCATCTCAGTTTGTCACTCTACTTCTTAACTCTTCTCCCCTTCCTCTCTCTATATACTATTCCGTTTGTCCCCTCACCTTCTAATTCCTCTTCCTCTCTCTCTATACTAGTAAATACAATTCCAAAATATGTTTTTCTCTATATATTAAGAACTATTTCAAGAGTAACTTACTCACTATTTTGAAAATTTGGACATGAACAACAATTATAATTGAGTGGCTGCTATTTGCAGTATAGCAATATAAGGTTGCACTTACCAATGAAACGGTCGTAAATACCTGGATAAAATCCTTCTCTTAATGCTTACCTGTGTTTTCTCTTTTATACTATATTTATCTATATATATATATATATTATATATATATATATATATATATATATATATATATATATATATATATATATATATATATATGGGATGAGGGTATAAAAGCTGATCTTACCCAATTACACCTCTCAAAGTTGATGAAACACGACCGTGACCTCTGGCACCACGCAGTAATACAGAAGAACCGATCCCCCACGGGTACAAGCCGAAGCTGAAGCATATAGACAATATGCCCTCACCCCCTCCCACCGCAAAGTGGTTGTGGAAGTGCCACGGCAAAAAAGCCCCCAGCCCACACTGTAAAGTGGATGTGTAGGCGCCACGGAAAAAAAACACCTAGTACTCATTGTAAATGAGGTTGGTGTTAGGAAGGGCATCCAGCTGTAGAAATCAAGCCAGAATCAGTTCCCGTATGAGCAAGACATGGTCAGCCGATCAGACACTGCCCACAACAGGACAACCCGTCTAACCCATGCTAGCGTGGAAGAACGGACGTAAAACGGTGATGATGATGATATGTATATACTTGTGGAAAGCAGACATAAAAATGATGATGATAATGATGAGCTATATATGTGTGTATATATATATATATATATATATATATGTATATATATATACAGGGTGCAGACGATATTTGTTCGCAAGATTACTGTCTAGGAAAAAGTAACACAGTAGTTTTATTTTTTAAGATATATTTATCAAACTTGGGTTAGTTTGTCTTCATGACTTGTTCTTTCGATCTCACTCAATAAACCCGCCATTGGCTTTGATGACGGCCCCAAGGCGGCCTCGGAACCGGCTACAGGCCTTCATCACTGTCCCCCGACTTAGGCCCCTAAAGGCACTTGTGATCCTGGCCTTCAGATCGTCTTTCGTATTGCAGCTAGATCTGTTGGTGTCTCATTCCACTGCGCTCCACACAAAGAAGTCAAGGGGGTTGCAGTCAGGCGAGATGGGAGGCCAGATGTCAGGTGAAGTGTGGTCGACGAAGTTCTCTGACAGCCAGGCTTGGGTCTTTCGGCTGGTATGGCAGGGCACTGAGTCTTGCTGCCACACATACGGCCTACCTGCAGCTACCTGGTCGATCCAGGGCTTTACTACCTAACTCAGAACGCGGATGTAGCCATCGGTGTTCAGTTTGAGGTTCTCAGGGAAGAAGTGAGGTGGCATGACGCCATCTTGACTGCTGATGACACCTAAGACCAATGTTGTCGCTGGAAACTTTGACTGCATGACTCTGGGCGCGTCTTTGGATGAGACAGCGAGCCACCTGTTGTTCTTGGAGTTGATCTTCTGGTCTTGGCAGAAGTTTTTCTTGTCGGAGAAAAACCACAGCATGTCTGGCCCCAGTGGGTGTTTCAACTTGTTGATCAGCTTCTTTGCGTGCTTCAGTCGCTTTTCTTCCATCGCCTTTCCATCTTGTACGAAACGTAGCGAATGTCTTCATGTACCACCAGCTTAATGAGCTTTTCATCCACGCCTTTCTCCCTTGCAATGGCACGCATCGACTTGCTAGGTTCATGTGTTTTCCTCTCTGATGTTGCTTCGTAGTTGAATCCTGAATCTTCCAATTCCTTTCTGACCTTTTCCACCTTTCTCCTGCTGATGCTGAAAAAGTCCGAAATTTCCTTATTTGTCCTCCCTGCGCGGATTCCAAGAAGAACTCTGTGTCTCTTCCACAAATTTGGAGGTCCAAAATTATTCATAATCAATTATTCTGAAAATAAATAATGGAAATATAGTCACTGTTTTTTATGAAGACAAGAGTGACAACAGAAGTAAAAAAATTTGCATAAAATTAGCAGTTGAAAAATTGCGAACAAATATCGTTCACACCCTGTATGTGTGTCTGTGGCTTCCGCAGACAGTGGAAGCTACTTATAATCACTGGCATTATAAACCAATTATTGTCATCATCATCATCATCATCATTATCTTCCTTTTACCATGCTTGCATCAGTTGGACAGTTCTTATTATCAAAAGAGCTTCACCCCTAAGTGATCATAATAAATAGCCACCTCTGTATAGATATATATGTATGTGTCTATATATGTGTGTGTGTGAGTGTATTGCGGGTATATATGTGTGTGTGTGTATGTGTGTTATATAATAGATAATTCTTTTGGCAATAAGAGAAATGTGGATAATTATCACAATAGTATTAACCTTTGATATGTAACCTAAGCCTCCACAGCCAGCTATATTTCCTACACTACTTGAGACCACTTAACATATTCTAAGTACATTTCTCTTGTGAATAAGCAGCCATATATCACTGCATCTAAAGCTAGGCAGTATAGTATCTACTTCCTTATCACATAACTGACCACTTAAGAAAACAGATGTTTATTTTATCTTTGTAATATTGGTATCTATTAGTGAAAGTAAATATAATCTAAATTTCCAACTGAATGTATAATATAGACAACCTCTGTAGTGTTTACTGAAACTAAAGGTCAAACCACAACAAAAGAAAAAAATAATAATCCTTCTTCAACTGATTTTTTATAATAATTCTGCATTGTGATTATTTCTTATAGCTATTATGTCTAGAATTATGCTTTATGAGATTGAAAATTAGAATAAAGACATGTTTAAGATTTAGGTTGAGGTCACAATAAAAATAGCTTATGGGCAATAAATGAAATTATATGATTTAATTCATATTATTAATATTGAAACACCAGATATATAATTACATTTTTATTTTGTCCCTTTGCAGGCAATCTGCTGTTTAAAAAGAGCCAATTATCTTTCTCCATTTGACATAAAAGTGTTGTACAATCTGGGATTAGTTCATCTACATATGCAACAATATGCATCTGCATTCCATTTTCTTAGTACTATGCTGAAATACAAGCCCAATGATCCTGAAGCATTCATGATGTTAGCTAGTAAGTGAATTTCACTCAATTCATTAATAATTTATGTTTGCTTCTTTTAGATTCTGCTGTTTTGTATTAATTTCATTCATGCTAACTTGTGTGCAATGGCCTTTTATCAGAGGTAACTCATAATTGGTAAAAAATATATTGTGGGTCATGTTTTGTACAAAAGTGTTCTAGAACACTGAAGTAAACAACTCTCTACATGATTGAGCATAAATTTAATTCAAACTGCACTAAATAAATTAAAAAAGAGCAAGATGGTTGGATAACATCCATGAGCTTGGCTGGTCTCACTTGGGGATCCAGCCGGATCAGTTGGAGATGGTTGCTTCTGACAGGACCCGCTGGAGGGAGTGTTTGAGGACTCTGCCCCACAACTCTCTCAGGAATAAGTGGGCGAAGAAGAAGAAATAAAAATAAATAATTAATTGAATAAATCAATAAGTTACTAGGCATATCAGATGGATAAAAATATCAAATTGAGTAAAAACTAAGATTATGAAAAATTCTTGATCAATATGTATACAAGTTTCTCCTAAATACACAGATGTTACAGTAGCGTACTTCTGGGTCATATGGCCTACCTTGTATGTTACTTGTCTAGAAAATAATTCCCTGATCTATTTTATGATAGACTTGCTGTCACTCAGAAAGATAATCAAACTTTCCTAATTTCAACACTTCTAACCAGCAAGACAAGGAAGCAGCCTCAGCTGGTAAATTGACCAAGTCATCAGATTAAATGTGTAATGATATTTGTTCTAATTTCAAATCCTGCCAATCAACTTTGCCTTTCATCCTTCAGGATCAATAAATTATCAGTCCAGGGTAGTAGTTCTTATTATTATCATTATTGTTAGTGCCAGACAACATGCTTTGCAGCATATAATTCTATCCCTTTACATTCTGAGTTCAATTCCAGCTGAGTTTAGCTTTACCTTTCATACTTACGGTGTCGATAAAATAAAGTACCAGTAATGCGCTGGGGTCGATGTAATCGACTTTCCCTTCTCTTCAATTGTTGGAATTGTGCCAAATGTAGAACCCATTATTATCATATTGTTAGTACCAAACAACATGCTTTGCAGCATATAGTTAAAACCCTTTACGTTCTGAGTTCAAATCCCACCGAGGTTAGCTTTACGAGGTCAATAAAATAAAGTACCATTAATGCGCTGGGATTTGGTCGGCTTTTCCCTCCCCCAAAATTGTTGGCTTTGTACCTAAATCAGAATCATCATCATCATTATTATTATTATTATTATTATTATTATTATTATTATTATTATTATTATTAGCATCAGACGGTGGATTGGCAGTATTGGTACAGAGTTGGACACCATGCTTTCAGCATAGAGTTACGTCCCTATACGGACTGAGTTCAAATCCCGCCGAGGTTAACTTTGCCTTTCATCCTTACGGGGTCAATAAAATAAAGTACCAGTAATGTACTGGGTTATTGCTGGCCTTGTGCCAAAAGTAGAAACAATTATTAGCATCGGACAACTTGCTCTGTGGCATATAGTTACACCCCTTTATGGTCTGAGTTCAAATCTACCTGAGGTTAGCTTAGCTTTTCATCTTTACAAGGTCAGTAAAATATAATAGCAGTAATTCACTAGGGTTGATTTAATCGAATTTTCACTTCTCAAAATTGTTGGCCTTGTGCTTAAATCATCATCACTATTACCATCACCACCACTACCACCACCATTACTTTGTCATACAGTTTAGATGATTAAGGCATCAGAGTATTTAGTCATTTGTCAAATCACAAGGACCTCAGACAGATAATACTTTCCTTAAAATGTGTGCAGTACCTATCAAGGTTGATTTTTATGATACCAACCTTGCATAGTATTCCCAACTGCTTTAAGTCTTGAAGTTTCAATGGGATTGACCCTAATGCCTCAATCACAACTGGTATCACTTTCTCATTACCATTGTGCACTCTAAACAATCTTGCCATTTCCTCTTTCAATTCAGAATACTTAGTGATTTTCTCAACCTCTTTACTTGCTAATAATACAGTAATTGTTCCATTACTGTTGAATATCCATTCTTCCACAGTTTATATTTCTTGTCTAGTGCCTCTCAATTAGTCTTTTTACCATTTTTCCAATTTCCTCTAAACCATTGCTTGATTTTACTTACCATATATACTCAAATATAAGCCAATCCAAATATAAGCTGATGTCTGTGAAATAGGCAAAAATCCAAATCCAGTGAATAATTCAAGGCTGCTAAATGGCACAGTTTTGAAATTCTCATGAGTGGAGAATATATTTATGAAGTTTTAATATTTTGATATTTAAAATGTTTTAACCCTTTAGCATTTCCATTACTCTATATTTACTATTATATTTTCATGGTAAAGGCTTTACCTCTCATAATTATCTCACATAATATCGAATCTATAAGATTTTGATATTATTTATTTTGAGAACAATACCTTAACATAAGTATGAGAGGCCGGTTACAGCCAGTTTGAATAGAAAGAGATGAGAGAATTCTGGCCGGAATCGGCTGGTTTAATGCTAAAGGGTTGAGTATTGTTTAAAATATAGTTTCTGCTTCACAACTCCATTATGTAATGATTTTTTACCAATTTCCAACCATTTTGAAGGCCATTTCATTCAAAACATATATAAAAAAAAAATAGAAAATACGAATTTCACATTGAAAGTGAAACCAGTGGAATATTCACTTCAAAAGTAAAATTAATGTAATATTCACCTACAAAGCCAAAATAATTTAGCACTTTATTTAGATAGAATTTTGAAGTTGGTGAAAATTGGCAAAATAATGACCCTGAACACACAAACCTACACACTTTATCATTGACTTTTTTTGTCACATATTTCTCAATTTATATATGAGTATATATGACAAATCTTGCCTTAATTGCATTTTCAATGCATCATTTTTCCACTATGGTTCTTTTGCTTTCCTTTGCTTAGTTTTCATCTGTTGCAATTTCTTCTCAACAAGTTGAGCAACTTTTCGAATAAGGTACCTTATTTGTGTTATGTCCTCTATCATTATTATTTTTTTTATTCCTAAGAGGATCATAAGACAAACTCCTCAGATATGCCTTCCAGTGTGTCCCATCAAAAGCAACCATTTCCAAATTATCCCTTTGCATTCTGAGTTTGCTTATGATTACACTGGTACTAAGTTGCATTGTCCCTTGTATTTTACTTGTATAACATCAGTATCATGGTGAAAAGAAACTTTCTTACATGGATGGACAACTTGTGTTCTTCAACAATAAAACGTGTCCAGGCCTGCACCTTATAGAGAGGAACTTTCCAGAATCCCTGGATTCACAAGACATACAGAGAACCCATGTCTCTGTCCAAAAGCTACAGTTATAAGTAAATGAATGAACATGCTAACATTTTCAGTATATATATCTAATAGTACATATAAGTATGTACTTGTAAGTATGTACCTGGCAGAGTTGTAAAGGCACTCTAGTAACATACAATGTGTCTTAGGCATTTTAAACTTAGCAGAGCCCAGCTCCCTTTCCATGTCTGAACACAGCCAATTTCTTCCAGAGAAGGAGAAAATGTGATACAGATGAAGTGAGAAAGAGATATTGAGGAAGAATCAATTCCAGTACTGGACTGGTACTTTATTTATCAATCTCAAAAGGATGAAAGGCAAAGCTGACCTGAACAGGATTTGAACTCAAAATGCAGAGCTTCAGAACAAATCTTGCAAAGCATTCTATCTGACATTCTAACGGCTCTACCAATTTGCCACCTCAATTAAAAATGATTACAAAACAAAATATTTATGTTTAGCCTATTTAAATTCTATAATTGAATTATTGTGTACATTTTTTTTTACTTTCTTATACTTATAACCCTCATTATCTCCCCATCAGAGACTTGGTATATGACAGTTGAAGCTGTGACATAATTTGTTGTTATTTTTTCTTAAAACAGTATACCACACCTAGAATGGTAGATTGACAGAATTAGTAGAGAATTGGATAAAATGGCATTGCAGTATTTGTTCTGGTTCTTTATGTTCTGATCCTGCCGAGATCCACTTTGCTTTTCATCCTTCTGGTGTCAGAAGTACCAGTCAAGTACTGGGGTTGATTTAACCAACTTTTCCTTTCCCCAAATTTGATGGCTTTGTGCATATATTAGAAATCAATATATACAAAACTTATGATTGGCTTGTCAAATAGTTCACCGGTTACTCAGTATTAAAAGGTTAATTTTATTTATACACCAAACTGTATGCTCCCTTAAAAAAATACCTATCTATTGAAAATCCAATGATTGCGTTTCGTTTTGTGTTTTTGTTAAGTCTTCATTTCCTTTTGGGGTTTTTTTTTTGTTACTCAAAGAAGTTTTCTGGGTGTGGTTTGTATATTGTGAGAAAATTATGAATGAAATTTGTAATGTCATTTTACAACTGCAAATAATCTGTTGAATTCTAAAGAGTTTTTGGTACTATAAACAAAACAGTCTACTTTTAATGTTTCTTAAGTGCTCTTATATCGTTGCCAAGTTTTAGAGCAGAAAATGTTTTATAACTCTTGAACCACTTGAAGAATTTCACAGCTCTCATAATTCTCTCTTTTTAATTGGTTTAGTTATAAAGAAGAAATTGTCACTAAAACACAATACTATTAATGTAATTTACAGCTTGCTAACATTACTAGGGTATGGCCTACCTGAATGAAATGTCTATAATTTATATCCTACCACCAATAATAGACTGCATCTCTGGTAACAAGAATTACTGTTTATCCTCGAATATAAGCTGAAACCCTGTGTATAAGTTGATGTAGCTAATCAACACATTATTTTAAGTGGCACAGTTTTGAAATTCTTGGGAGTGGAGAATACATTTATGAAGTTTTAATATTTTGATATTCAAAATATTTTGACTGTCATTTTGAGTAAAGTTTTTGTTTTCAAAACTTCATTTTGTAATGATTTTTTTACCAATTTGAAACCATTTTGAAGACTATATTAATTCAAAACACATGGAAACGAATTTCATGTCAAAAGTTAAACCAGTGTAATATTCCCTCTAAAGTGAAACCGATGTAATATTTATCTCCAAAGCAAAAATATTATTGCACTTCGTTTACGTAAAATTTTGAAGTTGCTGATTATCGGTAAAATATTGAACACGAATATAAGCTGAACACAGCCCACCATTTTACTATGGATTTTTTTTGTCACATATTTCTCAGCTTATATACGTATATATATATATGGTACATCAGTCAACATAGCTGTTGATAGATTGAAAAATACAACTCATGGCAGTAAAGAAGAGGAAAAAGTTTATTTGAAGAGTGTTTTATATCCTGCTTCAGAGATATATTATTAGACCTCTGTCAGTTCCATTGATGAGTGTCCTAGTTGTTCAAACAATGGAACAGCCTGCTCATGAAATGAATGTACAAAGTGGCTAAGCATACCACAAACACATGCATCCTTAGCATAGTTCCCAGGGTGATTCAACATGACACAGTATCTGATGAGTTCGGTCCTTTGAAATACAGGTAAAATTCATTTTTGCTATCTGAGTGGACTGTAGCAACATGAAATAAAGTGTCTGGCTCAAAAACTCAATGCACCAGCAGGAGTCGAAATCATGACCTAATCATTAAGCCACATGCCTTCACTTGAGAGATGATAAGTATAGATTAATATTATTATTCAAAGGAGAATGGATTAGCAAAATCATTAGAGCATTAGATAAAACTCCTTATGGTATTTCTTCTGGCTCTCTATGCTTTTAGTTCAAATCCTTCCAAGGACAACTTTGCTTTTCATTCTTTCAGGGCCAATAAACAAGGTACCAGGGCAGTGGATTCGAAGAATGTTAGAAGGCTAACTGTGTTGCATTGTGGGGTCTGTTTTGACTCTTTGCATTTTGCATTCAAATTGATTAGAAAAGCTGTAGTGGGTGGATGAAAATTGTGGCTGTCTTCTTCTGCAGTAGGGTAATGATAATCACCTACCTCAAAAAGGAATATTATTATTAGGTTATGTGCAAAGCATTTATGGTATTTAGTTACAGTCCCTTATATTCTCAGTATAAATCTCTTTGAAATCAACTTTGCCTTTTATCTTTCCATGAGGCAGTTAAATAAATACCAGCCAAGTATTGATGTTGACTAACTCCACCCAGAATTGTGACCCTGTGCCTACATTACAAATCATTATTATTCAAGTTATGAATATTATTATTATTCAAGTTATGAGGGTGGAGAAATGGATGAGTCTTTAGAATATCAGACAAATGTGTTGTAGTATTTTTTCTGTCTCTTTACTTTTGGAGTTCAAATCCCACTGAGGTCAAGTTTACCTTTCACCCTTCCATGGTTCATAAAATGAAGTATCCATTACATAGTAAGGTCAATGAAATCAACTTTCCCCTTCCCTGCAATTGCTGCTCTTGGATTATTATTCAAGTCATGATAAAGATAATGGCCCTATAATTACACCTGGAATTACAAGAATAATTAATCATCTAGCTTTACCTTTCATCCATTCTGGGTCAATAAACAAAGTACCAGTCCATGGCAGTGAATTAACAGGATTGTTAAAGTACCAAACAAGATGATTTGCAGTATCTGTTCCGGCTCTTTCCATTCTGAGTTCAAATTCCACTAATAACTTTTAATATGTACAAGAGTTTTAAATGTAATGGTTTAAATAAATTTAGAAGCCACTTTATTTAACCCATACTTTTTCTATTACTAGTTTGTTTAACATATCTTGATGATGCTGAGAATGCTAAGAAAGCATATGAACGTGCTATGATGCTTGATCCGTAAGTAACTCCTTTATTGTATATCCCTTTTCAAGTGGTTTGTGTGGAAGGGGCGTCTGTGACTGCTATTGCTGTAGTTGTTGTTTAGAATGGGTAGAATTCTCTTATTGTCATTTGCAATAGCATGTACTTTAGTTTTAACCCTTTAGCATTTAAACCAGCCATACCTGGCCAGAACTCTCTCACCTCTTTCTGTTCAAACCAGCTAAAACTGGCTGCTCAAAATAAATAACATCAACATTTTGTAGATTCAGTATTTACTGTGAAAATACAATAGTAAATATAGAATATTGTAAATGCTAAAGGGTTAAAGCTTTATACCCATTTTCCCATGCAGGTATCATTTGAATGGTTTTGCAATATTGCAGCCATCTAGACATATGAATACTTTATACTTGTAGCATCAGCATTTACTATATAAAATGTGTCACTGCATTGGGTGATGTTTCTATCTTCTCTATTTTGCTTTAGATTTTGATTAGGCATCAGATAAAATGCTTTGCAGTATTTATTCCTTCTGAGTTCAAATTCCACCAAAACTAAATTTGCCTTTCAATTTCACAGAGTCAATAAAATAAAGTACTAGCATCAAATAGGATGCCTTACAGCATTAATTAGTTCCATCTCCTTGTATTCTGAGTTTAAATCATGCCATGATGTACATAGCTGATAAAATTAATCAGTCACCTAGTTTAACATCATCACCTGTTCTTTGGGTGCCTCTAACAGGTTCACTCTATTGTAAGTGTTCAGAGCAGGTCTATGAGGCCCCTGAAAATGAGTCATAGAGACGATCCTTCCTACTGATTCATCAATAATAGAAAAAAGAAACCTACACTGAATGTTTTTTGGTTGAAGTAATTCAGTAGTTAGATGCAGAAGATAAATACCAACATAGGTAAGGAAAATGTAGGGATTTTAGTATGTGCAAAGGTGATGAATTGGCAGAGTTGTTAAGAGGTCAAATTAAAAGTGCCTCAGTATTTATTCCAGCTCAAATCCCTCCAAGGTCTACTTTGCCGATCACTATCTCATGTCTCCTCAAGCAGGGCTTACTAAAGGCTAAACAACATCTATGATATTCTTCTGCCATGAGTACCATCAGCACATTGGCATCAAATTATTCCCATCTTAATTTTAGGCAATTATAGTATGTATATATGTATGGTTGAGTGATTGGTGACTAAACCAGCTCCTCCCACCACACCCTGGTCTGGTGAGGAGTCTAAGTGGAACACCAGCAGTGCAAAAAAGAAGAGCTATTAAAAGAGTGGGCGAACTCTGAGTCAACGACCATTGTCCCCAACTATGGGTTAGATAGCCTCACCAACTCGCAATTGGCCAAATATGGTGTGTAAGGGATGATCAAAACCAATCAGAAAGTGGTGGAGGTCAATCAGGGAAGGGTTCCTCCAAACGGAGTGAGAAGTCCCTGGATTGGATTAGATTGGTATGTATGTGTGTGTGTGCCATAAGAACCCATCTTCTCTCCATGTTTGAACACAATTGATTTCTTCCAAAGGAAAGAGTGTTATACTGAGGAAGTGAGAAAGAGATATAGAGGAAGAATTGACACTAGCACTAGGCGGGGGGGGGGGGGGGGTCAATGGGATTTTAACTTAGAGAGTGCAGAGAGCTAGAACAAATTCCTCAAGGCTTTCTATCCAATATTCTAACATCTCTGCCAATCCACCACCTAGGCAATTATAGTACACTTCAAATATTTAAATTTAATCAACATAAGTGAACAGAGTTAAAATGAAAGTGTGGATGGGTGTTTTAATTGTTGTATTTTCCATGTTTTAGCTTTAAGTATTGTGTACCACACCTCTGACTGAAATTGTTGTATTGACTTATTATGTAACCTTCAAAAATGTATTTAGGCCACTCTATGTAACTGTGGCTTTTGTAATTTAGTGATCAAGTTGCTGGTTTGAATTTTAATATCATTGTCAGCATTATCATCATTTAACATCCATTTTCCCTGCTAGCAAGGAAGGGTTTGGCTTGTCATCACAGACTGCATGCATTTTATCATGGCACCAACACTAAAGAAGATTTCATGTCCTTGGCATAGCTGAAGAGCCTTCTAGGCCCTTTCTTTGGCAGGTTTTCTATGGATGGATGCCCTTCTTATCACCAGCCAATTTACAGAAGTATATGGGGTGATTGTTTATTTATGTGGATCACCAACACTTTGGAGTTGTCATTTCTATGGCACAGCTGAAGAACTGAAGAATTTGTAGTATCTTTACTAGTCAACAGATATTTTATTTTTAATAAATCAATTCACAGTTGTATAAATAACATTACAAATATTGATGGAAATATGAAAGAAAAAGAAAAAAAGAAAAGAAAAGGATAAAAACAAAACCAAGCAATGAACAGAGAGGGAAGGGGTAAAGAAGGGCTGATCTGATTGTATAGGAAAGTAGGAGAAAATTTGTAATATTAAGGTAAATCCTATAATTTTCTATATGATGCAGTTACATATATGATGCAATGTCTTGTTAATTCAGTCTCATGTGGTACAGGATGTTAAGAAATACATCTACAAATAAATACACATGCGTAGATAATAACACACACACACATACACATGCCTATAGATACATACACAAAACTCCATCTCCCTTAAATAGAGCACTGTTAGAAATCAAGAATGAACATTACACATACTAGTGAGAAGGGTAGGGAAGCAACACGCACACACATTGGTGTGAGGATATTATGGCTTAGTCAGAAAGAAACTACAGTACTCATGACCTTTGCTCCACCACCCTCCCTAGACATTGATACAGTTTATGTTCAACTTGAACATCTCCAAGAAGAAACAAATAAAAACATGAGTCAGTACTAAATTCTAAATGATTGATACAATGGAAAGGAAGGATTGAGTTAGTGTGGAGTAAGACACAGTAGAGGGGAACAAGAAGGGAGATGAGTGTGTTGAGTGGCCTAAGTGGGGTTGGTGTATAACTAGTTAGTTCAAAGGGATAGAGGCCATTATTGTAGTGAATAAATAGACAGAGAAGATACAGTGTGTCTGTATGTTGGGGAGTGAGGTTTTACCACTTAGTCTGGATGTTTGGTTAAACCTAAAAGAAAGAGAGAGCAGTATTGGAAAGGACTATAAATGCCATAAATGAGAGGAAAAGGAGGTGGAGAGCAAGGACAAAAGAAGAAAACTAAACTACAACCATCAGTATTCTAGTCATATAATACCATGAATGTAAATTTTGGATTCAGTCTAGGATGTTTTTGTTTGTAGCAGCAGTGGCTAAGATCTGAGAGCAGTATAATGTAGGTCTTAATTGAGCTATATATTTAGGAATTAGATAATTATAAACCTTTCTGTAGTGTCTTGAAACTGTTAGTTTGATGAACATGTTCTACTACCAAGAACTTGGAATATATTCAGTTTCATTCCACTCCAAAACTTCATATGCTACTTGAAATATAAATATACTTCAGTATTCTGGATATTTATATCTTCTGTCTTCCGCTCTCTTCTTTTCAATATTTGTATGTGTATATGTGATTGTGTATGTGTGCATGTATATGTGTGTTTGTGTACATGAATGTGTATGTATGTGTGTGTATGTACATGAATGTGTATGTGTGTGTATGTATATGTGTGTTTGTGTACATGTGTGTTTGTGTGCATGTAAGCATGCAATGTGTGTAATTGCTGCATTCAACAAAAATTAACATTTGTTACTTCCTGCTTTTCTCTCCTAGAGATGATCTGACTATTTGCCTGAACTATGTCATCTATTTGAACAAACAAGGAATGCAGCAAAAAGCTGCCAGACAGTTTGATATCTTTGAACTGAAAAAGGATTCCTATAAATTAGCTGGCGGTGTTGTTGATCAAGAGGTAAAGAAAATTTAAACTCTACAATATTTTTTTCAATATTTTTTTTATATTTGTCATTATTTTTGTTTTTGTGAAAGTTAGCAGAAAAGCAGTGGATTAGCTGAATCGTTAGAACATTCAATAGAGTGCTTTGTGGCATTTGTTCTATCTATCAGTGTTCTCTGAGTTTAAATCCTACTGAGGTCGACTTAGCCTTTCAACCTTTGGAGGTTAATAAAAAAAAAATACCAGTCCAGTACTGGAGTAGATTCTTCTTCTATATCACATTCTCACTTCCTCTATCACTCTCTCTCCTTTTTCGGGGGAAGAAATTGGCTGTGTTCAGACCTGGAGAGAGGATGGAATCAGTTAGTACATATATGTGCTTATGTATGCATATATCATCATTATTTTATGCCTGTTGTTCCATGAGTGCATGGGCTAGACAAATCCTTCTCAGTTTCAATCGTTAAAATTGCAGGTGGTCTGAAAGTTGATGAGTGTATTTTAATGTTTGTAATTGTCTCTCATCCACTCTATTTCTTCCTATCAATCAATTCTTTGAGTCCACTCACTTCGAGCTGCTGCTGATTTCTGTCCTTTGAGGTAATGTTTTACCCATCGCCGTTTTGATGGCATTTTGCTGTTTTAACAGCTTCCTTACGCTGAGTTTTTCCATTTTCCTACGAATATATATATATATATATAGGAAAAGAATCAGGACCCCGATGGCTGAGCTCCGACCATTTCGACTGCTAGATCCGAACTGAAGAGTTTTGATCTAGCTGTCAAAACGGCCGGATCTCCGCCATCGGGGTCCTGACTCTTTTCCCATTACCCACTCTACTACCCTAAATATTGAGTACTCAGGTGTGTTATGGTCCACCTGATATCTTACCACACCCTCTTTGTTATATATATATATATATCATCATTATCATAATTTAATATCCATTTTTTTCCATGGGTTAGATGGGTTGTCACAGAGACCCCTTCTTGCTCATATGGATCTGTATTTTGGCTTGGTTTCTATGGCTGGATGTCTTTTCAACCACGTTACAGTATAGACTGGGTGCTTTTTATCTGGCACCAAAATAACCACCTTACAAGGTGAACTGGACACTTTTTGTTATGTCAACCACACGATCACCTTACAGTGTGGATGTGACACTTTTTGTCGTATCATTCATATATGTTAATAAGTAGGAAAGAAGATAGGACCCTGAGGACTACTTTAAGAGTATATGTATCTCAGGGCTGCTCAACCACTTACATGTTAATTTCTCGGACAAACAGTACAATTGCTTGTATCAACTGGAGCACTTGTTGTCCAACAACATATCTTTGTGTGTGCATAAAATTAATTCTTTTTTTTTTTTTGTAATCTTTATTTTTGTTAGATTTTGGTAACTGCTAATCAGCTCAGCTTGACTGTCCAAGTTAATGAAAACCCAGTTCAGAAGAATCCCAATTCAGGAGATGCTTCAGAAATTCCAACATTGAAATCCCTGGCCAAAGAAAATAGCACCAATTTCGAATTCAAAGGCAAAATTAATCCCATTATAGGTGAATCTCCAACTACTGATGCAAAAAATTCTGTTGAAAAATGGGAACCATCCCATATTCTTAGTCCAAGACCAAAGCAAACAAGACTAACTAGTTTACCTCCTTTACAAACTAGTAGTGAACTTCTAAAACTGAGAGAAACTTTATCATTTTCTAAGACACCAGCTTTGATGAAGGAATCTGAAAATACTAATCCAAAATTTGAATCTCTAAAATAATGAACAGAGAAGCCAGTGCATACATTCTAGGTTGTAACGACTCATATCTACTGGCATTATAGGAAAGAAATATTTTAGGTCATTTAGTTTTTTTACAATTCCAGACACACACACACATATATATATAATCATCATCATATATGTAGTCAGGTGTACAAATGTAGCAGATTTTATTTATGTGTTCAAAGATTTATTCCATCATTACTTGAAGTTCCTTACTTTTATACATTCATTTAGACAAATAGATAATATATGTATATGTATATAAATATAACTTTGATAGGTTTCTGCCAATATTGGCTCACTTAATAGCAACACTGGCCAGTTGGGTAAATATACAAAAGATGGTGAGAACTCAATAGCGGTTATGTTAACTCACTAACATTTTAGCAGTCATTGAAACGGCAAGAACTCTTTATCATATAGTCATACTCTACTACCCCAAGTATTGAGTGTTCTGTTGAGTGATGGTCTAACTAGTTTTAAACTGGTTCTATCCAGATATATATATATCTATATATAAGTAAAAACTTACTTATTTTAGCCAATTTAGTTATATCCCCACCAAAATGAGATTTTGGATTAAGTTTAATATATTTTATTACTTCTCTGAGTAGATAGTCTATTAATATATTTTATCCTTTCATTAAGATGTTTAAGTATTAGAGACCATTAACTTTATAAAATTATATATTAATATTTATATATATATATATATATATATATATATATATATATATATATATATATACATATATATAAATGTAATCTGAGTTTTTTAATATTAATAATAATATTCGATTTGTTTGCAATTATTCAAACAGCCTCTTTTATAGGCCATGTCAGTAGAATGAACCCCTCATTCTCGCTCTTATGTTGGCATGCAAACAGAACTGCAAACACTAATGTTTCTGGGTGTTTACCCTTCATCAGTGCAGTTTACTGCTTACCTGCCAACTGTCAGAGCTAGTGAAGATATATGATATTTTCTGAAATATACAGTGACTGATCAGCCTGATTTACATATTAGCAGACTGGCTGATCAGTCAGATCTGCATATTAGCAGACCCACTGATTATCATGTGGGCGATGTCGCAAAATAATTTTTTATTTTATAAATTAACTTAGTCTATGCCAACAATATATTCTGTAGAACGAAACAATAGAATCTGAAGAAACTGGTGATGGCCTTCAACAGTAAATAGTGAAGTACAAATGTCCTCAAACTAGAATACATTATCTTGCCATCTGAAAGATAAGCCTAGCTTAGGAAAAGACATACATTCTCTATAAGTTTACTCTGCTATTCATATAATTAATATTTCAGAAAGTTTAAGGAGAATACACTTCCACTGAAGAGTTGCAATAAAAACAAAACATGTTTAGCTTTTCTTCTCTAATACTTGTCAATATTAACACTTTAGTATTTACATTACTCTATACTTACTATTGTATTTTCATGGTAAATGCTTTATCTCACATAATATTGAATCTATGAGATTTTGATATTATTTTGAGAACAATACCTTAATGTCTGTATGAGCAACCAATTATGGTGGATTTTGAACAGAAAGAGGTGAGAGAATTCTGGCTGGACACTGCCAGTTTAAATGCGAAAGGGTTAATGTATTATTGGTCATCAGTCCATTATTATTATCATTACTTGAGTTCAAGTCACACCGAGGTTAGCTTTGCCTTTCATCCTTACGAGGTCGATAAAATAATGTACGATTAATACACTGGGCCGATTTGATCGACTTTCCCTTACCCTCAAAATTGTTGGCCTTGTGACTATATCAGAAACCATTAATATTATCATTACTTCACTGCATATCTGGTATTATTTAATATTTTTAAGGTTGGTGGATTGGCAGTATCGGTAGAGGGTCGGACGCAATGCTTTGCAGCAAAGAGTTACGGCCCTTTCCATTCTGAGTTCAAATCTCGCCGAGGTTAACTTTGCCTTTCATCCTTACAGGGTCGATAAAATAAAGTACCAGTAATACACTGGGATAATTGCTGGCCTTGTGCCAAAAGTAGAAACAATTATTTAATATTTTTAACAGTACCAACATAAAATGTGCCTTCACACTTTTTATGATTTATTCTTTTATTCCTTTGCTGGCTTAAATCATTGTGGTATGGACCTTGCTGGTGCACCATCTTCTAAGGTATAAAGGTAACATGAGATGTTTTTATTAGAACACATTGAAAAAATGACTGAAAAATTATTTACATATTTATTTTTTATCATATTGATACTGAAATGTGCAATCTTAGGACATAAATACAGAAAAGAAATTCTATGAATTCTTCTCAAAATGTTGCCCATGATAATAATAACAGGGATTTATAATAAAAATTAATCATCATCATCATCATCATCATCATTTAATGTCTATCTTCCACACTAGCATGGGTTAAACGGTTTTGTTCCATTTGATGCGGACAAACACTACACCCTCTCAAGACACACAGAAGTATATTCAGTTATGGAGTGAAAACATAATGTATTCAGCAACTAAATTATTTTTAAATAGTAATATACCAAAGATTCTATATCTCTACATATTATCTTAACAAAACCACACAGTTATATTAATACTCCCCCCATTATCATGATAATAGTAGTAATATGCCAATGGTTGTATTTTATGTCTGCACTTCATCATTATGCACTCTGGAACAACATTTTGTTTCTATTTGTAAATATATTATTGTAATAAACAAAAATTACCTTGTTTGTTCTTGAGTTGTCAATTATATTTATAAATCTATATAAGTGTGAAAGTTTGTTTGCTTATCTTGAAAAAATGTCAACATGTCTCAATAATAAGAATTGACTCAGGCATTGTTGACCTATCCAAGCATAGAAAGCAGACATAGACATATGATGATGATGGTGATGATGATGATTGTGGTGTATCTGTGTGTATATATATGAGATATATATCGTTTTACAAAAACAATATAAAAGTAATTCATCATAATAAGCAAAACAAAAGGCTATGTAAAAGAATTTTCAAAAAAAAGATGTGTATACAAACTCCTATTGAGTAAAAAAGCAATGATTACACTAGAGGCAAATTATTCATTAAAACAAGACACCAAATACATTAATACATTAAATTTTACGTATTAATGTATTTGTTGTCTTTTTTAATGAATATATAGGAAAAGAGTATTAGAATGGCAGAAATCTAGCTGAATTATCTAGGGGCACAGTCCATATATGAGCATGCAGTCAAAACAAGCAAAAATAAGCAAAAATATTTAATTAAAAAAAAAAAAGATTTGTTGTTTTTCTTGTCTATCATTGAAGTGGTCAATGATCTGGGATGTCTTGTACATAGTTAAATTTCTTCATTCCGGGGGGGGGGGGGGGTAAACAGGCCTGAAAAACAAAGGGGAGTAAGAAGGCAGTCTGACCTGTGAATGCCAAGCCAGTTAGGTGTGCACGCATAGCATTAAGAGAGATTTAATTCTATACAACTTTCTTTCATTTATAGAAACACTGCAAACTTCAATTCAAAGAGATAAAAATATATTTTTCACATGTAAGAATCAAAGAAGGTAGTTAGAAAGTTTAAGTTAAGTTTACCTAATCTAACTCTTGGCTAAAGAGCAAAGCATTTATATTTTAATGCTAATTCAGTTCCTGAAAAAGAAATCTAGATATCAATTACTCTAATGCACAGGAAGGGCACCTCATACACTAATTTATTTGTATTTTCTTTTATATTCAGACACCAAAAAATGAACCCTAGTCTAGTAAGGTGTTATAGCCATCTGTTTGGGCAGTATGTATATTTTAACAAGAGTAAAAATATTCTGGTTTTACCTAAGGAAGATTAGGAACTGTTTATAATAGTGTACGTATGCAAAGATCCACCTAAGTGTATTTAGAATGTGTAAATAACAAAGAAAAAGTTCTATTTCTACCTAAGTAATCTTGGGGTTTCCTCTATTTTAGTTTGTAATTGGGAAGGAGATAAAGACGAGATATACCCCCCCCCCCCTCCCCTGGTCGTGAGAGGGTTTGAAGGTAATATATGTCCTATATATTCTGTGTTAACAAGTTCAGCCTTTTTGTTTAACAATTGGTCCTTTGCAAACAGCATCTGAATCGTTTCCTCTGATCATAAATTGCATGGACGGCATGTAGGAAGGATAGCAGGAAGCTGCCACTGTCAGGGAAGTAGCTTTGTTCGATGGATTGAAAAGAGGTGGGTAGAAACTCCATAAAATGCACATAGTATAACCTATGGACACACAAGAGATGTGAGATTGCAGGCAAACAAACAGACAAAATAGATTGTATGTGTAGTAGATGCACAGAAGATGTAAGCAATCAGAGCACATGTGTAACAGATTCACTCAATTGCCAGGAAGACTCCCTAGATGTTCTTAACAGCTTTTTTACTAAACAACAGTGGGTTAGGATGTTCTAAAAGTATGGTATCCAAAGTAAGAACAATATGGAAGAAGTTTAAAGAACTAATGTCTCTGCTCACAAATGAGGGCTTCACTTTCTGAGTGAAGAGTAAACTGTATGTGAAGGATGCCTGCATGTGAATTGCAATGTTACATAGCAGTGAGATATGGGCTTTAACTACAGAAGACCTATGAGGGCTAAAAAGAAATGAAGTAAGTACGCTCTGATGGATGTGTAATGTCAGTGTGTATGAATGACGTAGCATAAGTGAGCGAAGAGTAAAACTAAGTGGGATTGGATGTAGGATGCAAGAGAGAAGACTTCATTGGTATGGGCATGTAGTGCATATGGAAGATAGCTATATAAAAATATGCAGAGAAATTTCAATGGATGGGACTTGTGGAAGAGGCATACCTAGGAAGACATGGAATATCATTAAAAAGCTGAAATAACAAAGGACTGCAAAGAGTGACAACATGCTAGACAGACGATCTGCCTACAACTTGATTCATTCACTTTGCCCCTGTCACTGCCACTCCTTAATAACAGTTACCTCCATTTTCATTTCCCACCCTCCACTATCACTCCTTAGCTATTCTCACAAACACTGTATACCTCCCAGCACATACTTCACCACACCTACTCCTTAAATCCAAGCTCCTCACTCTACTTCAGACCACCTAAAGTCCTAACACATCAGTTTTAACTTACACACCCTTCTACCTCACCACTACCCCAACCCTCTCAGTAATGGACTGTACCTGTAATTCAAAGGGTCAGCCTTGTCACACACTGTGTCATGATGAACCTTTCCAAGAATTACTGTATGGTTACACATGGCCGAGGAATAATCAGCCACTTAATTTTATGTACTGTTGATCAAACAACTGGCACATTCATCAAAACCAACAGAGGTTCATTCTCTCTCTTCTTTTCTTTTCTCTATATATATTATATTAACAAAACTATTTTTCAATACTAAAAGTTAAAGATTATAGTGGTGCAATTTGAGGGTGATTTCGATGAAAATTCTAACAAGTTCAGTGCCCAGTCAGAGACTCCCTTGATGGTTTATATCCTGCCAGTTTGCAGCTATGAGGTACCTATTTTCACCTGAGATACAAAGTATAAAAAATGGTACAAATTTCATTTGTTGTTGTCTAGCTCTAGGTCAGCTTTTGTCAATCAGGCTTACGACCAGATTCATTCCAGCCATTATCAAACCATTTTTAGTTTGTCTTTTCCATAGTGTGTATAAAACCATATTATCTAATGAATCCTTTATGAGGTACTAATTTAGAGCCAATGTTCAACTATAGTAACACCCTTCACATGTTTCAACTAATTGTACCAATCTTTAGAATCCACCCACGACCATTTATCTTGGCAATGTAGGTCCAGCTACAACTATAATACCTGGCCAGTTTTTTTAGTTACTCTATGTGTCAGATGACGAAAGACAACAACAAATGTCAAGTTATTGTGAGACCCATCCAACCCATACTAGAATGGAAAAGCAGACATAAAAATGATGATGATTGACACCATAATCAGCATTGATCCTGTCCTCACTGGGGCTTGGCTGACTCCAAAGCATGGCATCTGCATTCACTGCTCTCCAATCGTCCTGAAAGCTATATATGAGTGCCTGGAGACCAAGCATGCAGACCTGATGATGACGATGGAGAAATTACGCCTCATCGATGCACTCCTCCTGAGGAACTGTTTTTCTTTCCCCAAATTCTTCTTTACGCTACGTGGCACATCTTGCCACCCTCGAGCAGATGAACTCATCAAACTCGATGCTGTCCCAAACTCATCTGCAATGTTTGATTTGACAGCACCTGCTGGCAACAGATGAAACTCCCTGTGAGTTTGGTGACCTCAGCCTCCAATCCACTCTTGATTTAGCATTGCTAACCTATCTCTCCTCAATCTCCTCCAGCCACACTCTCATCAATGAGATCCTCTCCAAGACAACAGAACCTGATGTGGCTCAAAAGCTGTAGTCAGCTCTGGTTGATTGGACCAACGAAGGGATTGCCGTCCCCAGTATACCAATGTCCAGTATGACTGGGATGACAGCAACTGCATGTCCACCTTCAGGTAGATTGATTCTTCCTTGGACCAACAGTGTCTCACCTGCCTACACTCCGCCTCACAACCAAACAGTAGCACTTGGCTCAATTCAGTGCTTTCCTTTCGAGGGGGGCAAATCCCTAATTTTAGGACATGATGTACTGCCACTAGTTCTCAGCCCCCAGCCTTGTCACTTCACTCATAAACCAGGGCTCTGCTGCCCATAATGCAGAGGAGAGAAAGATAGTTAAATACTGGGTCCTGACTAACTGCTTCCTCTCCGTTGAAACCTCTGGTGTCTTTGGTCCCTACACTGATGATTTCCTCCGTAAAATCGGAAAGACGTTGGCCCACTTGAGGAGGGAGCCCTGTGAGGTAGGATGGCTGTTGCTGTGAATGTCTCTGGCCATTCTCTGCAGTAATCATCATCATTACTGTTTAACGTTCATGTTTCCAAGCTGGCATGGGTTAGACGAGTTATCCTATTGTGAGCAATGCCTGGTCAGGTGACCATGTCTTGCTCACACAGAACTCTTTTACCATTTTGTTTGCGGGGGCATGGCTGAGGCACTGCTCAGACTGGGGTGTAGTGTCAGTCTCTCCCCTCTTTTTTTCTTTCTTTGTTAGATACTTTTTTCTTTTTTGTTCCCTTGTTCCCTTGTTTTTATATAAACAGCTTTGTCAAATAAGTAGATAACACTATGAAAAAACAACAAAAATAAAACATGAAATTCTATATGACAGATCTACTTATTTTTCAGGGAAAGGAAGTAAAGCATTTGTACTTCATACTGAAACAATTAGGTATGCTCCTGTTGTTAATCAACCTAGACCCCCCCCCCCCCCCGTCTTCTCAAACCACTTCCTACCACAGTAGAATATAAAGGATGTCATAAGTGTGAATATAAAACAGGTTGTATTAAGTGTTGATCAAGACTGACTTAAAGCTAAACAAGAGTTAATAGATCTATGAATGTGACTAAGCATGAGTAAATATTTACATTTAGTCATCGGGCTATTTCTTACTTTCATTTCCTGTGTAAATATCCACTTGTCTTTATAACTGTACCAGTAAATAACTGAAATTGTGTTGATATTTATCTCCCTGTGTGGTTAGTTGTCTATTTGGCTACCCATCTGTTTGTCATTTACTTGAATGCCTATCTAGATCAATACTCTTGTCCTTGTTTTTAGCATCCGATTCTTAAAGCTGGCATGGTTTCGGCAAGTTTACTGTATAACATATTGCCACTGTTTTTCATCTTTTAGTATCTCATTCTTGGATCTAAAATTATCACATTTTCACACATCTTACTTGGTCTTACTCTAGTGATGTCAACAAATTGGACTTTTCCATCAAAGACTTTGTCATATCTTTATATTTCATGTCCATAAAAACTGATGCCCAGCTATTCCCTGAGCTTACTTAAGTTCTTCTTTCTTGTAGATTAGCATTACACAAGATAACTATTATTATAAGTGTCGGTGGATTGGCAGTATCGGTAGAATGTCAGACACCATGCTTTGCAGAATAGAGTTATGGCCCTTTACGTTCTGAGTTCAAATCCCGCCGAAGAATTTTAGGAACAACATAAGAAATTATAATTCTGCCTTTGCATTTGCTTCTTTTGGTGCCAATATCAAACCTCCACCGGGACGTGGCCCTTATTGCTTCCAGTTACAAGGTCAAATATATCATTATGCCAGCAACTTGCATCCAAACGAAAATGAACAGAGAAGATATGGTTAGCTCTACATCATTGAAACAAATGAAGCTATCCATACCCGAGCAAATGCTAATGAAAATGCCAATTGCTTATTATCGGTGTTTGAACAAATAATGGTTTCAATGAATAATAATCCTTATGTAGCAGCATACAATAATATGAGAACTGTTGAAATGCAAGAACAACAGCGAGCTGCAATAGAAAATATCCCTTCTAGAAAAGTAACCATGAAATTCATAGCAGGCCATGATGCAAGAAGATACAATAATCCAACGAACAATGAGGTTGTAGCAATTTTTGTTGGTGAAGATGGAGCACCGCCACTACATCGTGATATTGTTGCATATCCTATAGGACAACATAAAGAGAGAGAATATCGTACATTTCTTGCCACTTAGACCCCATGGTATATCCTCTTCTCTTTCCAAATGGCGATCAACGATAGCATATTAACATGACGCACGTACAACATCACCAAACAAGAGTTCGTAACAAAGTGACAATGCAGGAATTCTACGCATTTCGCTTGGCCATAAGAGGCGGTTTCAGTGTAATACATCGAGCGGGAATTATTTCATCAATACATTGTTGATGCATATATAGGGAAGATACTGGGTTGTATGAATGTAACAAGGCAATTTAGCGTAGATACTGGCGGTGTATGAATGTAACAAGGAGACATGGTTTGTGTGTATAATATTTAATTAACAATCATGGATATATATAGAACAGTATAGTTGACATGTCAAAGTAATAGATGATAGAATGAAGCAAAGTTAGTAGTTACCGTTTTGATTGCCAGGCAAACGCGAGACGCCTGGCGAAGGCCAGGCGCCGGAAGGGCAAATGAGAGGCAGAGAACTTAAAGTTGTTAGTTTTATAGGGTTCTGACCGGAAGTTAGAGAAATGGTTCTACTTCCCGTCTAGATGTTGTTAATCTATTGGGGTTGTGAGTCACAACAAGGGAAGCCACTGCTACACATATGTTAAAGTAGAGGGATGTTGCTTGAATTTCATTGAAAATAACCAAGCACAGTTAAGAGTAGCAATGTACTCTGGCCTCATATTGTCATATGCTTATCATGTTGCATGAAGAAGATAAAATTAGAACAAAAGAACAAATTGATAACATTGTCTCTGCTGAGATTCCGCCCATGGAAGAACCGGAGTTGAGGGAGTTGGTTCGAACACTGATGATACATGAACCTTGCGGAGTATCAAATCCGAATTCTGTCTGTATGGTCGACGCACAATGTCAGAAGAAATTCCCTAAGGAATATCAGGAAGATACCATCAACAATGTTTCAGGATATCCGGCATACAGAGGGAGAAACAATGGAGGAGACACAGTACAAGTAGGAACTCATCAAGTGGACAATAGATTTGTTGTTCCATATAATAAGTATCTGTTGAAAACTTATCATGCACACATTAACGTTGAAGTGAAAAGTGTGAAATATCTTTTCAAGTATGTCTATAAAGAACATGATTGCGCAATGATGGAAGTGAGGAATGATATTACAAATAACAACAAACAAATCAATGGAAATGAATACAATGAAATAAAACAATATATTTTGTGCAGGTACGTGTCTCCACCTGAAGCATTTTGGCGATTATCGGAGTTCAAAATGCATGGGCAGTCCCACACAGTATACCGTTTGTCTCTGCATTTACCTGATGAACAACGAGTGTACTACAGAGGAGAGCAACGACAATCAGCTGCATGAGCACAAGAGCGTGACACACATTTGACAGCTTGGTTCAAGCTAAACCAATCTGACGAGAATGCTAGAAATCTTCTGTACTGTGATATTCCTCAACAATATGTGTTTCAGAAAAAGAGTACCAAATGGACTTGGCAAGTACACTTCCATAATATTGTAACCAGAATGTACTCAGCAAGTCCACGCAACGCAGAAAAATTTCATTTGAGAATACTACTCCTGCATGTTCCTGGCGCAACTTCTTTCAATGATTTAAGAACTGTTGAAGGTGAAGAATTTGAAACTTTCAAGGAGGCGTGATTGAGACTTCTTGATGATGATAATGAACTACAAGATACTTTGACAGAGGTAACAGCATATCAAATGCCTCGACACATTCTAAACATATTTGCTATGATTTGCCTCTTCAGTCAACCCATCAATGCTTTACAACTGTGGAATGAAAACAAACAGTTCATGATTGAGGATCTTTTGCAGACAAATGACAACACAACAGCTGAAAATATTGCTCTTCAGTTGATGAATGCCATATTTAGAGAAAATGACATGCATTGTAGCATGTTTGGCCTTCCTGATCCAGTCGGAGACCCCCTTCAAAAGAACCTTATGCGGAAAACCCAATCATAGATCCAAATTTATTGAACAATGTAAAAGAGAAGCATTTAATTGCGTGATTGATGCTACATTAACAGTTAACAGAGAAGAAAAAAATAATAGACTGTTCTATTTGGATGCGCCAGGAGGATCAGGAAAAACATTTTGTTCAATATGATTTTCGATCACCTTACTGCTAACAATATAACAGTAAGTACATCTGCCTGGACTGGCATTGCTGCAACACTCTTGAAAGATGGTAAAACTCTTCACAGTATATTCAAGCTTCCAGTTCCTTTGAGTGAAACAAGTGTGTGCAATGTTCCTCCAAATTCTGATCAAGGAAACATTTGTAGTGACCTACATTCCGCGGGCTCACATACATTCTCTGTGCGCGATTTGGCTCAGTTCAGCCAATCAGCGCCAGTAGAAGAGGATGTATCCCTACGCGCCCTGAGGAAGAAATTCCCCGCGAAGATTTGAAGAATCTCTCTCTTGTACCGGAAACTTCAAGCCAGCAACACGCATAATGTAACGGTGAGATTTGCACCCTAGCCTCGCCGGCTTAACGGCACATTCCCTTTTGTAACTTCTTTTTATCTGTAACTTCAACCATATAAATAAACAAACATTTCATCTCTAATTACTGCTGTTGAAATCATTATTATGTTACTCGTGTCTCAATGACATCTATAATCCATGCTGCTGGAATTGGCGACCTGACGAAAGGAATATTGTAAATAGATGGTAAATAGATCGAGGGACCTTCCCTCACGTCTATGTCAACAAGATAATCCAACGAGGATACTATCACTTACCACACTGGCAACTAACGACCTTCAATCATCTACCCTGTTAAAGTAACGACCACTGATTCTACCACCCTGCTAAAGTGGCGACTACTCTATAACCAATACTGCTAAACATTCTTAGGAGAGTAAAAGTCTTCATTATTGACAAAGCTTCAATGATACCAGCTTATGCTTTGCATGCAATAGATAAATGTTTAAGAGATATTATGAATAGTGATAGTATATTTGGTGGAAAAATTATCATACTAGGAGGGGATTTTAGACAAGTTCTTCCAGTTGTTCCCAGAGCTCCCCCTGCAGCTGTACTTGATGTCTGCCTCAAACGCTCCTCTCAGTGGGATCATTTTCATCAAATGAAACTCACAGAAAACATGAGAACAAATGAACAAAATTTTTCAAGGTGGCTACTACAACTTGGAAGTGGATTTCTATGAAGCTCTCTTGATAATGTCGCAGAAGATACTATTGATATTCCTGAGGCATGCATATGCAACAATTCTTTGGAATCTGATATCTTTGATAATTGCACAGCAGAAGAAATGAAAGCCAGAGTGATCTTATCCCCCAAAATTTCAGACTGCTTAGCAGTAAATGAAGAAATTCTAAGAAGATTGCCCACTGAAAATAAAACATATCTAAACACCGACTCAGTAACTTGTGATAATGAAGAAGGTCAGAATTATCCCATGGAGTTTATAAACTCTTTTACACCTTCTGGAATGCCTCCCCATCGACTGAACCTAAAAGTTGGAGCAATTATTATGCTGCTTAGAAACCTCTCTATAACACAAGGGCTATGCAACGGAACTCGCCTGGAAGTACTTCAGCTCCACGAGCATAGCATCGAAGCGTCAATTATAAGTGGATCTCACTCACAGACGAGATTACTGATTCCAAGAATCAAACTCTATCCAAGCGATGCAAACATTCCATTTGTTCTGCATAGGACCCAGTTTCCAGTTCGTCTGTCCTATTCTATGACAATCAATAAAGCACAGGGGCAAACATTCAACAGAGTTGGCATACACTTGCCACAGCCATGCTTCACTCATGGCCAGTTATACGTAGCATTTTCAAGAGCAAGGACGATGAACAGTGTGAGGGTTAAAGTGATACCTCAAATCGATCCATGGCCGCAGAAGGGGAATCACCGGCACTACAACGCTATTAGCTGTCAGTCGTGAAAGCAGGCGAAGGTGACGTCATTCGTCATCGTTTATTTCCGTATTACTACTACCACGCGTAAGTGGAGTTTTCACGCGCTTTTTATTTTTTTTATTAAAGCATATCGATGTAAGTGGAGTTACTTACATGAAAATATAGGAAAATTAGAAAACAAATTTAAGTTAATTAGAAAAAAAAAACTCCACTTACGCGTGGTAGTAATACGGAAATAAACGATGTTTTGCTTTCATCGGCTGCTTTCGACTGACAGATAATAGCGTTGTAGTGCCGAATCACCTTTACTAGAAATATTGTATATAGGGAAGTGCTTTGAAGGATGTTTTTTATGTGTACTTTTATGAAATTAATTTTAAATAAACTTACATTATTATACATAAAATAAAGGAAAATATAATTCTTTATTCACCAAAATACTGCAAATCAAACAACTTTGATTAACTGATAAATAAATATTCAGTGAACAATATTTAAATTTCAAAAATTATGCGTGAATTTTTTCACGGTCCAGCTAGTTATTATAAGTGTCGGACAACATGCTTTGCAGCACACAGTTACAGCCCTTTATGTTCTGAGTTCAACCTCTGCTATGGTTAGCTTTACCTTTCATCCTTACGGAGTCGATAAAATAAAATACCAGTAATACACTGGGGTCAATTTAATCGACTTTCCCCTTCCCCTAATTGTTGGCCTTGTGCCTAAATGCTCGATAAAATAAGTGCCAGTAACGCACTGGGGTCAATTTAATCGACTTTATCCTTCCCAAAATTGTTGGCTATGTGCCTAAATCAGAAACTATTATGTAATAAATTTTCTTTCACCTATATTTTCAGCACTAAAAAAAAAGAGTAGAAAAGGGGATAGGGGTAATAAAAGAAAATTGATATGGTAGACCCTCACTCAATCACCTGCCACAAGGGACGCTGGGCTACTTATAATATTCAATAGGATTATTACATTTAATTTTAAAGTAGCACAATTAAAAAAATATATACCATGCAGTATAATCTGCTATCTGCATTTGTTATTTATTTATTTAATCATTGTCAAACATAAACTGCTTAGCTAAAACGTATGCACGAGGGTCATGAAAAGTTCATAGCTGACTATGATTGATGCTAGAGCTGTGAAATCTTGCATGCACTAATTTTAACTTTGCATTGTTTCTTTCCAGGAACTAATTTGAAAAATAAAGTAAATTTATAGAACACCCCACTCAATTAGTAAGAACAAATTTTCCTCCCTCTGAAGTAGGGCAAACTACCCACCCTTTTCTATAAATTTAGTCGTTTTCAACTGGTTTGAAGGTCATTTTCGTTGATAACACGCGAAAAAAAAAAATCGTTGGGAAAACTTCGAGGTGTGGAGATATCCAAGGGGGAGGGGGGACACCCCTCCGTTCTCTGGGAAAAAAGTTGATTGCCAACATCTTGGAGGCTAGATAAGTTGATAGCACACGAACAAAAAAAAAACTATGAAAATTTTTTTTACCTCTGAAATCGAGTGGGGTGTTCTATAATAATACCAAAAACAAACCTGATTTTGTTATTCCATGAGAGTATCATGGTCAGCCTATGAACTTTTCAGCCGACCCTCGTATGTATCTTTATTGAAGTGGATCAAATCCACACGCTACTACCATAAATGATAGTTAAGGGTCAGTCCGCCTCATGGTCCGTGGCCGACAGGATGGTGACGCGCTGGAATAGCCACTCCACTTCACGGACTTCGTACCTGTGGCCACCCTACTCCGCTCTGATAGCAGTTAGAAGGGATGTGGTCAACACTCTGCCATTAGCTCAATCTGATAACCATGAAAGAAAAGGCAATCACTATTAGTAATTTTCCTTTTTGTAGCTTGCGGAAAAGTAATAGTATTAAATATGAAAAAAGGTGCGGAGGAGGGGGTGAGGATTTTAATTTGTTATCAATTTTTCTTTGTCAGTTTCAACTTTTATTTTTTCAATAGTAGATACACAAATTCTACTAATTTCTTTTTTTATTTATTCGGTTAAATATTTAGTGTCTAAGAAAAGAAAGAAAAAGAACAGGGTAGGAAATTCTGTATATATTAAATTAAGTTTTGTTTATAAAACATTTTTTTAAAAGAATTACTGACAGTAGAAGAAAACGAAAATATCTCGTCTGATACGCGGGATTCATTTTGTATGTACATACACGTTAGAATTAGGGTTCCTTCGTCGGATCGAGTTTGTTTACATATGAGCGAACTTGCTAAATGAATAGAACTCAAACGAGATCTATTCTTAATGATACCTTCTCCCCAAATATATCAAGCCAATAAGGGACCCTTTACGAAGTCGCTCGATTTGCTAAAAATAACAGCCAAATCTCTCCCCACCTCCCTCGTCTAAAATAAAGAATGATGTATTTGGACAAAAAGACGGGGCTGGTCGGGGTCAGACAGCAACGAAAGAAAGAAAAAGTTACAGAAAAACTTTTCACCCACAAAGATCGAAAATTGTTTTTCTTAAATAAATCACGAAAAAACCCCAGCTCATGGGAAAAAATTAAAATTCTAACAAATATGCGATTTGTCGTCATTACAGCTTTGTAGATAAATAATACGATATAATGTTTAAAATACCTGAAAATGTAATTTCATTCAAAATTTCTTAACGTACGAATGCAATCATATCTATTTAGAAGAAAACAATGCTCTTTAGTTGAGCTATACTTTATATTCTAAATTTAGCTGTCATAAATGATATCTAACTTAACTACGAAAACATTTATTTTGAGAAGCGTAGTTTGATGAAATCGACTCAGGTATTTGGTTGAATAAGTATTATGTAAACAATCAGAATAAAAATCAGTCAACCTTTGTTAGCTACATTTATATACCGCAAGTATTTTATCTTCTTATCTACTGACTCGTTAATAAAACAAAACCCTTTGTTTGTTTACCTTTTACAGTTAAGGTAGAGCTTTATTGGAGTACGCTAATTAGTGACACTATAGGGTGTCCACACAAAATGCATACACACTCTGATTACCTGCACGGGCAATATTTATTAGAATGCTGTTGAAGTGTGCATACATTTTTGGGGGACACACTGTATATTTGTTACGAGCTTCGCTGCCACTTTAAAGAATCATCTCAGGTGACCGATATGGCAACATTCTTTTACATATGAATAACAATTATCCATCTTATAAGAAAAAACGTTCAAAACACTAAAACCAAAATATATATTTTTTTTAAATAAAAGAAGAAAAATGTGAAATTAACTGAATGAAATAGTGTGACGGCACACCGGTGTATTGAACCTAACAAGCGTCGTTTTCGTGCTCGAAACTTTAACGTAATATATGCTTTAGGAGAATTATTTATATACCTCTACATTTCATCTCCTCCGATTAAATGTGAGGTATTATGCTTAAATAAGAAATTATTAACGGCAAATTTGTGAAATTGCGTTAGACAAATTTCCGTCGGAAAATTTCTGATGTATGCAAACGGTCTCTAGAGAAATATGCAAATGATATTTATTATCTTTCATCAACAAGTTCAACGGAGGAAAAAAATACCAAGAAACAATGGCAGCTCTAAAACTTATGTGAGACAATCACGTTTAGATGATGGTGTTGTATAAATAATAAAATCATAATTTTCCCACATAACTGGATGCTTGTAAATGACTAAAGCAGCAAATATAATAGAGTATAACCAAATTAAAATTGTCTCTTATATCATAAACATGAGCCGATCAACAAGAAAATAGCGATATAATAATAAGCAGAAAGAAAAAAATCCAAGAGACTTGCTTGTTGAATAAACAACTCTCCAAATCGTTGTGAGCTAAGAAAGGTCTATAGTATAAATAATTGTTTCTAGTTTAGGCACATGACAGTAATTTCTCATTCTCCATCAAGGGCGAATCACTAAGCACACCTGCCAACTCGGACTTGAACCAGCAGTCAGTGTTGTCGATTTACTCATTCAGCAAGTCGGAGACTACTACCGCAACCATGTCTGATATTCTTCTCTCTCTGAACTTTATCGTTTCTCTCCTATTTATCTGCTGTATATCTTCCTACAGTGCACAAAATGCAAGTATGTTTGTCTTCTTTCTTTATATATCACTACTGTTGCTCAATTAAACAATTGTTGCACACAATATTTATTAAATACCATTTTCATTGTAAGACACGCAAGTTTGATTCTCTCACAGCCACAACATAATAATATATACACATAACGATGACAATAATATACGCGCGAGTGTGTATATATGAATATACGTATATATTTATATATATACACGTGTGTCTAAGTATAAACGTATGTATATATCTATATCTCTATATATATATATACACACACACACATGCGTTTGTATATATATATATATATATATACCAACGCGCGCGTGTGTATATATATATATAAATATATATATATAGAGAGAGAGAGAGTGAGATATATATAGATATATACATACGTATACTATATATATATATATATATATAGTTGCGTATATATAATTTTTAACGAGTTTACATTATGAATCAAACGTCCTCGAAGTCGAATTAATGCTAACATTAATAGTGATACATAATAATAATAATGCTTTCTTTATTATTATGTATCACTATTAATGTTAGCATTAATTCGACTTCGATTCATAATGTAATAAAATTATTATCATCATTGAAACTGGAAAAACTTTTTATGTCCAAGAAAGGATACGATTTTTAATCTCTGTTATATACGTAGTTACACTAACGTTAAGGTTGACTGCTTATGTATAACCTTACATTAATTACGGAGCCAACAAAAGAGCTTCTATGTTTAAGGGGCCGTTCGATTTTATGGACATTGCTGCTAAATCTCTTTTATTTACTCTTTACCTACTGGCCTGAAAAGGGTGAGGACACATTCGATAATGTTGTCCAAGATACGCTAGGCTTGAGAGAAGGACAAGACGGTCATAGCATGAAGTCGTTCAAACAATACAACTACCGTAGTTAATAGGCATGTTTTATACGCTTTGCTTTTTGCTGCTTAATATTATATAAAAGCACCACGTGTATAATTTCTCTTTGCCCCTTCATCATACCTAATATATATGTATATATAGAAATATGTACGCATGATAATATATAGATTTAAACCTGTTTTAAATAATATATATGTATATGTAAACACATGTATGTACGAGACTTGCTACCCGGCATTGCCTAATAAATATTGCGCTGAATTGGTTGCTAGTTTGTTTTAACAAATACACCTTTTTACAATATATATCGTCCACTCCATCTTGAACTTCCAACCGAACCCCTTGCAGTTATGGATATATATATCACGAAGTATACTGCTCTTGCCTGGTATACCTTTATCTAATTTAATTTTATTCCTCGTATGTACAATTTTAAGAAGTGAACGGTATATTTATATATTATTTTCGGTTAACTGGATCTCTAAATAGGAATTTACCCGGTGTTTGGGATATAATGTACCAAATTGGTGACCCTTTTTGTTTTTAATAAGGAAGAGATTCTTTTGCCGGTCCCAGTAAAATAGACGTTCAGGCTATTTTGCCTGTAAGAGTGTCAGACACCATGCTTTGCAGCAGAGAGTTGCGGCCCTTTATGGTCTTAGTTCAAATCCCGCCGGAGTTAGCTTTGCCTTTAATCCTTAATAGGTCGATAAAATAAAGCACCAGTAATGTACTGGGATCGATTTAATTTACTTTCCCCTCCAACCAAAATTGTTGGCCTTGTGCCAAAATCAGAAACCATTATTATGAAGGCAGGTAATGTTAAAAACAACAACACAGATTTAACACAAGTTCATTTATTTTCACCACCAATTGTTAAGAGATTTAAACCCTAACACCAACACTAACGCTATTTATATTTATCGGGGACAAGTAAAATAAGCCTTAAAAGCATGTTTGTCTAGTTTACCGGGACTGGTAAAGTAGCCTATTCGTTTTAATAAATCATGGTAATTTTACTGGATGGTACCAATTGGAACACTTTAAAAACAAGTCTGGATGGAAACATTTGAAAATGACAGTGGATGGTTAGAGGTGCATCATTCTTAAAAGAAGAGGGTATGTGGTATCAGTTTGAGTGCTGTTAAAAAGATGGTGGACGGACACAGTTGGAGCAATGTCAAAAAAAGGAGGTGAATGTGTACAATCGGAATGCAGTTAAAAAGGAGTGTCCACAAGTGGAGTACCATTCAGAAAGGGAGGATGGTCACGGTTAAAGACAAAGATTGAAAGAGAGGGGGAGAGATGGATGTTGGGGACACATTTCACAAAAATTGTATGTATGAGAGGGAGACATAATATATAATTATGTAAGATATACAGGCACAAGCTAGCCATTGAGTATAGTAACCATAGTGTAGCAAAAACTCTTTAATAATTACAAATATGAAGGCAGTGTAGGAAAGAAATAGTTGTTTAACCCTTTAGAATTTAAACCGGCCGTGTCTAGCCCAAATTCTCTCACCGTTTTCTATTCAAATCTGGCGACTAATACCGACGTTAAGGTATTCTCAAAATAAATATCAAAATCACAGATTCGATATTATGTGAGGTAAAGCCTTTACTGTGAAAATATAATAGTAAAATATAGAGTAATGTAAATGCTAAAGGGTTAGATCTTGAGCAGAAATTGCTTGTTAATTTGATTGATGGTCTATGTGACCGTTCGTTGTTAAGTTATCAATAGCTGAATACATGGAAGAGTTAGATGCAAAGTTCCTGACATGGAAGAAAAATCTATAACCAAAAGCCCTAAAAATAAAGTTTTAATAAATAGGAAATTAAACAGGACTATGATAGTCAGGCTGTGATTTATATATCAGGGGTGAGCAAAAATTCCATCGGGTATACTGTGTAATCTATGGACACAAGAGATTTTGGATTACAAGTAGATTAAATGGAAGGAGTGTTTAAGGACTCTGCCTCCATGACCCTCTCAGGAATAAGTGGACGAAGAAGAAAAGAAAATTCACAACTTTGCTATATCTGTAGTTCAATATTCAATCTATTTATTGTTTTTATGGTTCCCTAGGTTATTTTATTGTTTTAAGGATATCTGTTAAGTAACTTTACTTTATGTAAAAGCAAGCCATTGAAATAATGTTCAACTATAGCAATAATCTTTTCAAATTCTTGTCTACTGCCCTGCTCATATTTTTCAAAGGTTGCAGAGAGATCACCTGATAAAATAAAAGCTAATAAATTACTAATAGAAGTTTCTTAGAAAAGTAAACAAAAAAAAAACTTTTACAAAAGTGAAGACTATATGTTCTACATTAACCCCTTAGCATTTACTATAGTATTTTCGTGGTAAACACATGGTAAAAACATTTTATATATGGAATCTACGAGATTTCAATGTTATTTATTTTGTGAATAATACCTTAACATAAGTATGAGTGGCTAGTTATGACAGGTTTGAGCAGAAAGAGGTGAGAGAATTCTGGCCGGATATGACTAGTTTAAATGCTAAAGGGTTAATAGTACCCTATTTTTTTTCCAAGTTAACAAATGTTGAATACATCTCACAAATACAAAAGCACCTAAAACTTAGCAAATAATTAAAATCAAGTCAAGCTCTTCTTATTTGGATGTGTAAATCATGAAGAAAGCTTAGACTCTGTATATCTGCCATATCAGATGTTATTTCTTCTATTGATTTCAACAAAGATATTTCAGAGCTGGTTTACACACATATATATACTAGACATGAAAAATGCGCAAGCTCAAAAGTGCCACAGAATGTTATAATAAACCTTCAAAAGTGTGGGACTAGAGTTGTTGCTAAAAAATATTGTAATCATTATATATCGTACATTCTGTGGCATCCTTTATAAAAATAGCTTAAACCAACGAAGCCTTTATTTTTACGCTATTTCACTTAGTTAATTCTTAGAGTGTAACATATAAAAATATCATTTACAACTATAAAATAAATTAATTAATATAATAACAGAGCTGCGGAGCTGAAATTTAGGAAATAATGGAGTATCGGATCCTGAGTTGGAGCCAGTCAATTTTTGGCCGACTACGCAGCCCTGTATAATACATTTCATATTAAAGTTATTAATAAACCTATTTTACACTTCATGCAAATTACCACGAGATATTGATATTAGATATAAGATACAGCGCAATATCTACAGCTGTAAAAGTACGAAAGCGAAGTAATAATAAGTGGCTTAAGGTAATTCCAATATGAAAGTTTGTAGTGATAAAAATTTGATAATGCAATACGATTGTTAATATTATAGTTCTATGAAAATGTAACAATAGATAACTAAATTATTTTACTATTAGTATATTTAAGAAATTATCATTATAGATTTGATCGTTCATATAAGCATCATATTAAGTTTCAACACAATTATTTTGTTACTATGAGTATATGATAATAATATTACGTAATTATTTATAGCTGTTATTACATTAAACATAGATGTATTTATTTTTATATGTTACACTCTAAGAATTAACTAAGTGAAATAGCGTAAAAATAAAGGCTTCGTTGGTTTAAGCTATTTTTATAAAGGATGCCACAGAATGTACGATATATAATGATTACAATATTTTTTAGCAACAACTCTAGTCCCACACTTTTGAAGGTTTATTATAACATTCTGTGGCACTTTTGAGCTTGCGCATTTTTCATGTCTAGTTTAATATTTTTTTAAGGCAACGCTTGTAATAACTCTAGTTAAACAGGATATATATTAATAATAAATTATCGTTGTAATGTAATTAGATTATGTAATTGTTATTATAAATTATCTTATAAATATTAGTGTAAGATGTATAAAAATATTTTCAGACTTTTAATATAAACAACTACAAAAAACAATCAATATTAAATCAATATATTATACATAATAGAAAACATAAAATATACAATACAAAAACAAAATATTTACATACAATTGCAATTATCAGTGTATATACATTTTCTTTATATTCCCTGAGCAAATTAATAAGATTTGTTTTTATTGTACATAATTTGATGACTTGTTGGAGTGTATTAAAAGATAGCAACAATTTGTGATTAAATTGTTATCTTAAGCAACTCACTTTTTAATAGTTGTTGGCTGAGCGAAATTGTAAAAGCCTATGAGCAAATATAAAAAAAAATACACAAACAACATTTCCTTGTGTTATTACAACATTAGATAAAATAATTGAGCAATGTCGTTATATTTTGCTCTTATTGCACATTAATAGTGTTTCTATTTTTCGGCACAAATCCATTACGGCAGTCCATTACTGGTACTTTATTTTATCGAATTAGTAAGTATGAAAGTCGAAGTTAACCTCGGCAGGATTTGAACTTAGAATGCAAAGGACCATAACAATACTGCAAAGCATGGTGTCTGACGCTCTACCAATACTTGTGTTGAGCTGGTCATTAATTTATGGTGGTCGTGCGTGGAGTAGAGCAATCGCTAGTTGAAATATTATGAACAAAACATTTTTATTTGCCGAAGAACATATTTTCAATACTGTTTGTGAATGTGACGAAGGAAATACATTCTGATATGGAACAGTGTACAAAGTGTGTCTGTGAATAACATAATGTTACCTCATGTTGTTGTCAAGACATAATGGATTTCGTATATCCAGTTAGAAGATGAAACCTAGCCATCTCGGATTAGTTATATTTCATGCCATGTGTAAACGTGTTTGAGGATAGCAAAATATGCGCGTTAATTATAATAATTAGTTAATAATATTACAAAATATACCTAATTAAACTCTTTGCTTGAAATTTTATCTTTCTTCGTTTATATATATATATATATAGAGAGAGAGAGAGAGAGAGAGAGAGAGAGAGAGAGAGAGAGAGAGAGAGAGAGAGAGAGATTTATCTAGTCCTTCGCTCAAGATTAATCTATAAGTTTAGATGTTTGCCTTCGTTTAAGTAAATATTACAGTAAGATTTTTAATATAAACAACTACAAAAAACAATTAATATTAAAACGAAAAAATTATCAATGATAAAAGAAGCGGATGCAACTTTTTTTTTTATAAAGTTATATTCCTGTTTCTTTAAAGAACATTTCATTTTTGTTCTATTGTAGGCGAAATAATGCAATGGTTTAATAGGGAAGATATAACTTACGAATTATGTCTCTAACCGTGTAACGCTTTTTAAGTAGATAACTACAATTGAAAATACTAAAGAAATGGAACCAACAATTCAATTTGAAAGTCGTCTAGTGACAGTGTATTACTGGTACTTTATTTTATCGACCCCGTAACGATGAAAGGCAAAAATGCAAATGCTTAAAATTTAAATTGCCTTAATTCTATCGTCTGCTGTTTCATTAAAGGGAGATTATCGTCTGTATTTAATTCTATCGTCTACTGTTCCACTAAACAGATATACCTCCACTATCGTCTCTATTTATACATTTTAACTTATAACTTATACACATTTGATTTGAAATATTTTATCTAGTCCCCCCTCTCAATATTATGATGATTTCTTTCGAATGAAACAGTTCTAGTCCTGTAGAAACCATTTATATATATAATTGAACTGAGTTAAAAATTCACAATATTTATAATTAAATAAGCTCATATATATATGTGTGTATTTATCTGTTTATTGTATTATATATAATGTGTGTATATACAGGATGTCCCCCAAAAATATATACACACTTCAACAGCATTCTAATAACTATTGCCTGTACAGGTAATCAAAGTGTCAATCGAATGTTAGTTTCGTGTTTTAACAGTACAAATTTACAATACACACATAAAACCAGTGTATATACATACATGAGTGTGTATACACATACATGAATGTGTATATACAATATATATGTATATATATATATATAGACACATATATTCACGGTGCAACGGTACATTAAAATATAGATGCGGGAGAGGGGGGTGTGTATATATAGGGGCGCTGGGGATAAAGGAGTGTAAAGCGTGTGTAATTGATATATTGAAGGAGAGGAGCGTGCAGCGATAGAGTAACAAATATATAGAGAGGGGGAGAGATGGTATTGAAGGGGAGGAGTGCAAAGCGAAAGAATAGAGACGGAACAGATAGAGAGAAACAGGCGTAAGTAACAGTGGAAGAGATATAGAGAGAGGTACTCTGATTGGTTGAAAATTAGCCAATGACATACGATCACCACCACCACGGCTATCCCCGAAAAATTTTTTAAGAAGCTATGCATATATGTTAGAACACGAAAAGTGAACATTCTGTTGTTTCACACTTTTCGTGTTCTAACAGATATATATATTTACTATAAAGGTGCATAGCTTAATGGTTAGTGCATCGGGCTTACAATCATGAGGTTGTGAGTTCAATTTTCGGACTGGGCTTTGCGTTGTGTTCTTGAGTAAGACACTTTATTTCACGTTGTTCCAGTTGTGTCAGCTGTAGAAATGAGTTACAATGTCACTGGTGCCAAGCTGTATTGGCCTTGGACAACATTGGTGGCATGGAGAGGGGGAGACTGATATGCATGGACGACTACTGGTCTTCCACAAACAACCTTGCCCGGACTTGTACCTCTGAGGGGAACTTTCTAGGTAATACTAAATACCTCAAACATTTTGTATGAGGTTCTAACAACTCTGGCAATGTATTGCCTAAGTTGTATTGGACAGGAATTGAACTGGTGGTTAGGGTAGAAGAATGAAACTAAATACTCTACTTCTACTCCTTCATTGTCTTTTATCAACTTCAATATCACCTGTCAATCTTGGAATCAATAATTTAAATACCAGTAACATACTAGGTTAATTCAATTTACTATATACATTTCTTTACCAGACTTAACATTGTGTCTAGTCTAATGTGACTTGTTATAGAACTCTATCAAACATTTCCTGAGAAACTTACTAAAAAATAGTTTAATTTTCATGTTATTCTAAATGTTATGTGTCAAAGTTTCCATCAACATTTAACAAAATGTCAAAATATTTAAGAGAAAAATAAAAAGGGATTTCAAGAATTGCTCAATTGAGTAGATCTACCAGAAATATTTTCATTGGACTGTTCATAAGTTCAAATAATGTTTTGTTTTTCACATAGACGTAAAACCTGTTATTGTTTGCTTAACTGTGTACAGTACGGTTTATTCAAGAGACCTTGAATAGTTTCACTACTACTTGTTCAATCATCATCATCTTTTAACATCCATCTTCCATGCCTGCATGGGTTAGATGAGTTATGTTATGAGGCTAATCAGATCTGGTGACCCATGTTTTTTCCTATTACACTACAGCATGTACTGGGAGCTTTTCTTGACATACCACCACTAATACTTTACAGGGTGGACTGAGTGTTTTTCTCATGGTACCAACACTACCACTTCACAGGCTGGACCAAATGCTTCTTGTTGCAGTACCAGTATGACCACTTCACAGGGTGGGCTTCTTTTTTGTTGTGATACCAGTGCAACAACCTTAGAGTGGACTGGGTGTTTTTGTCATAGCTCTAACTCTGTGGAGACTGTCCTCTCCATGTTTGTTTCATCCTGTAAATGTGGCATACTGACAGAGAACTTTATTTTGCATTATCCCCTTTGAGCGATTTAACTGTGTGAGGTCAGTTTTAACCACAACAGCCAAAGATTTCCTAGATCTTCCTCTTCCATAATATCCAACAACTTTGAGCATCCTGCACTTTTTTATGCTGCTGAGTCAACTTTGCCTTTTATCCTTCTCTCACGGTCGATAAAATAAATTACCTGTCAAGTTTTGGGGTCTATGTAATCAACTTCTTCCTTCCCACAGATTGCTGGTCTTTTGCCTAAATTAGAAATGATTATTGATATTAGTAGTAGTAGTAATAAAGCCCTGTGTGGCTAACAAAAATAAATAAACTATTATTTGTAGTTGTAAGAGTAGAGGATTGGCAGAATCGGTAGTGTCAGACGAAATATTTTGCAGTATTGAGTTACAGCTTTTTTTATGTTCAAAGTTCAAACCCAATGTGGTTGATAAAATTAAGTACCAAGTACTGAGGTTGATATAATTGACTTTGCTCTTCTTCCCCCAAAACTGCTGGCCTTGTGCCTAAATTAGAAACCTAATTTATTAGTAGTAGTAGTACGGCAATGTATTAGCAGAATAGTTAAAGCATCAGACAAAATTGTAGCATTTAGTTAAGGCCCTTTATGTTCTGACGTCAATTCATGCTGAGTTTAACTTTGCCTTTCATTTCCAGGGTCAATAAAATAAAGTGGCGGATTTAACTGTTCACAACTGTATCGTTTTATAACTATACTGCCTCAGTGTGAGTGCGTGTCTATGAAACATATACACCAGGTCTGAATACAAAGGAACCAAAGTCTCAATCAATACAGTATGATAGACTTTTCCCTACCCCATAATTACTGACCTTGTGCCTATGATAAAACAATTATTAATAATATTAAGTATAAAGTTAGCAAGTGACAGATGCCTTTTCATTTTCTTCTGCTTGTATTCTTGGTTCAAATCCAGGAAGTTGTTAAGTTCTTCTGCCAGGGGAAGTGTTGATTCTTCCCCTTTGGCTAAAAGTGAAGCTAGGTTAGAAAAGTAGGGCTAGTGATTGGGCTTGAGGCAATAAAAAAAAAAAAAAAAAAAAAAAAAAAGAAAACGTGTCGCTCTTCAGCAAGTATTAATTATGACATTCATCCTTTTAAGGTCAGTGAAATAATTGCCAGTCTTGTAACTAGTTGTAATTCTTTAGGCTATACCTGTTCCGTACAAATTTGTGGCCAATGTATGAAATCATTAAATCACTGGACAAAATGCTTTGCAACATTTAGTTATGGCTCTTTATGTTCTGAGTTCAAATCTCACTGAAGTCAACATTCCCTTTCATACTTCTGAGGTTGATAAAATAAAGTACCAATCTAGTACTGTGGTTCATTTGACTGACATTCCCCTCTTCACAATTGCTGGCCATGTGCCTAAATTAGAAATCTTTATTTGACATGGATTGGCAGTATTGGTAGAAGGTCGGACGCCATGCTTTGCAGCAAAGAGTTACGTCCCTTTATGGTCAGTTCAAATCCCGCCGAGGTTAACTTTGCCTTTCATCCTTACGGGGTCGATAAAATAAAGTACCAGTAATACACTGGGATAATTGCTGGCCTTGTGCTAAAAGTAGAAACAATTATTTGACAGTAATATTGTCTATTATGACTACCTGTTGATCTATCAGCCAACAAACAAGCCTCTTGATTGGCTAACAATACCAGCCAAATCTCCTAACCATTTAAACAAAGTAAGGATACATGGGAAAATGTATTTCTAGATACATGAAAAGATTTGATTGTCTTGTCTTCACTATAAAAACTTCTGTGAACATAGGCTTGCTTGAAAAGGGTTCATTTGGGACTAAAAAACAAACCACACTAGAATCACAAATGTATTTCTACTTTTGTTGAGAACACAATGAGAATAATTTAAAGATCCGTGACACCATCTTATGATACATGTTGAACTTAAAGAACTTAAACTTTATCTATATACCTTCATCATCATCTTATATATCCTATTTCAATCATCTAATCTTATTACTTATGTTCACTTAGAGATAAATATATTTATTTTTTTTGTTTCAAGCATTCTGCATGTGATAAACAATATCACTTACTTGACCTTTTCAGATCAGTGTTATCTATCAAAACTTGATTAACTTTATTACTTTCATAGCAGAAGGAGAAGGAAACTTTGATTTTTATGTTTTTCTGAAATGCTAAATTCTATTCAAGGAAAATGTACATTTGGTAAGAAGTTCTGTGCTTGTTTGCTGACAAACACTGTTAATTTGTATGAGAGGCAGTGTGGAAAGGGAAGACAGAAAGCAGTTGGTTCATATGAAAAATGTAAAGGACCTAACTTCACACACAGTCACATGACACATACACAAAGCCTTTTAACAATATACAGGGTGTATCATAAATGCTATATTTCAAAAGGCTATATATTTTAAACAAATGACCATATAATCATGCGGTAACTTGTAGAATACATGCCTGATAATAAAGTTTTATGAATTTAAAAAAAACTTTTATAAATTTTTATAATGTTATTTACATATTGAGCATTTGTAAAAATTGTAAATAAAATCGGATGATTCATTTTGATACAGCCTGTATATATATATGAATACTTACAAAGTTAAACTCATATAAACAGGAGTTACTCCCCTTGACTAACCATAGAATACTAAGCTTAATTACTCCCCGCCACCCGCAGTATCGGTAGAGGGTTGGACGCCATGCTTTGACGCATAGAGTTACGGCCCTTGCAATTCTGAGTTCAAATCCCGCCGAGGTTAACTTTGCCTTTCATCCTTATGGGGTCGATAAAATAAAGTACCAGTAATGTACTGGATAATTGCTGGCCTTGTGCCAAAAGTAGAAACAATTAATCTTAGGAGATCTCATACAAAGTAATGTCAGTCATCATATCTACTTGCCTGATGAAAAAAAAAGTACAAAGAAGACAATAATAAAATTTTATGGCTAATACAGTGGCATGCTTCGAAACCTAAGGTAGAAATCAACTGTGTAGACCAAACATTAATATGTATATATATGTGTGTGTGTATGCATATATATCCATATGTGGTTGACGGCTGAGAGAAAAGAATACTCAATACCGAAGTAGACTTGAATTATTCATTTTATTAAGGCTAAATAATGGTTTCTTTATTTAATAATAATGGTGAGTCTTGTTATTGTGGAGTTTCACCAGAATAACAAGGCTCACTATTTAGACTTAATAAAATGAATATATATTTATATATATATTGAGTACCTTACTTACTGTGGTCACCCCCGATTGAACCTGGGATACACACACACACACGCACATGTGTGTGTATATATATATATATATATATATAGATAGATACACATGTATACATATATACATATATATCAACATCATCATTTCTATGTCCATTTTTTCCATGCTTGCATGGGTTGGACTTGTCAGTACAGCATCTCCCTTTGTCATCACCTCTGTGAGTTTCCTGGCTTTATTTCACCCAGCAATCATTGTTCATGCACATCACATGTCCATACTAATGCAGTCTTCTCCCCTGCACACCACCTCAAATTCCTCTTAAACCCAGCTTCTCCCTCAACTCATCCACTTTCTTGCACATCCAACAAACCATGGTTGCTTCATTTCTCTTCAGTATACACGTCTTCTGCAGTCACAGCCTATGTTTCACTACCATGCAGCATCACACTTATACACAGGCATCATACAGCTGCCCTTTCATATGTAGGGAGAATCGTTTTGTTGTGAACAGTGGGGGTAGCCCTCTCAACCTTTTCCATCCTATCTTTATCTTAGCTATTATGCTCTCAGAGCACCCTCCTCATATGAGTATTTTGTGTATCTAGAAATATATGGTATGTTTATTGATAAACATTTTGGAAGACTTCAGCTATGAATTTGAAAACTGATGACGTAGCGCCATCTAGCGGATTCCAGCAGAAGAAAGGGTGGGAAACTGTCAGTGATGAACATTGTTTCTGTCTCTGAAATAACGATATATATATGAATGTATGTATAGTATATTTGATAATATACTGTATGTTTAATTAAAAACATTTTGAATACCATTCGCTATGAATTTTCAAGTAGTGAATGGTCTTCAAAATGTTTTAAATTAAACATACTGTATACTAATACCGAATTTTTGCTGGACTGGCAACTGCTCTGTTTAATCAGCTCTTAAACATTACTGAAATTCTATAAGAATCCAGCTTCTATAATTCTCAGCAAAAGTGAAGGAGTAAGTAGTCTTGATAACCGCTAATGAGCGAGAAACAGGACTGTCAGTTACTCCCCTTTGTTTTTGCCGAGAATAAGTGACATAGTGACTACTTTAAAATTCATAGCGAACTGTCTTCAAAAGGTTTTTAATTAAACATACAGTATATTATCAAATATACTGTACATACATTTGTATATACATCACTATTTCAGAGCACCAATAACCAATACTAATATATGTATATATATATATATATATATATATATATATCATCATCATCATCATCATACATCCGCTTTTCCTTGCTCTGCAAGGGTGGGACAAATATATATATAATATATAGATTTGTTTGTATTTGTTTATACATATGTAGTCTAACCATGCTAGCAAGGAAGTTAAATAATGATGATGTATATTTATAAGTATGACTCAAATTATATTGTGCAATTTTTGCTAGATGCGAAAACATATTACGTGATAATAATGTTATAATGAAACTCATAAAAAGTGTGCTTGATGTACAATAAATGTAATAGCTATAAGGTTAATGTCCTGAAATTGTCAACATGGTTATAAATTAAAAACTGGGACACACACACACACACGCACATATGTGTGTGTATGTATATATATATATATATATATATATATATATATAGATACACATGTATACATATATACATATATATCAACATCATCATTTCTATGTCCATTTTTTCCATGCTTGCATGGGTTGGACTTGTCAGTACAGCATCTCCCTTTGTCATCACCTCTGTGAGTTTCCTGGCTTTATTTCACCCAGCAATCATTGTTCATGCACATCACATGTCCATACTAATGCAGTCTTCTCCCCTGCACACCACCTCAAATTCCTCTTAAACCCAGCTTCTCCCTCAACTCATCCACTTTCTTGCACATCCAACAAACCATGGTTGCTTCATTTCTCTTCAGTATACACGTCTTCTGCAGTCACAGCCTATGTTTCTCTACCATGCAGCATCACACTTATACACAGGCATCATACAGCTGCCCTTTCATATGTAGGGAGAATCGTTTTGTTGTGAACAGTGGGGGTAGCCCTCTCAACCTTTTCCATCCTATCTTTATCTTAGCTATTATGCTCTCAGAGCACCCTCCTCATATGAGTATTTTGTGTATCTAGAAATATATGGTATGTTTATTGATAAACATTTTGGAAGACTTCAGCTATGAATTTGAAAACTGATGACGTAGCGCCATCTAGCGGATTCCAGCAGAAGAAAGGGTGGGAAACTGTCAGTGATGAACATTGTTTCTGTCTCTGAAATAACGATATATATATGAATGTATGTATAGTATATTTGATAATATACTGTATGTTTAATTAAAAACATTTTGAATACCATTCGCTATGAATTTTCAAGTAGTGAATGGTCTTCAAAATGTTTTAAATTAAACATACTGTATACTAATACCGAATTTTTGCTGGACTGGCAACTGCTCTGTTTAATCAGCTCTTAAACATTACTGAAATTCTATAAGAATCCAGCTTCTATAATTCTCGGCAAAAGTGAAGGAGTAAGTAGTCTTGATAACCGCTAATGAGCGAGAAACAGGACTGTCAGTTACTCCCCTTTGTTTTTGCCGAGAATAAGTGACATAGTGACTACTTTAAAATTCATAGCGAACTGTCTTCAAAAGGTTTTTAATTAAACATACAGTATATTATCAAATATACTGTACATACATTTGTATATACATCACTATTTCAGAGCACCAATAACCAATACTAATATATGTATATATATATATATATATATATATCATCATCATCATCATACATCCGCTTTTCCTTGCTCTGCAAGGGTGGGACAAATATATATATAATATATAGATTTGTTTGTATTTGTTTATACATATGTAGTCTAACCATGCTAGCAAGGAAGTTAAATAATGATGATGTATATTTATAAGTATGACTCAAATTATATTGTGCAATTTTTGCTAGATGCGAAAACATATTACGTGATAATAATGTTATAATGAAACTCATAAAAAGTGTGCTTGATGTACAATAAATGTAATAGCTATAAGGTTAATGTCCTGAAATTGTCAACATGGTTATAAATTAAAAACTGGGACACACACACACACACGCACATATGTGTGTGTATATATATATATATATATATATATATATATATAGATACACATGTATACATATATACATATATATCAACATCATCATTTCTATGTCCATTTTTTCCATGCTTGCATGGGTTGGACTTGTCAGTACAGCATCTCCCTTTGTCATCACCTCTGTGAGTTTCCTGGCTTTATTTCACCCAGCAATCATTGTTCATGCACATCACATGTCCATACTAATGCAGTCTTCTCCCCTGCACACCACCTCAAATTCCTCTTAAACCCAGCTTCTCCCTCAACTCATCCACTTTCTTGCACATCCAACAAACCATGGTTGCTTCATTTCTCTTCAGTATACACGTCTTCTGCAGTCACAGCCTATGTTTCTCTACCATGCAGCATCACACTTATACACAGGCATCATACAGCTGCCCTTTCATATGTAGGGAGAATCGTTTTGTTGTGAACAGTGGGGGTAGCCCTCTCAACCTTTTCCATCCTATCTTTATCTTAGCTATTATGCTCTCAGAGCACCCTCCTCATATGAGTATTTTGTGTATCTAGCAATATATGGTATGTTTATTGATAAACATTTTGGAAGACTTCAGCTATGAATTTGAAAACTGATGACGTAGCGCCATCTAGCGGATTCCAGCAGAAGAAAGGGTGGGTAACTGTCAGTGATGAACATTGTTTCTGTCTCTGAAATAACGATATATATATGAATGTATGTATAGTATATTTGATAATATACTGTATGTTTAATTAAAAACATTTTGAATACCATTCGCTATGAATTTTCAAGTAGTGAATGGTCTTCAAAATGTTTTAAATTAAACATACTGTATACTAATACCGAATTTTTGCTGGACTGGCAACTGCTCTGTTTAATCAGCTCTTAAACATTACTGAAATTCTATAAGAATCCAGCTTCTATAATTCTCAGCAAAAGTGAAGGGGTAAGTAGTCTTGATAACCGCTAATGAGCGAGAAACAGGACTGTGAATTACTCCCCTTTGTTTTTGCCGAGAATAAGTAAGTGACATAGTGACTACTTTAAAATTCATAGCGAACTGTCTTCAAAAGGTTTTTAATTAAACATACAGTATATTATCAAATATACTGTACATACATTTGTATATACATCACTATTTCAGAGCACCAATAACCAATACTAATATATGTATATATATATATCATCATCATCATCATCATACATCCGCTTTTCCTTGCTCTGCAAGGGTGGGACAAATATATATATAATAT